>JAFVLO010000026.1:0-487031 GCA_023758125.1 Alternaria sp. Ai002NY15 | reverse complement strand
CTAACGCTAAGTATAGTAATAGAATCTATTACTTATAATACTAGATATAAAGCTATTAGATCTATAACTACGTAGCTAAGAATTATAATACTAAGAATAATTATTATATAGCTAAGACTAATAATTATACTACTAAAACTAGTAGTTACGCTACTAAAACTAATAATAACTATACTTATTCTACTACTAATTCTATAGTAGCTAATTTCTAAATTAAAAAGCTTATAGCTAGAAAGTTAGTAGTAGTAGCTACTAGAATAAGCTTTAATAATAGTATTCTAAGTATTATAGTATTAGATTAAAGGCTATAAGTAGATAACTCTAAGTAGAAAGCGTAGGTAAAGCTATCTAGCTACTACTTATATTAATTTCTTTTATTCTCTTACTTAGTATTATAGACTTACTATAAGTACTATATTAATTAAAGTCTTAGAAAGTTATAAGTATAGTACTCTTTAAGCTCTTCTTATCTAAGAACTTAGAAGTTCTATTTAATAATTTAGCTAGAGTTTTAGAACTACTTTTAGCTTCTTTCTTTTACTTCTTATAAGTATAAAGATCTTAGTAGAGCTACTTATAATACTTAATAGCGTTCTTAGTACTCTAGTGCTATTATTAAGTTAGTAAAAAATTAAAAAAACTAAAGAAAAAAGAATTATAAACTTACTTTAGAACTATAGTAATTTACTATATTTATATAGTAATTATATAAATCTTAATTAGTAGAATAGTAGTTATAAAAGTTATAAAATAAATAATATATAACTTAATAAAGTTACTTAAAATAATTAGTTTTCTAAATATTATTAAAAAGCTACTAATAAATATAATACTTATACTTAGAAAGTTAAAAAGCGTTATAGTTAAATAATACTCTAACTTACTTACGTAGATAACTAGTATATATTAGATATAAATAATTAAGAAAAGTCTTAGATATAGAAGCTTTACTTTTAGACTTTTTATAAAAGTAACTATAACTATAACTATTACTTAGAGATACTTACTTCTCTTAATTTTAAGCGCTTTAGTTCTTAATATAGTTAGATTACTAAAGATCTAAATTTTAAGTCTAGAAAGTATTATTAGTAATAAAGATACTACTTTTAGAGATAGGCTTAATAGTCTCTTAGATATTCTTATTATTAAGATTATTAAACTAAGAGCTTTTATAACCTACGTAGATATACTTAGTATATAACTCTAATTACTTATAATTCTTATAGAAGTTATTATTACTAAAGTTACTAGTTACTTTAAAGCTTTAACTTAGTTAATTATTAGAATTTATAAAGCTTTAAGATAGTTAAGTATTAGAAGTCTAATTACTTTAAGTAAAGCTACTAGAAAATAGACTATTAGCTACTATTATTCTAAAAAAGAAAAGTAAAATTTAAGTAGTAGCGTCTTTAAGTTAAGTATAGTAGAGAGGTTAAGTACTTAACTATAAAGTATTATTAAGTAGAGTGCTATTACGCTAAGCGCTATTATACTAAGTACTAGCTTATATATTATAATTACTACTACTAAAGGTATTATAATTAGAGTATAGAACGCTATTATAGTAGAAGCTAAAGCGCTAATACTTATAGCTAGAGTTAAAGTTAGAAGTTAGATTATTAAACTAAATTATAATAGTTAGCTATTAATTTAAATATAAAAGTAAGAACTTACTATAGTAATAGAAAGAATAGAAAAGTAAGTAGAGTAGTATATTAAGTAGAGTAGAGTATTAAGTATAGAACTTAAGAGCGCTAAAGCTTAAAAGCTAAGAATTTTAAGTAGAAGAGTTAATTAGATAGATAGCTTAATAGCTTATTAGCTTAAGTATCTTAATAATATAAAAGTAAATAATTATAGTAGAGAAAAGAAGAATTAGAGAACTTATTATTATAAAGTCTCTAATTCTAGCCTAAGCGTATATCTATATAAGTAGCTAGCGCAGCTTATTAAGCTATTAATTATACTATAAATCTTACTTAGAAGAGACTAGAAGCCTAAATCTTACTATTAGAATTATCTCTTACTAGTTAAATATCTAGATTTCTATAGCTATTAGCTATATTCTAAGCTATTATAAAGTAATTCTTAAACTAATAGAGTTAATTTCTAAGCTATTAAGCTTTATTTAAATAAGTAAGAGCTTACTACTATTAGTATTAAGTATAATTAAATACTTAGTTAGGCTATAACCTACTACTACGCTCTAGATTTTTAAGCCTAGACTTTACTAGAGTATACTAATTATAGTAGATTTAATAGAATTAGTTTTAGTAAAGTAGATTAATACTTTTACTACTTTAGAGAGTATATTAAAGTTAAAAAGTAGTTATAATTACTTAATTATAGACACGTAATTACTTAGCTCTTAAGTATATAACTAGAGATTTTATTCTAACTTTCTTTTATAGTAGATTAATTATAATATACTTAATTATCTCTAATTATTAATTATCTCTAGCTCTAATAACTATATATTAAAGAACTAGTAAAAACTAGAATAATATTACTAGCTTAGATTTCTATATATTAGATTAATAAGATAATACCTTTAAGAGTTATCTAGCTCTTTTTATAGTTTATAAGAATAATATCTATTAAGTACTTATAAACCTTATTAACTATATTACTAATAAAGCTTAGTATATTAATTCTATAAATAGAGTTAAGTTTCGTAGCTAGAATATTTCTTAAGCTAATAACTTCTTTCTACTATTACTTTAGACGCGCTAAGTCTACTAGAGATAGTTAGTAAATACTATAAAGAGAATTACTAAGTTTCTTAAAAGCGCGCCTAAAATAGAAATAAAAATTATATCTAATTTTATAAAACTATTAGTATATAATTTTATATTAATAGATAAGAAGCTAAAGATTAGCTATCTAATTAAGTATAAGTACTAAGATCTTAGAGATTATCTATATTAAGAAGTAAATACGCTTATATACGCTAATCTAGTGTAGTGTAATAAGTATATAAACTAGTATTTTTTCTTTTATTAATTTTATAATAAACTAGCTATTTATACTTAGATAGCTATAAATAAGGTTAACACTATAAAAACTTAATCTATTCTCTTTAATATAAGTAGGCCTAGTAAGATAGTAGATTTTATAAAATATATCTAAGAACGTAGTACTATTATAAAGAGAAGATTACTATAAAAGTAGAAAAATATTAATTTTTATAATAAGAACATTTATACTATAGAGAGCTCTAACACTTCTATATCTAGCCTAGTTTCTAGTAATACTTATAGTTATAATTTATATAGATTTAATATCTAATAATTTATCTTTACTTTCGCGAACGCTTTTAACTAATAAAGCTATAAACTCTACTCTAATTACTATATTATACTAGATAATAACTCTTACGCTAACGTAGCTATTATTAAGTATAGATAGAATATAAGTAATATACTAGCCTTCTAGAATACTAGAGAACTATCTATAAAAATAGTAGAGAAGTCTAATTATACTCTTATCTTACTAAAGTTTATTCTCTACTATTACTAAACTAAGAAGGTCTTTATATTAAAGGTATTTAAGCTCTCTATATAAAGTAATTTTAAGATACTAGCGTATTCTATCTAACTATTTATCTACGTAGCTATAGCTAGAAGTATACTATAACTAAATTAAGATGTTAATCTTAATAAGCTTATACTTATACTATCTAAGAAAATAATAATACTTAATAATTTATTAGAATATAATATATATAGTAATTAAAATCTAGTAAGAGCCTAGATATATATTATAGAAAGTATTTTAAATCTAGAACTAAAAAAAGCTCTAGATAGTAAACTTATCTATAAGTAGATAGATATTTCTAATATAAGCTCTTTTCTTATAAGAAACTACTTAACTAACTATAAGGCTAGTATTCTTCTTAAATAGAGACGTTTATTAATACTTTAGTAGTCTATTCTCTAAGGCTAATACTAACGTTATTATAAAATTATAAGAGTTAATAGAATTACTTTAAAGATAATAGAACTATAGCACTTCTAGAATATACTATTAGATAATATTAGTAGAGAAGTAAGTAAAGCTTATAATAGTAGTAATAAATATTATATTTTTAGACTTAGCGCTAACTTTTAGTAGACTTATAGAGTAGGTACTTATAACACTTCTACTAAATTAGAATATCTACCTCTATAGATTATTTAGAATAAAGCTAGATAAAGAAATTACTATATATATCTAGAAAAACTAGGTTATTAGAAATACTATAAAAAATAATATACTTAGTTATATTATAAACTAGATAGGTAATAGTCTTTTTCTAAAGAATCTAATAATATTATTTAGCTTTAAGATATAGATACTACTCTATTATAACTATTATACTAATAAGAATAACTACTAGTTTCTTTAACCTAAACTCTCTAATAGTACTACTAAGTATAGATCTTACTAGAAGTATAGTACTATATATACTTTTAAAAATATACTATTATAACTTATAAATAAACTACGCGCCTTTTAGTATTTTTACGTATATATACTATATTATAAGTACTAGATAGAGAAGAAGAATTATAATAATAATAGAGAGTAATATAATATATATATAGAAGTAAGAGTTATTTATAAAAGAAAAGCCTATACGTAGTTTCTTAAACTAAGAGATAACTTATTATATAAGCTAAATTATAACAAAGCTTACTATAATAATAGATAGAAGAAGATAGTGTATTATTCTAGAGATAATAGTAGGTTAAATATATATTATATTATATAGTAAAAAGTCTATAAATCTATTAAGTAAAAGCGTTACGTTATAAGTAAAGAATAATTTAAAAAAGTAAACCTATTAGTAGTATAGGTTAATTAAGTTATTTATAGAACGTATTATATTAACGCGCGTTAGGTTATTAATACTAAAGAGAAGATTATAATATAGAGCTATTTATATATATATTAAGAAGTGTTTTATATTATTTTATTTAGTATAGAGATAGTAAGAGTAGAAAATAGATATATAGTAACTAAGGCTAATAAGAATAGAAAAGATAGATATAAAAGTAAGTAATAAACCTTATAAATATATAGAGTATACCTAAAAACTATAATAATTATAGTAATTAAAGTTAATACTATATAGTAATATAATCTACTACTTTAACTATAGTTTAAGCGTGTACTTATAAGAAGAAGCTATATATATTACTACTAGATACGCTAGAGTAGAAGACTAACACTATAGACTATATATCTAGAGATAATAGTAATAAATATCTACGTGTATATCTAGCTTAGTTAGGTAAACTATAGAAGAAGATATAGGTATAAGACTACTACGCTATACGCAATAAAAGTATATAATATAGTACTAATCTTATATAGCGCTTTAGCTACGTAAATTATATTTTTAAAAGTAGTAATAACTAAAGTAAGTATGTTTTAAGCTAGTATAAGTATAGCGCTAGATAGATAGTTTTTAAAAAGCCTACTAGTAATATTCTAAATAATATAATTAGTAAGCTTTAGAATACTTAAATAATTTAATTTATACTTTACTACTAGTAAGTAGTCTACCTACTATTCTATAGCTAGCTTATTAGCTAAGTAAGACACTATTAGTAATAAGCGTAGTAATAATATAAAAACTATAGCTAAGAAGTACTATAAATTTATTACCTATCTTATTAACTTATTATAAAGTATAATACGTAAATAGATAACTAGCTATATTTATAGTATTATTTAGAATATCTATAACTTCTTTATAACTAATAATATATATTCTAGTATAGATAATAAGCTATATAAACTTCTAGGTAATAGTAGAAATACTAAGAACTTTATTCTACTAGAAAGAGAAGTTAGTATTTTTTATAATATCTATTATAGGTATATTAGTCTAGTAATAATAGAATAGTACTAAAGAATAAGTATTACTAAGTAGCTATAAGAAGTAGAAAAGTAATAGTAGTAATATAAAGAAAGTAAGTAGAGAGAAGTAATTTAGATAAATAGTTAAGAGTTAGCTTTATATACCTTTTCTATAAGCTATTAGAATACGCTATATTTAGCTAAACTAGACTAGTAAGATATACTAGGTAGCTTAACTCTGCGTAATACTATACGTATATATAGCTAGTTACCTACTTATACTACGCTATTAGTAGTCTATATCTTAGGTCTACTTTTATTCTCTTCTTTATTAAGCTCTAAAGTACTCTTTTTAAATTTATTAAGATATTACTTAAAAGCTTCTTTCTACTTCTATATAAACGTTCTACTATATAAATATTTAGCCTTAGTAATATATATAGTTACTACTTTAATAAAGCTTATTATCTAAGTAGCTATATTAACTAATATATTATATATATCTTAAAAATAATATACGTCTATAGAAGATTACTTAGTAGATAGAGGCTAATTCTAGTTATTAGTTATAGGTATTAGCCTTAGAGGTATAATAGCAAAGAGTAGTCTTAGTTTAGTTTAGTAGTAGTTAGATAAGGTCTATAAGTTAGTAGTAATATTACTACTTAAAGCTTAAAGTTAGCACTATAGTAGTAAAGCTAATATTATTATATTTATAACTTATAGCTTATAATACTTAACTAAGAAGAAAGTAGATTAGTAGATACCTAGATTAATAGACCTAAAAGACGTAGAAGAGCACTAAGGCTACTATTATAGATAGCCTCTATAGTAAGCTCTACACAATTCTAGGTAGACCTTAACTCTACCTCTACGCTAACGCTGCCTATACGTAGCTAGCTAGTATTAGTTATACTAGTATAATTACCTTTACTTTTACTTACTTAAGAATATTTCTTATAGCTAGCGCTTAATATAGTAGCTTTATAGTATTTAGTCTACGCTATTACTAATTATAGCGCTTATAGTACCTAGTTTCTATATCTAATTACTACTTTTATTACACTAGTAATAGTAGTAGACTTTACTACTTAGAAATTATAGATAACTATACTCTATATTCTTCTTCTAGATTACACTACTAGTATATACACTATAGAAAACATTTCTACTATATTAAATATCTTTACTTAGTATTACTATTTAATTCTATAAAACTATATATAGTCTATACGCTCTTTACTTTAGAAAGCGCTTATCTTAGAATATAACGCTAAATCTATAGTAGATTTTATAATTACTACTATAAGTAGTATAATAGTACTAGTAAGAGTAGGCTAGTATAAAATATCTTATTTATAAGTATAGTTATACGTTTTAAAAATTTTATACACTACTAATATATTAGTCTCTATAGTAGACTATTTTATAGATACTTTTAGCTACACTAAAGAAGTCTAAGAGTTACTAGATATAGCTATTAGCTATACCTTTAGAGTATAAAAGAATCTATATATATATTATAAATATTAGCTTATAGGTATATAGAAATAAGTATAGAAAACTTTTAGACTTATAGATAATCTTTCTGTAATAGAAGCTCTTAAATAGTATAATATCTAAACTACTACTATTAATATTCTTTATAATATTTATAATCTTATAGCTTTTACTATTAGTTTCTTAGAAGTATAGAAAGTAATCTAGTATAGTGTTACTACTAATCTATAGAGTCTAGCGGCTAAACTCTATAGTAAAGTTACTATAGTAAAAAGAATAATAAAGATATATATTAACTTAGATATATACTATAGTCTAGCCTATAATATAGAGACTATAATTAATAAGATAATTATAAAAGGTAGCTAATAGATAAGTGCTATAACTAGAACTAAACTTTTTTCTAGGCTTAGTGTACTAAGTATAGTCTAATATATATTTACTAATTTCTATATTTAATTAAAGCTTTAATTCTTCTATATTATAATATAGCTTTAAGTTTAAATTTAAAATTAAGTCTCTTTATATAATTTATTAGTAAGATTATTAAATATTCTATAGTAAACTACTTCTTTTAAATTCTCTATAGTAATATTTATATAGCTTACACTAGTAGCTATACTAGCTTAGCTACTTAGTATATAACTACTACTTATATAGAAAAAACGTTTTCTTTTCTATATACTTTATATCTTTACTCTATTCTTTAGAATATACTACTATCTTATAGTAGATATATATAATCTACGCTAGTATATAAACGCTAATTTCTAAAAAGGTATAATACTACTATATAGCTATATAGCTTTAGTAAGTCTATATAGCTAGAGAGATTATTTACTTATATATAAAACTTTAAGGTTTCTTTTAATAATCTTCTCTACTATCTATAAAACTCTAAAATACGTACCTATCTAGCGCTAAAGAGACTTTATTATTACTACTAAATAAAGCTTCTAGTACTCTATCTAGAACTAGCTTATAATTTTAAAGTCTATAAATACTATATAGTATTAATCTATATCTTCTAGTTTAAATACGTTATATAAGCTATAGCTAATAACTCTAAGCCTACTAATATAGTAGTTAAAAACTCTAAACTTTTACTTAAGATTATTAATACTATACTTACTTTTATAGAGCTTTGATTTATTACTAGTTTTAGCTAACTTAGCTACGCTACTAGCGTAAATAGTAGTATTAATTACTACTATAAAAAGAATATACTTAAAGTTATTCTCTAAGTATATAATATTCTACTTTAGTACTATAATAAAAGTTAGGCTTATATAGTAAGAGCTTATAAAGCTACCTAGAATACTATATATTACTTACTAAGTAAGATAGATAGAAGACTTTACTAGTATAGTATAGAGATATATTACTAGGTTAAGAGTAGTGCTTTTTCTCTTTTGTATTATTATAATAAAGTAGAGATTATACTTAAGATCTTTAGAATACTTTTACCTAAATTCTAGTATTAATCTAAGTCTAGTACTATAATATACACTAGTAAGAAGTGTATACTATAGTTAGAAGTCTATAAGCACTAAGAGAGTTAGAAATTAGTATTACTAGAGTAACTATATACTTATTTAGTATTTATTTTTATATATAGTTACTTATATTAGTTATATATAAAGTTACTTATTCTTTTATATCTAGATACTTTAGCGTATTTATATAGAATTTACTATACTCTTTTTAATTTAAGACTAATATATTTATTAAAAAGATTCTATATAATATATAATAATACCTTACGTAGTAATCTAAAGTATTAATAATATAAAATAAAGGCTACTTATTCTCTAGGTCTATATATTTATACTACTATTAGAAGAAAGATTAGCTATTTTAGTTATCTTACTTTACTAATAAATATATAGGTATATTTTAAAGCTTAGTATCTACTAGTTCTATTTATAGTTAGAAGTAACTACTATATTTACTCTTTTTTTCTACACTTACTCTAATATTCTTATTTCTACTATATAGCTTTAAAATATAATTTTAATCTATAATATACTTTCTATTTTCTTTCTCTAAACTATGCTCTTCTCTTAGAAGTTTATTCTACGCCTCTTTATCTTTATTTTTCTTCTAGCTATTACCTTTATAAATAATATTATTACTCTTTTTACTTACGTAGTAGATATAAAAAGTCTAAGTATAGAGCTTTTATATATATAGTTATTATAGATAGAGACGTTCTACTAGTGTATATATAAACTAATTATATAAATAATCTTATACTAAGGCTATACTATATTCTCTACTATAATATAACTCTTTAGTAATCTAGTACTACTTACTCTCTTTATTAATAGATAGTACTAATATCTATAGTAGTGTTTATAGAATTCTATCTACGTTACTTTCTTTATACGCGAATATATACCTAAGCTAATTATAAACGTCTTTATTAATCTTATTACTACTATTACTTATATCTTTAGCTTTATAAAGTATTATAAACAGATTATCTATATATTTAATAAATATATCTACTTCTTAGTGTCTCTACTACTTCTATACCTATAGCTCTACCTCTTAATTAAGGTTATTCTTCTTCTAAAGCTACTATATATCTTAACTATAGCTTTTATTATAGCCTAGGTTATAGTTACTAGGTAGCTATATTTTTAAGTAATCTCTAGCTTATTTATTTACGTCTTACTTACTATAGTAATAGTTTTATAAGTAAATTTAGCTCTTTATATACACTAATTATAGCTTTTATATATCTAATTAGTGTTAGTAACTAGCACTAATAAGAAAGCTAATATCTAATACTACTAGAAGTATATATAGAGAAAGTTAGAAGTTAGAAGTTATTATAGAGCTAGGTATTCTTATAAAGAATATTTATATTAAAGAAAGTACTTACTTTCTTTTATTTATAAGATAGTAAATAGTATAAGATTAAAAACGCTAGAGCCTTTAAGCCTTAACTCTATAACTACTTATATTTACTACTTATAGCTAACTTTATAGATAAATTACAGACTTTCTACTCTTTACTTATATATATAAATCTAACTTTTATTATACTACTAATAATATATACTATAATTCTTCTTTTAGCTCTTATTATCTATCTTACTTAGGCTATATAATATAAACTTTATAACTTACTTAGATTTGTTTTAAATCTATTTAAACTTCTAAGTACTCTAATAGATAGAGAACTTAGGCTTCTTATAAATACTTATAATATTATAATTACTTTTACTTACTCTACACTTCTTAGTCTATATATAGTTCTCTTTGCTTATAAAATAAACGTTATAATAGAATATATTATATTTCTTCTAGCCTACTTAATAAAAGTTATTTTTACTTACTATATTAGAGAGATTATTAATAGCTCTAAAGATCTTAACTAGTCTAAAGTTATAGAGAATACTACTCTAAAACTTATTATATAAGTAATAATATAATATAGTAGATATACTTAGAAGAATAAGAAGTATAAAAATTATAAGCTTATACTAGAAAAAGTATATTATAATTATAGAAAGTATGCTAGCTAAAAAGAAAGCGTTTAATTAAAAAGTATCTAAAGTACTAGAGAGATTAGAGAGAATAAAATAGTAGAGTAGAGTATTAGCTAGAAGAGCTAATAGTATTATAAAGTATTAATACGCTATTATACTTTTTTAATTCTAGTAGATATTTCTTACTAAGTATAAGAAGAATAAAATAGTATAACTATACTTTTTTTTAGTTAGAGCTATATCTTATAATTCTCTATATATAAAATTAACTCTATTATAGTATATCTTAACCTAATAAAGAAAAGATAGATATAATATATAATATTTACGCACTAATAATAATACTAGATAAGTAATAGTAGATTTTCTATTCTTAGCTTCTATAGTAAGTTTACTTATATAGATATATAGTTTCTATAAAAGATTATAACTATACTAAGAGTAAGATTTCTACTAGTTTTATTTAGTAAGAGCTCTCTTCTAAGAAAACGTCTTAAGAGAATATTAGAGATTAAGAGACGTATAAGCTATAAAATATATAAAGTAACTATATAATCTACTTTATTATAGAGTTATAGAATAATATAGATAGTAGCTAGAGTATAGTCTTACGTACTAATATAAATTAATAAAGTAGAAAGTAAGTAATTAAAGTATTAGAAGATATAGAGTGCAAAAGAGCTATAATATATATCTAGAGAGAATTAGTTTTAATTATCTAGACTAAAAGAGTAAATAACAAAGACTTATAACTACTAATACTTCTACTACTATAATATCTATAGAACTAAAGCTATCTAGAAGATAGTTTATTAAAGCTAAATCTACTTAGTAAGAAGTTTTTTAAAGTTCTTAGACTTAAGATAGTATATAGTAATAAAAGTAATAGTTTAAAAGTAGATAATAATAATAAAAAGCTAGAGTATAATAGTGTTACTAAGTTACTAAAGCTATAGACGCTAGTAGATACGCCTACTAGTAAAATATAGTTTTAATAATATAGCTAGAAGTATAGCTAGTAAGATAAGCTATATAGAAAAAGCTATTATCTATAGCTATAGTTTATAAGTAAAGTATAGTGTTACTTTTCTATTATAGAGTATATAGTATATAATATATTTAATATCTAGCTAGTATTAGCTTTCTTAAGAACGCTAATCTAGACTAGTTTAGAATATATCTATATCTTAGTAGTTTACTAGAGAAAGCTTTTACTAAGAATAAGTATAGTAGTAAAGCGTATACCTTTAATAACGTAGTTAAAACTACTTAATAAAGAAATAACTTAGTTATATAATAGAATTAATAATAATTATATAGTAAACTTTTAGATATATATAAATTACTTCTTTACTACTAATTATTCTTCTATAATATAGTGTAGGTAAGATAAATAATATTAGATTAAAGTAAAAGAGATAAATAACTCTAGAAGATAAGAGTAAACTATTACTACTATAAGCTCTAAAGATATTAAGGTATAGTGTAGTTTTAAGAGATAATAGTAATACGTATAAGATAGAGACTCTAACTCTAACTAGTAGCTATATAGTTTTAATAAATATAAAAGACTTTACTAAAATCTCTCTTCTAAAGTTAGAACTTAAGACTCTTAATATAGTACTACTATTAGCTACTCTTATTATAAATTATCTTTTAATATCTAGCTATATCTTAGTAGTAAATACTAGTGTTATAATAATAGATAGACTAAGATTTTAACTTTTAGCTACTTAACTAATTTATACTATATATAGTAAGATTAATTTTAAAAGTATTATAAATAGTTACTATATTAAGATAGCTTAGGCTATTATTTCTTATTAGAAATAATATACTTATATTATATATTATAAACTTAATAATATATACTAGAAAAAGAATATACGTAGGTAGATAGTAAGATAGATAGAGTTACTTACACTAGAGAGTAGATTTATAATTAAACTAAAATAGGTAAAAGAGAATAAAAGCTAGCTAGATATTATCTATTACTACACTACTATAGTAATAGAGTTTAGACTCTAACTAAAGTGTATTAATAGCTACTTAGTAGAGTAGAGTATAGTATAGAAAATAAGTTTTAGGTATATAGTAGTAGCTATAATTACTAGATAATATAATAATATTACTAATAGGCTAGAATGTATTAGTATAATAATACCTAAGCTCTAGCTTAAGCTAAAGTAGTAGGTAGCCTAGCTCTAATAGAATATTACTATAGATAATATAATTACCTTAGATAAGTATATATATAGTATATTTAAGTAGCTATAGTTATAAAAAGGCTATAAGTATCTTTAAAGTATATAAAATAGAAGTAGTAGAAGATAGTTATATTCTAGGTAAGAATAAAAGTCTACTTCTATAATATCTTATATTACTTCTTATATCTTATTCTAATATTAAGCTCTCTAAGCTAAGTTAGATAAAAACTAAGAATATATCTTATGCCTATATCTAACCTTAGACTAGCTTACTAGAAATAACTTTTCTCTTCTAGTAGAAGTAGAATAATCTTATATTAGAGCTAGAGACAATTAATAATTAGAGATAATTAAGTATATTATAATCTCTACTCTAAAAGAAAGTTAGAATAAAATCTCTAGCTATATACCTAAGAGCTAAGTAATTACGTGTCTATAATTAAGTAATTATAACTACTCTCTAACTTTAATATACTCTCTAAGGTAGTAAAAGTATTAATTTACTTTACTAAAATTAATTCTATTAAATCTACTATAATTAGTATACTCTAGTAAAGTCTAGGCTTAAGAATCTAGAGCGTAGTAGTAGGTTACAGCCTAACTAAGCGTTTAATTATACTTAATACTAATAGTAGTAAGCTCTTACTTATTTAAATAAGGCTTAATAGCCTAGAAATTAACTTTATTAGTTTAGAAATTACCTTATAATACTCTAGAATATAGCTAATAGCTATAGAAATCTAGGTATCTAACTAGTAAGAGATAATTCTAATAGTAAAATCTAAGCTTCTAATCTCTTTTAAGTAAGGTTTATAGTATAATTAATAGCTTAATAAACTACGCTAGCTTTCTACGTAGATACACGCTTAGGCTAAAATTAGAAACTTTATAATAATAAGTCTCTTAATTCTTCTCTTTTCTACTATAATTATCTACTTTTATATTATTAAGACGTTTAAGCTAATAACCTATCTATCTAATTAACTTATCTACTTAAGATTCTTAGCTCTTAAGCCTTAGCGCTTTTAAGCTTTACGCTTAATTCTCTACTTTACTTAATCTACTACTCTACTTACTTCTTTATTCTCTCTATTACTATAGTAAGTTCTTACTTTTATACTTAAATTAATAGCTAACTATTATAATTTAGTCTAATAATCTAACTTCTAACTCTAACTCTAGCTATAAGTACTAGTACTCTAGCTTTTACTATAATAGTGTTCTACACTCTAATTATAATACCTCTAGTAGTAGTAATTATAATATATAAGCTAGTACTTAGCGTAATAGCGCTTAGTGTAATAGTACTTTACTTAATAGCGCTTTATAGTTAAGCACTTAACCTCTTTACTACACTTAACTTAAAGACACTACTACTTAAATTCTACTTCTTTCTTCTAGAATAATAGTAGCTAATAGTCTATTCTCTAGTAGCTTTACTTAAGATAATTAGGCTTCTAATACTTAACTATCTTAGAGCTTTATAAATTCTAATAATTAACTAAGTTAGAGCTTTAAAGTAACTAGTAGCTTTAGTAATAATAACCTCTATAAGAATTATAAGTAATTAGAGTTATATACTAAGTATACTTACTTAGGTTATAAGGCCTCTTAGTTTAATAACTTTAATAACTAGAATGTTTAAGAGACTATTAAGCTTATTTCTAAAAGTAGTATCTTTATTACTAATAATACTTCTTAAACTTAGAATTTAGGCCTTTAGTAATCTAACTATATTAAGAACTAAGGCGCTTAAGATTAAGAGAAGTAAGTATCTCTAAGTAATAGTTATAGTTATAGTTACTTTTATAAAAAGTCTAAGAGTAAGACTTTTATATCTAAGACTTTTCTAAATTATCTATACTTAATATATACTAGTTATTAGTGTAAGTAAGTTAGAGTATTACCTAACTATAACGCTTTTTAACTTTTTAAGTATAAGTGTTATATTTATTAGTAGCTTTTTAATAATATTTAAGAAGCTAATTATTTTAAGTAACTTTATTAGATTATATATTATTTATTCTATAACTCTTATAACTACTATACTACTAATTAAAATCTATATAATTACTTTATAAGCTTAGTAGATTACTATAGTTCTAAAGTAAGTTTATAATTTTCTTCTCTTTAGTTCTTTTAATCTTTTACTAACTTAATAATAGTGCTAGAGCTTTAAGAACGCTATTAAGTATTATAAGTAGCTCTACTAAAATCTCTATACTTATAAGAAGTAGAAAAAAAAAGCTAAGAGTAGTTTTAAGACTCTAGCTAAATTATTAGATAGAACTTCTAAGTTCTTAAGTAAAAAAAGCTTAAAAAGTACTACGCTTATAACTTTCTAAGACTCTAATTAACGTAGTACTTATAGTAAGTCTATAATACTAAGCAAGAGAATAAGAGAGATTAATATAAGTAGTAGCTAGATAGCTCTACCTACACTTTCTACTTAGAGTTATCTACTTATAGCCTTTAATCTAATACTATAATACTTAGAATACTATTATTAGAGCTTATTCTAGTAGCTACTACTACTAACTTTCTAGCTATAGGCTTCTTAATTTAGAAATTAGCTACTATAGAATTAGTAGTAGAATTAGTATAGTTATTATTAGTCTTAGTAGCGTAACTACTAGTCTTAGTAGCGTAATTATTAGTTTTAGCTACGTAATAATTATTCTTATTATTATAATTCTTAGCTACGTAGTTATAGATCTAATAGCTTTATATTTAGTATTATAAGTAATAAGTTCTATTACTACGCTTAGCGTTAGCTAGCTAAGGCTAAGTACGTAGAGGCGCTACTATATACTAAGTATAATTAGATATAGCTTAAGATTTATATAAGAACTTAAGCTACTAAGACTACTTATCTATAAGCTTAGGTTAAGAACTTTAAGAATAGCTAAAATAGTAAGCTAGCCTTTAATAAAAATAACTATAAAGATTATAATTAAAGAAATTAGCGCTATAGTAGTTAGTAAGTTAGAGGCTATATAAATTAGTTTAGTAGAAAAGTTTAGTAATTTATCTACTTTATACTTATGTTAATTATTAGTAATTACTTCTCTATAACTAGGCGCTAGTTAGAGTAACTAAGATCTAGCTTAGATATAATTAATCTTTATAGTAGTAGTCTAAATAAAGATCTCTCTACTCTATTTACTTTTTAAGAATTAAATATTATAAATCTTATAAGTTACGTAGCTATTTAAACTTCTTAAACTATTATTAGATAAGTAATTTAGTTAATCTATCTATAGGCATAATTATAGTCTCTAAATACTTAACCTTAAATAATTCTTTAGTATATTTCTACTATAGCTATATATTCTAGATATTAATATACCTAAGCTAAGTGTTAATATACTTATTCTTTCTAATAACTAGCCTAATTATCTACTAATTATTATACTAGATAGTCTAGAGTTCTCTAAGATTAAGTATAAGCTTTTTAAGAAAGCGCCTAAGCGCTATAGCTTTCTTAGTAGTATACTTAAGAGTAAGTAGCTCTACTTCTATAGTAGAGGTAGTAACTATACTTTATCTTATAGCTTTTTAAAAGATTACGCCTTTATATAATATAGTAATATATTTATAAGATAATTAGTAGGTCTTTAGATTATTAGCAAAGAATACGTTTTTAGTAATTATTAGATTAGGCTTATTATAGTTACTATACTAGATTATATTAAAGTAAGTATAGTAGAGATATATAATTACTTACTTTATAGCCTTTTTATACTTATTACTTAGATTTATAAGAAAGTGTAAGAGCTTTAAAGTAGTATATACTATATCTAGTTAGAGTATAATTACTATATAGAGTATAGAGCTAACTATTTTCTAGTATCTCTTAATCTTAGGCTTAGTTACTTCTCTAGTATTTTTAATTAGCTTCTCTAATAGTAGAGACGTTATAGAGAAAGATCTATTCTTAAGCTTAAACTTCTTAAGTATCTTATCTATATATATATTATAAATAAGTATAATTATCTTTAGATATTAGTCTCTAATTATATAAATACCTAGAAACTATTCTATATCTCTCTAATCTTAGATCTTATACTTACTAAAGATCTTAGCCTATATAGCTATTACTTATTACTTTATATTCTTATAATAGAGTAATAGAATATTATTAATATAAAAGAGAATAAAAATCTTATATTCTTAATTAAAGAAAAGATAGAGCTTTTCTTAAGAAGCTATTATACTAATAGCTCTTAGCGTTTCTAAGAACTTCTTATACTATAATAGTAGAGAGTCTTATAATCTATAGAGCGCGTAGTTAAACTATATATATAATTCTAGCTTTCTAAAGCTATCTAGTATCTTATAAATTACTAGGTTCTCTACTATAATCTTTGTATTAAGAAACACTTTTATAATATTAAACTATTTAATCTCTAGATTACTCTAGGTAGTAATTACTATTATAGTGTAGAAGAACTTTATAGTAAGTATTACTATATAAGTTAAGTTAATTAAGTTCTTCTTCTAGAGATTACTATAAACTATAATTTAAGCTTTATATTTAAAGAGATAGCTATTCTAATTATACTTATAAGTCTATACCTATTTTAATAGAAGTAGCTAATCTTAGGCTTTTAACCTATAGATTTCTATCTAAGTTTTCTTTTTACTTAGCTAATTAATCTCTCTCTTAGAGGCGTCTTTAAAAAGTATACGCATTAAATACTAAATTAGTTATTTCTATAATCTAGGCAGCTCTTAGAGATTATTATAGTATTAGTAAGTAGCTTTTAGCTTATACTTACTAAGCGTAGTAGCTATAATAATAGAGTTTATAGTTTTATAGCTAGCTTAATTATTCTAGTCTTTTTAAAAACTAGAAAGATAGATCTTATAAAAGTTAATCTAGGCTTACTTATTAACTAAGCCTATAATTACTATATTTACGCTACTTACGCTATTACTCTTTAGTTAATTACTAGGCTAAGTAGACTATTTACTTTTATCTTTTAGGCGTTTTAATAGTTAATAAATATTTGTAGAAAGAAAGCGCTTAGGCTCTTTACTTATAACTCTTCTACTATAGCGCGTTTTAGAGAATTTAGCTATTAGCTAATTTTATAGCTATATTAATTATTAAGAAAAGGCTACTAATTTAGATAGCCTATCTCTTAGTCTTTTTAGTGCTTACTCTAGTTAAGCTAGTTTCTTATTTATTTCTATAGAACTAAAGTCTATTATAATAGACTTAATAGATAGAGTTAGATTTTCTAATCTATATATAGAAAGCTCTCTACCTCTAGGCTCTAATAGGTTAGCTCTCTTAAGCGTATATACTACTTTTTAACTATTAGAAACTCTATAATTACTTTAATTATCTATTTCTAAAATCTTATACTTAGACGTAGATTCTAAAGTAGTAAGCCTAGTAAAAAGCTACTAATTATTAGAAATTTCTAATAGAACACTAGCTTTATATTCTATTTTTATTAAATTAATAGAGCTTTAATTATATTTAATAAGTAGGCTAACCTTATTACTTTAATTATAGTTTATATTACTTCTAAAGTCTTGCTTAGTAGTTAATAGCTCTACTATACTTACTATTTAATTAATAGAAAGAATATTAAACTTCTCTATAGAATTAATAAGCTTACTATTATTAAGTATTTTAATCTACTTAAGTGCTTAATCTCTAGTTAGCTTTTCTTTACACTTACTTTAATAGAACTTCTACTTATTAAAAGTAACGTTGTAAGTTATAATTACTTAATTAATTACTAGTACTTATATATAATATATATTAAAAGCTTAATAGCTAATAAGATATTTTATATAGCTATAAGGCTTAACTTTAAAGTCTTAATAGTGCTTTCTAGCTGCGCAATTACTATTAAGTAGATATACTTAATAGCTATAAGTATAGATTCTACTCTAATCTAGGTAAAAATTAGTAGCCTAGTACCTAATCTTAGGTAGCTAATAATATTAGAAGTATTTTCTAAACTATTTATATAATATCTAATCTAGAAATTAATAGCTATAAAGCTATAATAGACTTATTCTATAGAGTTAAGCTACTACGTTTATAATTACTAGCTAGAGTCTAGCTAGAAGATTAGCGCTTATGCGTATCTTAATTAACTTAGTAATAAGCTCTTAGCTAGCTCTCTTTACTAAGCTATTAGGCTTATAGGTATATAGTAAAGGTATTATAATTATAATTTTCTTTTCTTCTACTTATTTCTTATATTTTAAGTGCTCTCTCTAAGGTAATATTATAGTATTATTATTCTAATAGATTTCTATAATCTTCTACTAATAGTAGTGCTTAACTATAGCTATAAAGCTTATAATAACTTCTATTATAGAGTCTAGTGTCTTATTCTTTAGGTTATAATTATATAGCTTACCTAAATAATTTTTTTTAATAATTAAAGCCTATTTATTCTGCGTATAGCTTATAGAGAAGTTAAATAAGTTTTATAATACTCTAAAGAAGAGACGTAGTAATAGCTTATAAAGCTAATAAGAGATTCTTTAAAATATATAAGTAGTAGTATAATTATTATATTTACTATACTATATACCTATAATCTTTATATTCTAAATAGCTTTAATAAGAGCCTTAAGAGCTTACTTACTTAAGTAGCTAGATCTTTAGTACTAAAGATTAGCATTACTAGTGTGTAATTATAGAACTTATAAGTAGGTAATAGTATTTATAATAATAGAATTAGAAGAATAAATAGAAAAGTTATATTTAATAAATAAGAGGTTAAATCTATACTTAAGAGTTATAAGAATAATAAACATCTCTAGCGTGCCTATTCTAATTATATAATTATAGCTTATATACTATATACTACTATTTCTAAAAAGCTTTTCTAAGATAATATTAGTATAGAAACTAAAGATAATCTTAACACTAGTAAGTATAAAATTAGCTTTTCTAGATTCTTTAGAGGTGCTAAGAATAAGATAAAGTATATAATTTCTAATACTAATTACTAGAAGAATCTAGCTACTAGCTTCTACTATTTCTCTATTAGTTTTAATAAAGAAACTAGGCTTAATTAAGGCCTTATTATTAACTAAGTAGACTATAGCTCTACTATTAAAAATTATACTAGCTAAAAGCGCGTAAAGCTTAAAGTCTATACTAAAGATAGAAGACCTAAACTTAGTAATTAGCTTCTTAGAGTAAATAATTATTAAGACTATATTACCTAGATACTTAGAAGCTAGAGCGCTTATCTTCTAGCTAGATTACTTAACTTTCTTATATAGGCTACTTTACTTTCTTTTATAATAGCGCTTTTAGATTTTTTACTTATCTTAAGCTAAGAGTTCTATTAGTAAAATACCTAGTAGCTTAGATCTAGTAATTATAGTTTATAATTAGTAATATAAGATAAGCTTCTACTTATACTTTACGTTAAGTTTATAAAAGCAAGGCTTAAGTAGTAAGCTTAACTACTTCTTACCTAACTTAGTAGAAGTAAAAGGTTAACTTATAATAGCGTTAAAGATTATATTAGCTTTTCTCTTTCTAGTAGTAATTAATATCTTCTAGAGAATAATACTAAATACTTTACTAAGATTACTAAGGCTTAACATATTCTTTCTAAGAGCTATAGTAAATAATTAATTATATTACTACTAGTAGACCTACTTAGAATTAAACTTTTTAATTATAGTAAGAAAGTTAGTAATTATAAGAAGTTCTTTAACCTCTAAGAGCTTAAAGATCTTTACTTTTTAGTAAATTATTAGCTAGTTATTAAACTACTTTTTAGTAGTTTCTCTCTAGATCTTCTTAAGATAAGCGTAATACTTTACGTAAACTATATACTATATAGTCTAATTAGTAAAAGTAAGTATAGTCTTAAGAGTCTTTATAAGAGACTAGATTATTCTTTTATTATTACTTATAGTTATAAGTAATAGATAATCTAGCGTAATAGTGTATATAATTTAGTTCTTAATATTATTAATTTTCTTACTCTTTCTTAACTACTACTTAGACTTATAGTTCTAGTAGGCTATAAGTATAGTACTATTCTTAGTCTTATAATTATAATCTTATAAAAGAGTATTATACTTATAGATAGCTTTATTATACTTATTTTTTTAATTCTTAGTTAGCTCTATAAAGAGAGAAGCTAGAGCTATAAGCTCTAGAACTAGAAGATTAAAAAACTTAGACTTCTAAGTATCTATATATTTAATATCTAGAAGATTAGAATTAATCTCTTTCTAGATACTCTTTTTATTATAGTATTACTTAAGAAGCGCGAACTAGGTATTCTAGTTAGATTACTTTTTAAGAAGTATACCTATAGCTATAATAGCTATATTATAATTACTTATATCTATAAAGTTAGAGTATAGAATTAATATAGTAATATAGAGAAGTAGATAGTAAGTAAGTAATTACGTAAGAGAAGTTCTAATTATAGAATATTTAGAGAAAGTAGAGTAGAAATAAGATTAACTAATCTTATCTTCTAGTAAGCTTTAATACGTAGTAGAAATTAGTTCTATAATTAAGTAGCTAGGCTTATAACTATTAGAGCTAGAGATAATTAATAATTAGAGATAATTAAGTATATTATAATCTCTACTCTAAAAGAAAGTTAGAATAAAATCTTTAGCTATATATCTAAGAGCTAAGCAATTACGTATCTATAATTAAGTAATTATAACTACTCTCTAACTTTAATATCTTAAAGACTTACTTCTTAACTATTTAATTATACTCTTTATATCTTACTATATTCTAATAGATATAGTTACTAACGCTATTTAAAGTATTACGTCTTACACTATTAATGCGTACTATAGAATAAATAATAAATATAATCTCTTATTCTAAATAATAGAGATTTACGTATACCTCTTTCTTCTTATCTACTAAGATTAGCTTTACTATTACTTACGTAGATAGCTATTAAGCTACTAATAAAGGTTCTTCTTTTAAGTTTTATTAATATTAATATAACTATAGATTAAGAGATATACCTAATATAAGTTTATACCTTAAAGTATCTACTTCTTCTTAGTATATAATTAATCTGCTTTAGAGTTAGTAATATATAGTAGTATAGTAGAATAGTTAAATAGAGGCTATTATAGTCTAAGTTATTATATAATTAACTACTTAATAGCGTTTAGTAGGCTAGCGCTATTAGAGCTAGGTAACTAAAAGTCTAGAATAACTAGTTAAGCTAATAGCGTATTATTATTATTCTATAGTAAACCTATAAAGCTATTAAGTAGACTATCTAATAAAAAAGAACTATATATAAGTTAAGTCTAAATCTTCTTATAGAAGAGTTGTAATTTTACTATATAGCTAATATAATAGACTTTATATAGCTTATAATATAGCTTTTATAAACTTTTATTAGTAGTTTAAGTATTAGTAGTAGCTATTATTACGTAATAGTAGAGCTATTTAACTAGAAGAGTATATCTATTATAAAGAAGTAGACTATATTACGCGTAGATTAGCTAGTTTTTACACTAAGAAGTATAAAATAAGATATAATAAACTATACGCATTAATTACCTCTACTCTACCTAGGTAAGTATTATAGTCTACCTACTATAAAAAGTAGATCTCTAAGTATAAAGAAAACGCTAGTTATTCTAGATTAAAGTAAAGGCGTCTAATAAGAGTATCTAAAGCTCTTACTTTAGGCGCTACTAAAACTTTATAAAATTTCTTTAGCGCCTACTTACTTCTAGAAGTAACTTCTTTATAAATACTTTAATTAAAAAGCCTATAATAAAATATATAATAGAATAAATTCTTAAAAGCTTTCTCTAAATAAAATTAATATCTTAGCTCTAAATAAGGTTACTATAGCTAAAGAATAGAGTTTCTTTCTTTTTCTATCTAGCTAAAATAGCTAGAGTTATTAAACGTATAAACTAAAAAGCTATAGCCTAACACTAGATAATCTCTAGTAAGCTAGAATAGACTAAAGATAGTCTTATAATAACTAATTTAGCTATAGATTCTCTATTCTAAGTCTAGTCTTTATATAATATATATAGAGCTTATAGAAGTAGAAAGCTTTTTTTTAGAGCTTTTATTAGTTATAATATATTACTTATAATTTTCTACTTAATCTACCTCTAGATTTAATACTTTTATACTATATTTAGATTACTTCTTATACTTACTATTCTCTTTATACTATAGTATATATATTCTTTATTCTTCTAAGATTAAATCTATTATACTTCTATACTATTTAAGACTTAGAACGCGTTATTAGTTAACTAAAGTATTTACTAAAAGAAATAGACTTAGTAGATTAGCTAGCCTAGGTTAATAGAATTTAGAAAATACTCTCTACTAATCTATAGCTATAGATAGATATATACACTAACCTATAAAGTCTATATAATACTATTATAATAGCCTACGCTCTCTTAACTACTTTCTTTAGTATAACTTCTAGCGCTTTCTTAGACCTTCTTCTAAAAGCTTTACGCCTAGTAACTAGTATAATACTTAGTTATAGTATATTAGCTATATAGTTTTAAATTAGTAGATATCTATACTATAGCTAATATATAGAAGTATCTATTAACACTTTACTAAAAAGTTAAGATATAGCTCTACTATATATATCTATTACTTTATTAAATATACTAGCGTAGAAATATAGGTATAATATAGTTAAGTAATATAGTATATAATTATAATATAGATATATTTTCTAAATACCTTATTTTATAGTATATAGTAGTATATATTTTTTTAAAAGTTTTAGAAATTAAAACTAAGCTATAAAGTTTAACACTTCTAAGTCTTATATACCTAGAAAAAAAGATAAGAGAGTATATATTCTATATACCTTATACTAAAGGCGTAGAGGTACTTAAGCATTATATATATATCTTATTACTTTCTAGAAGCTCTATATAAAAGTAGAGAGTAGAGAAGGCTATAACTATAGAGAAATAGCTATAAACGTCTAAGAACTTAAAGTATTTAAAGCTATTTCTAAAATAAGACTATAAGATAGTAATATATAGTAGTTTATAACTCTAAATCTAATATATAATAGATATTTTAAGTAGATAGAAGAGTTTTATAAAAAGAGTCTATAAAGAAGAGTTTTATACGCGTATATATACTAGACTTTTACTTATAGTTAAAAAGTAAAAAAGTTTATATTTAGCTTTTTCTTTTTTTTTATTCTCTTTATCTTCTATATCTTCTATATCTTCTAGATCTACTTTTATATCTATCTCTTAATTAAAATACTAGCTTATAATAATAAGAATAATAATAATAACACTAATATATTAGACTATCTTCTAATATACTTTTTAATCTACTCTCTTTTTAAGATAGTATCTCTATTAGTTATTTTAAAATATAAGTTAAAAAAGATTAATCTTAATATCTATATTAAAGATATTAAAGCTTATAGATAGATATTAAAAAAGGTAAAGCTTTACTTTCTACGCTTAGAATCTAGCTTTAATATTTATAAAGAGCTTAAACGCTATATTAAAGATAAAATTCTTAGTATAAAGATTTTTATTCTTAGTAGTTTTTTTAAAAACTTAATAAATAGTAGTAGCTCTTCTAAGTATATAAAGTACTCTAAAATATAGTACTAACGTTAGCTAGCTCTTAACTATACTAGATAGCATAACTAGCTATTACCTATATAGACTAACTTTATAAAATATATATTATTTACTTCTTAATACTATAACTAGATACTATTAGTACTACTCTAGATAGCTAAGCTACTTAAGATCTTCTTATAAGCTTATAATTAATAATAATAACTATAAACCTATAACTAGGCTAGTAATTTAAATAAAGTAGATAATTTAGATAATAAAGTAGCGCTAGCTTTATTAATAAGCTTATAATAGAATACGTAATAGAACTAATAGACTTTAGAAGCGTTTATAGTTAGATTAACGTATTAGAGTAGCTAGTAGAGAAGTATAGGCGTTTTTAGAATTATTATAGAGTATTTAGACTAGTATATTAGAGTAGAGAATATATAGCTCTTTTATAGCACTATAGACTTATTACTACTACTACTAATTCTAGAATTTTCTTAAGCGTTTAGACAATTATAACTATAATAGAAGTAGTAGTAGTAGTAGTAGTAGTAGTAGTAGTAGCGCTTGCTTTTAAAAGAGACTATATATAATATAGTAGTAACTACTAGGTATTATCTATATAATATTAGTAGTAATAAATAAGTTAATATAGAATTATAAGTCTTTATTATAAATATATAAGAAAAGAAAGTATAGATAGATAGTAAAAGGCGTTTAAGTCTATTAGACTTAGTTTTAATAGCTTAAAAGTTTATTTATTTATTATTTATAACAAAGTATAATATTATAAGATATAACGTAGTAGGCTCTATCTCTAAGGCCTAGAGAGACTATATATATCTATTATATTATTATAGTCTAGCTATTCTAATATATATTATAATATATAGCTATATATATAATTAGATATTTTAGAAACTTAGATAATATATTCTCTATCTATATAGTAAAGCGCTGCTCTAGAAGTTAACTTTACTTTTCTTTCTATTTTATTACGTTATTACTTTCTAGAAACCTAATATCTACTTTTATAGAACTTACTTCTCTATCTACTATCTTATACTCTACTATCTTACTATAGCTAAACTTAAGCTATATTATCTATAAAGCCTAAGCTTACGTATTACGTTAAATTATCTAGCTATTATTTACTAATCTTCTTAGTTATAACTACTTTTTATTTAGCTCTATAAGATTAAATAACTATTAACTACTTTTATTAAGTAAAGTTATACTATATTACTTTATTATATACTTTAATCTAAAGAATAGTATACTTTATATTAGAAGTATATATTTATAAAGTATTCTTATATCTTTAAATATTAATAAGCCTACTATCTAAACTTATAATACGTCTATTACTATAGTACTATCTATATAACTTTAAATTAGTACTATTAATCTCTTTGTATTTAAAATTATAACTTTTATATCTTATACTTATTAAGAATATATAGCTAAACTTAAAAAGTACCTTATTATTCTTAGCTAGTATACGTTTATTATATTTATTATAGCGCCTAAGTAATATTATAAATAGAAGTGCTAAGCTAGTATTATTTTTTATAAAAAAGAATTTATAAAGTAGCTATATTACTTTAGACTAATAGAGTAATTTATAATTATAGTATAAGCTTTTCTCTAGACACTCTTCTAGAAATAAGTAGGTAAATAGTAGTGTATAAACTTAAACTATACTATTATTAGATAGATAGAGTAGATATATAACGTATAGTAATATACTAAGTAATCTAGATAGTTACTTATATTCTATAAGCTTAAATAACTTTTTATATCTTCTTCTTCTTCTATTTCTAAGACACTATAAGTAATAATAGTATTAACACTTTAGCTAAGATTAACACGTTTATCTTAAAGCGCTATAGTACTTATTTTAAAGTAGAGATCTTTACTTTAATATTAAATTATCTATTTATTATCTAGGCTTTTAAATTTACGCTTACTAATAGTACGTTACTAGCTACTATAGGCTTCTTACCTCTCTCTACTTATTTCTTAGAATAATTCTAGTAACTTAATAAAGATATTTATATAACGTAGTATATAGTAGTTTAGTAGAACTATATTCTTATTTCTTTTAATATTAAGAGTAGTATAGGTAGCTACGCAAAGAACTAAGTGTATATTACTACTATAAAATAGTAATTAAAAGTAGAGTTCTATATTAGCGTATATATAATATACTCTAATTATATTAAGATTTACCTAAATTAGTAAAGTAGTAGTTTACTAGATACTTGTAAAATTACTATTAACTTCTCTAGAAAGTTATACTTTTAATTCTTAGTATATAGCTTACTAAGTCTCTATAATAGCCTTTATTAAATACTATTAAGTCTACTATTACTAGCGCTTAAGTCTTTCTAATCTTACGCCTATAGTAAGAGAGATTATATTAACTCTTAGACTAGCGTCTAATTTCTAAGCTAAACACTATATACTAAATATAATAATAAGAATCTTATCTCTAAAGAAAATTTCTAGTATTATACTTTCTTTAAAGAGATAATAGAGATCTAGTAATATATTTATACTATAAGTTACTAGTGTTCTATTCTAATTAAATTTAAGCTTATATAACTATAACTCTAATTAGCTAACTTTAAGCTACTTATACCTAGTAAAACGTAGTTATAATACTACTAGGTCTTTATTTAGTATAAGATTAATAGCCTTTACTATTCTTCTATATTACTATTAAGTAGAGTTTATATTATATAGCTTTTAAGTAGTTATCTACGCTACTACTTTATAACTTATAAATAGTACGCTTAATATATACGTCTTACTCTTCTATTACTAATAATAATAGATTTAACTTCTTATTCTATAAATTTAACTATTAAAACTACTAAAGAAGAATATTTACTAAGTTCTTCTTTCTATCTAAGAGTATTATGCTAGATAAGTTTTATATAATAAATACTAAAGAAGTAGATTTTAATTAGATAGAGTTTAAACTATACTAGATTAAGATAGATATCTATAGTTAATAGGTATAATAGATATATAATATTATGTATTAGAAAGCGCACTCTTACTAGATAAGAAATTAATCTAGTTAATTATAACTTATTTAAGTATAGTTAGTAGTAAGTCTATTAGAGTTATAGTTATAGTCTAAGTAGCTACTAATATCTATTAATTACGCTATAACTTTTTACTAAAAGTTTTTTAATACCTTAATAGCGTAGTGCACTAGCTATCTTTAGAGTCTAATTATTATTCTTTTATAGATAAATCTACTTAGAGATTATATCTATTACTAGTATACGTAGACTATTAAAGAGTAGAAGGCTTTTTTTAAATATAAATATATTCTACGCACTATTAGCTAGCTTCTGTATATTATCTTTATAGTACTATTTATACTATATATCTAATCTTAAGAATATATATCTTATAGTTTAACGCTTACTATAGCTAAGTTTAAGAAACTAGATTTCTACTTCTAGAACTAGTTACTTATCTTTAAATCTTTTAGCTAAGATAGTTATTATTTCTATAGTTCTTTTTTAGTTATTCTCTTAGATAATATTAGTGTAACTATAGAGTAATATACTCTATTTAATATAAATAAAGATAAAAACAAAGATTATAAATTTAAAGAATAAGTACTATTAGTTATAGAGCTTATCTACGCTTATTATAATTCTATAGACTACGCTATCTTAGCTAGTAGACTATTTATATTTAATAGAATAAGTTCTTAGTATAAACTATAGAGTCTACTCTATATATATTCTAGTATAAAGGTCTTTGTTTATCTATACTATAGCTTCTACTAAAGGTAGCTAAGTAGTTACTAGGTTATAGTTTAAGAACTTTACTAAGTACTTACTAATAGGTATATATCTATTAATATTACACTCTTATTATATAATTAGGCTCTAGAAGATAATAACTACTATAATAATAATAATAGTAGAGACTAACTTATAGCTTTAGAAGGTATATATATTTTAGTATTAGTAGAAATAGTCTAAATTTATTAAGTTTGTATTATAAGCTAGTTACTTTATTATAATAGTAAGCTATAGTTATTTATTATAAGTTCTATAGTTATACGTAGAGTATTATTATTATCTAATTACTATAAAAAAAGCTACCTTACTAGGTAATTCTTAGGTACTAATAAGCTATAAGGCTTAGCCTAAGTACTAATAAGCTATAAGGCTTAGCCTAAGCTTCTCTAGGCTAAGATTATATATTATAAATACTTTTATTTTATAACTTTTTTAATACTAGTAGAAGGCTATACTAGACTTAGACACCTTTTTAATAATACCTACTTACTTATATATTTATCTTAATATGTTATAAGTAATAGTATATATATATAGAGATAAGTATAAAGTATAGAGCCTTTATAGCCTGCTTATAATTAAGTAGGTTAAATAAGTAGAGCTTAGCGCGCTAAGTCTCTAGCTAATATTTTAAATTTACTTTGTTACAATACACTTACTTAGTACTCTTGTCTTAGGAAGCTATTAGCGAAAACGCGGCGCTCTCTAAACTTAGAGCGCATACCTTACAAGATAGTTTTAACACTACGCTGTAGCCTTTAGTTGCTAGTTTGCAGCGCGGGTTTGCTACAGCACTACGATTCGCGATGGCTTCGGCCACTAAGGTCCAGCATTCGAAGTTCGATGCACAGGTTAGTGTTCTGCTCACACTCGGTTTTCTACATGTTTACAAGCACAGTCTTTCAACCCCGGACTAAACGTTGTCTACCCTAGTGATGAGCAGACAACGTCAAAGTTCTCGGCCAAAATCGAGTAGGTGGCTGGAAGTCCAACGCGAGAATCAAAAGCTAATAACTTCGAGGATCATCGCCATTCCAGGCTTGGGAGCGGACCCCGAATATACATGGAAGAAGAGCAAAGTGCATTGGCTTCGCGATGCCAATATGCTCCCGAAGAAGATTCCACATGCCAAGATTAGCGTTTTCCAGTATCAGTCGCAGTGGTTCGGAAAAGGATCAGTCGACGAACGCATCGATAATGTCGCGAACAAACTACTACATAGCCTCGATAGGTCACGAGTGGTGAGTTAGTACGTACTCGTGATGACTACATGCTAACAACGTATTGGAGAACCAAACCAAAACGCCCATCATCTTCATCTCGCATTGTCTTGGGGGCATCATTCTCGAGAAGGCCCTGCTCATGTCAAGATCGCGCCAAACAGACTTTCCCAACGTGTATCCTTGGATCGCTGGATGCTTCTTCCTCGGTACACCTTTTCACGGCACGTCAAGCCAGTCCAAGGCAATGGTTCTGGCATCCATGGCTGAAGTCGCCGGCTGGGGTACGCCGTCTAGTCTACTCAAGGTCTTGGAAAAAGACTCGGAGATCTTGCGCAGTCTACTCTCCGAGTTCTCTTATATGGCGCGAGAAGCTCAGTTTCGGCTACTTTGCTTCTGGGAAGAGAACGATAGCGATTTGGTTAACTATCTCGTGAAAGGAATCACATGGCTCAAAAGCAAAGAGCGCATTGTTGACCAATCTTCGGCAACAATCGAATCATTCGACAGTATCTCTCTCATGTCGGATCATTTCCAACTCAACAAGTTCCCTGGGCCAAAGGATGGTAACTTCACTTCCGTCTCTGATGAGATCCGTGAGACAGCCAATAAGGCGGATAGCATCATCAAGACGCGTCAGAACATGCTTCGACAATCTCAAGTCGATGATCGCACCTACCACAGCATGATGGATGCGCTCGGCAAAGGATTCGCCGACGTAGAAGCCGCCGTAAAGGGCACCTACACAGGAGCGAAGGGCACGAAGTCATCATCAGTGTTGGAAATCGAAAACTTTCAGACCTGGAAGAACTTGAACGCAAGTCCCATCCTTTGGATCCATGGAAAGGCTGGTACGGGCCAAGGTGCGATCGCATCTTCTGCTCTTGAACTTCTCCGAAATGCACAAGCAAACAACTCTATGATCATATCGTTCTTTTGCGACCAGGGCGACACGATGCGACGATCGCTGAAAGGTCTGCTGCAAATGGCTGTCCGCCAGATAATCGACATGGACCAAGATCTTGCCCGACACCTGCTTTCAGATTCTCGGAGCAGCAAAGACGCTGGAAAGCAAAGCTTTGACACTGAAGAGATACTCAAGGTGCCTGCTTTATGGATAGCACTACATAAGATGGCGCGGGATCTGCCTAACACTAAGATCTACATCGTGGTGTATGGTGTGGAGCAGCTTGCGGAAGAATCGTTGGAACAATTCTTGCGGTACATGTCAGAGACGCTAGAGACCGAGGGTACGACAAACGATGAAGAGGAGTGTCAACCCGTTAGATGGCTACTTCTCAATCGCAGCGGGCGCCCGAACATCGAGAAATGCTTGAGACCGCGATCGTTGGAGATCAATCTGAGCGACGCGGAGAACTCTGCGCAGATTAGTGACGACCTCAAAGCGCACATATCAAACAGCGTCGACGAGCTGGATCTTCCAAGGTCTTTGGCATATTTCGTGAAGCGCCACATCTACTCGCGCGCGGAAGACAACTGGATCTACGTTAGTCTAGTCGTACAAGAAGTCAAGAATGCGTGGGTCCCCGGATCTACACAGCACGCACAGATCCGAAGACTGTTGGAGTCATTTCCGTATGGTCTGACCGACATGTTTGAGCACGTGCGAAAGCGCGTCCTAAACCCACAAGCGGAGGGCCATGAATACACGAAAGAGATATTGCGTTGCAGAATCTCGGCGTATGTAGCGCCCACCATGCGCGAACTTGCGATCATGGCCGAGCTACCTCAGCAACATCGCAACGATGTGGACAAGCTGAAAGCATACATAGTTCGCTGTGGTGCATTCTTCACCTTGAGAGGTAACGACTGGGATCTGGATAACAGCACTGTCGAATGGATCGATATCTCCGCACAGGAACATCTCCGACAGTATGCAAAGAACGACTTATCTCTGGATCTCGACGATGTTCAGCATGGCATCATCGCGTTGCGTTCGTTGGAGTATATATACGACGCCGTCAAACATCAAGACACCGCAGAACACGAGCTAGAGGACGATAATGAAGATCAAGAGGAAGAAAAAGAGGAAGAAGAGCCAGCGGAGGATCTTGAGGTCGAAGCAGAAGAGGCGACCGATACGACCGAAGCCGACAGCAAGTCAGTACACGATAGCGCCAGCCAACAAAGCGAACAGGACGATCATGACCAACAGGACGAAGACGATGAAGATGAAGAAGAAGACGAGGCTGATTCATCCTCGGTTGGAGAAGAAAATCAAGACGAAGGTCTGCTAGACGTTGATCTACGATATCCTGTTCGGTACTGGGTGGAACATGCGAAGCGAGCACCACCGGATGTGCTCGAAGAGATTGACTTCGACCACTCGTTCTGGCAAGAAGCCTCTGACGCTCGTCAAAGATGGTGGAAGACCATAGAAGAAGTTCACAACATGACAGATCAAAAAGACGTATCGCCACTCCATGTCGCTGTAATCCTCGAGTTCCCTGCTTTAGTCGACCACATCCTTAGCCACAGGGAGACGGCGGATGTCCACTTACAAGACTCACTGGGTTTCCAGCCTCTGTATTACGCATGCGATGGTGGCTGTGGAGAGATTGTCAATGCGCTACTGGGAGCAGGTGCTGACATTGACTTTTCGAGCAGCAGCGCCAATCCTACCGCGCTGCATGCTGCGTCAAGGAACGGCCACTACGATGTTGTCAGCACTTTACTCGACCGCGAGGCCGATGTAAACGCCTCGTCGTCGGACCATGGAACAGCGCTTTACGCGGCTGCGGGCAATCTCGAAAATCGCGTCGTGAAGCTTCTGCTCGACCGCAACGCCGATGTCAACGTCATTGGTGGCCCTGGCCGAAGAGCGCTGAATGTGGCCGCATTCTCAGGCAATACTGAAGCTGTTCGCTTATTGATCGAGAGAGGCGCTAGTATTGACCCCAACGAAGAGTACTTCTACGGGTCTGCACTTGGTGCCGCCGCCCGTCGTGGACATGCTGATGTTGTCCGTCACCTCTTGTCACAGTCGTGGAACCTGAGCCGACCGATGAAGACCTATGGAAGCTTCTTGAACGCAGCTGCTACGTACAACCATCTAGAAGTCTTCGAGATCTTGCTCGAGAAAGAGGAGCGCGTTCTCGTGCTCGAACAGGCATTGCAAGCTGCTGCGCAACGGGGCTACGATGCTATTGTCAACGCCGCTCTGGAAAAAGAATCCAAAGTACCGTCGTGCATCATCAGGTACCAGAGAGCGTTTTCTTTGGCCGCCTTCTACGGTAGAACGGAAGTGCTCAAGTTACTTCATCCAAAGGGAATCGATCAAACACAACTAGACGAGGCCCTGTATCAGGCTACCGACAACGAGCACCTGGAGACCGTGGAGCTGCTTCTCGACTTTGGCGCCAACCCAGATACGGAAGGGCCTACGTATGGCTTTGCGTTAGCCGCCAGTGCATACGACGGTACAGCAGACATCATGAAGGCTCTTCTTGATAAAGGCGCGGACGTCAACAAACGCGGTGGAGATTACGGCACATGCATCCAGGCCGCTGCATGGCATGGTGATGCCGACAACGTTCGACTGCTACTTGAGCGCGGAGCCAAGCTCAATACTGAACCAATTGGTTATTACGGCACCGAGCTGCAAGCTGCTGTTCATACTGGCGATGAAGACACCATTCGCCTTCTTATCGAAGAAGGAGCTGATGTGAACGCATTCGGAGGGCACTTCTCGTATGCCATTGTTGCTGCGGTGGAGCAAGGCGACAGCACTGCAACCAAGATTCTGTTTGAACATGGTGCTAATGTCAACGTACGCGGAGGGGAGGATAATTGGCCAGTGATTTCATTGGCAGCATCTACATTGCTCACTGAAAACCTGGAGCTCCTCTTGCAGAACGTCCACGACATCAATGCAGCCTGCGCTAGAGGTACAACAGCTTTGATCAACTGCGCCGACTCATGCGATGCAGATGGGCTGAGATTCCTCATCTCTCACAACGCCGACGTGCACATTTCAAGCGACAAGTACGGTACAGCACTCCACGCTGCAGCGTAAGTTCAAGCAGCCCTGATCATCTTCAAAGAGACTAATTTCTACACAGGGCCGAAGGCGATGAGGAATGTTGCGAGGTATTGCTCCAAGCTGGCGCGGATGTCAACGCTGTTGGTGGGCCATATGGAACGCCGCTGCAAGCTGCTGCATGGGCCGAGGATATGGAAAGTGTCCAAGTCTTACTGAAAGCCGGTGCCGACATTAGCATCACGGAGCCCATATCCGGCGAGTATGGTTCGGCTCTACAGGCGGCTTGTGCTGCTGGCTCATTCGACATCGTCAAAGAGCTGTTACAGCATGGTGCGGCTGTCAACATCCGGCCAGCGAATGGAAAGTTTGGCGGTGCACTCTCTGCAGCCGCTGCCGGCGGGTTCGACAAGCTTGTAAAGCTTCTCATCAAACATCACGCCGATGTGAACGCTAGTGGTGGCCTACATGGCTTCCCCATCCTGGCTGCCGCTCAGTCTGGCGTCTTACCTGTCGTGCAGCGCTTACTCGACAACGGTGCCAATGCTTCAGCGCTGGGAGGCATACTTGGCTCCACTGTAGCTGCTGCAGCTTACGGGAACGACTTGGAAATTATGCGGTTGCTGATAGAACATGGGGCCGATGTACATGCAAAGGGGGGGAAGTATGGCGACGCCCTACAAACAGCAGCGATGAAAGCCGATATGGCCATCATTGAGGAACTTCTCGACCGAGCCATCGAACTCGTTAATCATCACGATGGCAAATATCATACCGCTCTCGTAGCCGCCTCATACTTCAACCGTATGGAGGTGGTTGTCAAGCTACTTGATGCTGGAGCAGACTTTCGGATTCAAGGCGGAATGTACCGAAGTGCTATCTCCGCAGCTGCCATTCGAGGCAACAAGACAATTCTGGACAAGTTTCTCGCGATGAAACCTCCGGATCACCTCTTGGATGAAGCGTTCGTTGAAGCTTGCGCTTATCGTCAATCAGCTTGTGTCGACGCTTTACTGAAGGCTGGCGCCAATGTCTACGCACGACATCCAAATCGAGGATCTGCAACCGAAGCACTTGATACGTCAGAAGAAGAGGATGAAAATTCCGATCTGGATGATGATGATGATGAGGAGGAGGAGGAAGAAGATTCCGATGATGAAGAGGAGGAAGAGACTGATGATGACGAATGGGAAGGTGACAATATCTCCGTGGCTGGACAGACTGACGCAGGCAGTGTCACTGATGTCGAACTTGAAGAAGAGTTGACCGATGAGGACAAGATACGAAAACTGTTGAGAGAGGCACAGGACCGCTGCAAACGCAACCCAACTGTAAAGCGGTTCCGGACCGTGAAGCACCAGGAGATTCCAAGAAGCCTCAGCGTTGGGATAAACCGCCGTCGCCCGGTACCACCATTGCCCTCGCAAATGGTTCGCAAATCCAGCATACACAGCGATGAAAAGGAAGTTGCACCACCACATGGGCAGCACTCTCAGGAGCCCTGGAGTCTGCCTTTTCACCTCAGACCGGGAAGGGCAGAGGCTGTAACGGTTCCACATGCTCAGCCGGCTGCAGAGGTCCTAGTATCATCGTACGCTGGCCATTCACCCCCTATACCCGCTCAGGGCAAACTTCAATCTCCACCGTTATCCTCCGAAGGTATGCGATCGTCCATTGACGACCGACAACGACAAGACTCGGCCTCTTCCCTCCCATCACAGAGATACAGCTCGATTGGATCCACAGCTAGCGTGCCGCAGCCTGACAGCACGACGTTGAGGAAGGGGAGTGCAGACCACGGACTCAAGAGGAACAGCAAGGCTGTCAATCGCAAGTCAGTCGCAAACCTGGAAGCAGTCAATCGATACCACCAGCAGCGGCAGTCAAGCTACTCAAAGCCCACACCACCGCTAGACCGATCGATATCCGAACACGACTACGCTGCTCAAGGTCAGCATATCGCGTCTCCACCACAGTATGGATCACCTCCCATTGCACCACAGGGCAACAACACTGGTGCTGTGAACCAGTCATACCCTCCACCACTGCCACACCGGCAATCACAGCAGTTCAATCAGGCACAACCTTGGTTGTATCCAGGTCCATCGCAGGCGCCGCAGCCCCCTAAACAACAGTACTTACCGTATACATCGCCACCGCTGCCTCCAACGCAGCAACGATACATGCCTTATTCGCATACAAGTTCTGCTTCATCTCCGGCTTCTAGGCCGAGCAGTCAGTACACGAATACAGGTAGCCAGTATGCACCTTGGGATACGCCGAACTCAAGTACAACCACGGTCAATAACGTGCAGGGTCAGGGCGAGGCGCAGGGAAGGAGGTGGGCTAGTGGAGGGTATGAAGGGCAGGGGTATGGATGAAAAGGCCTCTTGTACTTGTCATATCATGTAAACATGCGCTCACATGCAGTCCTTTTGTAACAAACTAGCTACCTCCACGCTTCTCTCGTCCGTCCAGTATCTGACCAACACTCACTTAAGCCACCTTCCCATCCTTGATCAACGCACTCAACGTCTCATTGCCCACCGTCCACTCCCCAAACTCACTCCCATACTTCTCCACCAGCAAATCACTCACCATACGCGCAAACACCACCTCACCCCACGGATTCAAATGTGTGCGATCATTCCCCGTTGTGCCGTTCTCACCCCAGTTATACGTATCCGCGCCCTTTTGTCCGATCGCATTCACATACGCCGTGGACGCTTTGTTCAGATCTATGACGTGCAAGTCGTTGGCCTCAGCGACGTCTAGTGTGATGGCCGTCTCGTTCGACAGGTTCTCGATGACGCGGTTCGTTGTGGTATTGAATGTGCGACGCGTGAGGGGGGAGAGGAGAATGGGCGTTGCGCCTGCTTGCATGACTTCGGAGGCGAAGGTCGCGAGGTTGGTGCGGTAGTCTGCTAGGGAGACGCCCGAGGTGGGCTTTTGGTCGTTGTGGCCGAACTGATGGGATGTTAGCTATCTCATTCTTATTTCCCACCCAACCCTCTCTTTCCCTCGTGATTGGGAGCCATACCTGGATTGTCACGTAGACCCTGTAGTCCTCCTTGTACGTCCCGATGTCCCTGGTCACGTTTGCCCAGTCGCCGCCGGCACGGAAGGATCTTGTTGTCGCGCCGCTGTGCCCGTAGTTATGCCCCGAGGAGCTGCTCGCGACGGTTGTAGAGAGGAAGGCGTCGCCCCAGCCTCCGTTGGTGGCTGTGGTTGAGTCGCCGGCTAGGAGCCAGTATATGGGCTTCGTGGCTTGTCGGTGGAGTATGGTCGGGGCTGCGAGAGCAAAAGGGAGGAGGGACAGGAGTGTGGCGCGCATATTAAAGGTTGACTTGTCTGATAGGAGGCTACAGTAGGGCCTAGAATGTAAGCTTCATCCAGTACATTTGTACGTCGTTAGCAGTGCGACAGCTATACCGCGCCCAGCCATTGAGCCGGCGGAATGGAGGGCGGAGATCTTCCAGATTTGGGGTGCCATATTGCATCTTCACTTTGCCTGAAGCAGCTCGACATGCGCTCGTGATGCGCGGAAGCATGGCCAGAAAGCGAGTGGTGGTGGCAGATCCTCGGGGAGTTGGGATGGGTGGTAAAGGAGTTGCGGGGTGCGGCGCTAATCGTCAGGTACCTCGCGATAATGCTGCCCGAGCTTCATGCCGTCATGCACAGGACACGCCTACAAAGCAGTTTGCGACTCTATCTACTCGTCTCGCATGCTGTAGCTGATGATGCGGAAGGTCTTTGGGGCGCGGCAAACATGTGCATTAGAGCCTCGCCGGGACGGATGCGAACGTCTATGCGACTTCCGATCAGATCCGCCATGCTAGGCGGCAGCGAAAGTCAAAGGTTTGCTAATGCCGCATGGCTATAGGCATATCAAACGACGCCTAGGATACATCGAGATTTATTCAAAGTTCAATTGGCGCTGTAATGTCCAACTTTCCTAACTATGCCGCGGCCCTTCTCCCGCCTGTTCACCTCCTAGCCTACTCCACCTTACTCGGAACCGAGCTATACCAGACTTTTGTAATGACGAAAGTCTCCTACCAAGCTCTTCCTAGATCGGCGTTTACGACTCTGCAGAAGCGGGTCTTTCCAATATACTTCCAAAGCCAGTCGATTCTTTTACTCATCGTCGCTGCGACATTTCCGCCTCGTGGGCCACTTTCGTTGCTTGCAGAGAAGAGTGACTGGATCGCTTTCGTAGTCGCTGGTGTTACTGCTGGGTTCAATTTGGTTGTATTTGGCCCGAGGACAAAGGACTTGATGGTGGAAAGGGTTCATCAAGGTCAGTATCCACGGATCTTGGCGAATTCGTTGATAGCTGATGGGAAGACAAGCGACTCGCGACGGCGAAGCTCAGCTCAATGGAGCCATGAGCGATGACATGAAGGTTCTCAATCGGGCATTTTCTAGAGCTCATGCGATGAGCATACATCTGAACCTCATTACGATTGGTGCAACGCTTTGGTACGGTTGGAGGTTGGCTTCAAAACTACAGTTCTAGATTGAATGAGTGCGCTTGAAAGTTGTACACAATGACCGAAGTCTCTCGTGGTCTGATGGTTCACAAAGTTCCAAACGACGAAGCTTGGGAAGTGTTAGAGCGGATAGGGAAGTTTATAAATCTCAAGCGTAAAGGTTCAAGGTTTCGTTGAGCACTCAATGGATACAAATGTGCTTTGCAATATATTATGTTTGTAGTGTTCATTTCATGCGGTACCTAGTTGACCCCAGGAGTTTAGCGTCGATGAGTAATTCAGGCGACCCGGGACGGATGTTGATCGTCCCTCCGTCCCGTGCTGGGTCTGGCTCTTGCCCTCTCCTCGCACCTGAAGCGATCCTGCGCCATCGCATCGGATGGAGGAAACTGAGCAACCGTCCGCGAGAGCGGGTGTACCGCGAACAACACAGGCGTGCCAACGCTGCCGGAACCTGAAGACGCGATGTTTGCCGAGCGCCCAATCTGGACTATGTCAGAGGTACGCCAGCCAATGGGAGCGTGATACTTTAGCCGTGGCTCCACATCTTCATGTCTTTACAAAGACGCTGACCATCCGCCAGATGTTTCTCAGCCGGCAAGGAATGTGCCTGGGCAGAAGCGCCGCGTAGAACGAGGAAGCTGCGTGCCCCTTCGTAAGTCGCTGCCCGTCTACTTCGATCTCAACTCATGATACTCGTAGCCGAATCGCGCAGGTCGAGCAAAAGATCGATGGCCTGGTAGCCAAGCTCGTCCATGCGGCTGACAGTGAAGCCACAACAGACTCAGCAAATGCATCGCAGCCAGTCCCTAGAGAAATCGCAGCGGAGCGTTGGCGGAATCGGGGAGTAGTTAACACGGCGCCGGGTAGCTGGATGCCGACACCATCCTACGAACCGAACGCCGTGCCGCCTGACCAAAGTACCGACGATGCATCAGAGAGTGCTGAAGCCGATCGGCAGTATCTTGAGGAGATCCGCACTATACACAGATTTGACGACCGTGAAGATGTTCCTAACGCTCGTGAAGGCATCTTTAGGACTTCGAAAAGACCCGAAGCTCCTATCGAGCATGAGGTTGTCCAGCGGTTGCTCACATCCGGCGAAGCAGACACACTACTGATAGAGTATCGAAAGATGTCGGCCACGTTCCCTTTTGTTATGCTACCGCCTCAAGTCACTGCAAGACAGCTTCATGAGCACAGGCCCATGCTTTCACTCGCGATATTCTTGGTGGCATCATGGCAACATCACACTCGCCAGATGGCACTTGATGGTATCTTTCGCCAAGAGCTCGCTAATAGAACAATCTTACAACCCCGAAGGACATTGGGCCTAGTTCAAAGCGTACTGGTCTATCTCTCATGGTAGGATGGTACCCACCATTGCCGAAAATCTGCTAATCTGCGCAGGTACCATTTTGTCTTCAGCCACAAAACACAGCAAATCTTCTTTTTGCATAATCTCGTCACAGGCTTGGCTTTAGACATTGGCCTACACCAAGACTTTCAGCCTTTGATCTCTCCAATGTTACCAAAGCGACCTCCAGCTCCACCACCACCAGCTGAAGAACTGCGCGAAAGACGCCGTGCATTCCTAGGTTGTTATTACCTTTCGTCCATGTATGTGCTCTCGTCACCAGATTGTGACTTAGCATGCTGACTCTAGCAGGGTTGCGGCAGGTTTACAGAAGCCGAATCTGCTCAAGCATACTTCAACCATGACCGAGTGGGCGCAAAGCTTGAAGCAAGATCGCGAGTACGAAACCGATGAGACCATTAGCCTTTTGATATCTCTGCGGCAGATTGATGACCAAGTACAAGATGAGTTGTTCACAGCTGACACTTCGCAACTGCCAATGTCTGATGGGCGAGCGTTGATGCACGTTCGATTCATAGATGTACAACTCGATACATGGAAACGGGAGTGCAACGGTGTTCCCTCTCAACGACTACTCGAGCTCTCTTTCTCATACGCCAAGATGCAACTGCACAGCGTAGCCCTTCGGCCGTCTCCTTCGGAGTTACCAGCATCCGTACGTTCGTCACAGATCAACAGCTTGCTCTCCGCTCTTGAAGCCAGCAAGCGCTTTCTCGATACTTTGCTTTCATTTCCAGCCCACGAATATCACCTCATATCGTTCTCGGAATGGATGCGACTACCACCAGTCATCATGACGGTCGCCAAGCTATGCATACCCAGTGAAGACTATGCCGCCATCGGGTGGGATACTCAAGCTGCCCAAGAAAGAGTGCGCCTAGATCTCTGTCTTGAATCGCTTTGCTATCGGATGCAGACTCTATCGACGTTCGATAAAACAAAGCGACCCCACCCCGACTTCTGGCACGCTATGCGGATGATCAATGAACTAACAAAAAACTGGTACATTCGCAAAATTCGACCGGAGCGGCCTAGCCAGACGCCATCAGTATCCACGCCCAGCGACTTGGTTGAGCGGAGTATGAGCGGAAGCTCATGTCCCATTACCAGCGCACCAACAACGTGTCCGACACGACACGCGGAAGATCAATACAACACGCTAGCAGGCACCAACTATATGGAAGACTTTGGCATAGACATGAACCACGTCCCCGTGACCGAGGTTAGCAACGACCCCTTCGCGCTTATGAGGGGTGCCGACTTCGACATGAGCCAATTCTTCGATATGGCGGGAGGTATTTGGGGGGAGGACAGCTACAACAACTATACTGGCATGTCTTTCGGAAACGGAGCACCGTTCTGATCCCCGTATCAGGACGTCGAATAATCGCCACAGGCAGTCATGCGCGACTTTGTTCACGACAACTTGACACACTACAAGACGTTGCATCGCGCCGTTGCGCTGTTCGCATTACAGATCACTCGTCTGCGAGCTCGTGGGCATGCCTCGAGGCCTCTCGCCCTAGCATGTGAATCAGACTGCCGATCTCACTCTTGTACAAAGCATCTTACATCGGACTGTACGATAGCCGTTTACTTTGGGGACATACAGTTTGTACGCGTTTCCAGCATAGTGGCGTGGCATACGGTGATTATCCCAGATGATTCCGGTGTTTGATGGGCCTTGAACCAGACACAAAGTAGGCAAAACGGGCCTCTTCCAATGTACACTGTCGTAAAGCATCGCGTACTTCCGCTTACCGCTCATTAATACCTTCCTTTACGACACTAACCCGCCCACCGGGCGCCGTCCAATACCAGTCCCAAGATACCACGCACACTGCACCCCGCGTTTTAAGTGTCAGATTCAGATGCCACGAGCGCGCCACGCGTGGTTTGGAGATGGGATTCTCATCCATCGGGCCGCGACAAGGTGGTGTCGCTTGTGAAAATGTGATTGGTTGCTAACGCGAAATTGTTGACGTTAGGCCCGCGCGCGAGTCGGCGATCGCAACAGGTTTGCACGTGCCTTGATCGCCCTGGAATCTCGTCGCATGTGTGACATCAGCTGGACCCTGCATTCACGCCTTGAAATCTAGGACATTGGCGCGTTCAGTGCATTGACTATAACTGGACGAGGATATATCTTGTGTGACGTACTCGCGGTTTGCGCAATTACAACATTGTTGATATTCGCTGCTTTCCTTACCTTTTTTCTGCAACTCGCATTATTCCTAACTCTACCGTCGCGTTTCTTTATCACTATACCCGAAATCTTTCTTCCACTCTATCATGAAGTCGTTCAAGAGCTTCGTCAACAAGCGCCGCCAGAGTTGGCAAAATCGGGGCAAGCAGGAGGATAATCCGGCACCGGCACCACCCGCTCCCACTCCCGCCGACGCCGGCAATGAGAAGCGCGCAGCAGCTCCACAAGCCAACAACGAACAGCAACAAGTACTCGCTGAGGCCGCGCCTGGCACTCTTCAGTTGGCACTGCAGAACAAGTCCAACTCCGATAATGTATACTGCTACATCACCGGCCTTGCTCTCGAGCGAAACAACACCCCTCTCTTTGTGCAAGCAGACGGCCAGTCCATCTACTACCCAGTAGCCCCTAAGGATATCCAACAGCCACTTCAAGCCGATGTCGCCATTCCACTTGGCCGCCCCGGAAACACCGTCAACGTCAGGATCCCCAAGATCGCTGGTGGTCGTATCTGGTTCAGCATCGGCGCAAAGCTCACCTTTCTCCTCAACCCAGGCCCTGCGGTCGTTGAGCCCAGTGTAACCAACCCAAGCGACCCCAACTTCAACATCAACTGGACCTTCTGCGAGTTCACATACAACGACGCACAGCTGTTCGCCAACATCAGCTATGTCGACTTCGTCAGCATCCCCGTTGCGCTCAGCTTGACCAGCAACGATGGCAAGACCCAAACAGTACCTGGTATGGGCGCCGATGGCTTCCGGAGAATCATGGAGGAGTTGCGCGCGCAAGCCCAGCGTGACGGTCGACCGTGGGATAAGCTGATCTACGAGGCCAACGGGCAGCCATTGCGCGTACTGAGCCCGAACAACCTGCTTGTCGGCAACGAGAATGCGTGGGGCGACTACTGGAACGGCTACGTCCAGGCAGTTTGGAACAAGTACCGCAATGAAGACATGACTATCAACACCCAGGCCGCAGCCGGCAACCTCAAGGGACGTGTCCATGGCAACGAGCTCGAACTAGGCGAGGCAGGAAAGTTTGCTGCTCCTTCAGCTAGGGATATCTTCACCTGCAGTACCGGACCGTTCGCGACTGGATCGAACCAAGCGCGTAACGCAGTTATCCCCCGTCTTGCTGCAGCGTTCAACCGAAGCATCTTGCTAAACACGCCTGGCAACCAGTTCCCCAACGGCAGCAACCCGAGCCAGTACTACAAGGACCCGACGACTAACCATTACTCGCGTATCGTTCATCAGATGCAGAAGGATGGGCGCGGGTATGCTTTCCCATATGACGACGTCGTTCCGGATGGTGGTCAGGATGTGGCAGGCACCATCTTCGCTGGCAGCCCCACGCTTTTTACTATTGCTGTTGGTGGGCAGTAAGCGGCTACTACTGGTGTGATATAGGGAGGTGGATGGTGTGTTCACGATGTGATGAGTACATATTTCTTGAGTTTATTGTATATGTTTTGCATACATTTTGAATGGGTGGGTCTAGGAGAGATCGGGTACATACCTTGGTAGTTGACTTTTGGTACATATTTGATGATTAATGAAGTTTGCATACGTACTTCACTTCCCATCACAGCAACATCGTGAATGCAGCAGGCTGGTAGTGCGCATGTCAAGTGTGAGGGCTCTAGGTCTGCCCTGCCTGTCACATGCGTGCATGAGTCGCATCGATGACGTCATTGGTCCAGCCATCTCAGGGGGAAAACCGTACCTACCAGCCTCTTTCACCCACACGCGACGCGACAACCTTGGAATGTCACCTCATCTTCGCCGAATACAAGACCGACTAGCGACCAAAACAAAGCTCATCTCAGCTATGTGAATTGCCACGTGAGGACGCGGCTCACGCGAACGTGTGACGTCATCGGAATCATGGAGCGCTCATTCTCCATCCTATCGAAGTTGCGCAACGTTGGCGCAGAGCCCGGATATGTTGCTCTCGGGTTATGATGGGTGTAACTTTGAAGGGATTGGAATTCGCAGTGCCAACTGCTCGGTATTCAGAGGACTCGCGACTTTTTGAAAGCGCTGACCCTACGAAGAAGCGTGTTTTACTTAACTCGCGCACTCGGTCACACCGCACCCTGAAGTATACATTGTACTCCATATGAACGATTCATGGAGCAAAAATGTAGTGTATACTTCAAGGTCAAGCTTGGTATTGGGATTGACTCAGCAGCGCGAGCTTGTCGTCGGTAGGCCTTTTAAGCTTACGCGTCTCGTGTGAGATCGAGGCTCATATCTTCATATGTCCAGTTCATGGCTCCATCCACGGTCTATACGCCCATTTCGACACTGTCGTTTCATCAATCGATCCATTGCCGTGTCCGGTTGCCTGCACCGCGCAGTGACACATCTAGCTACTACGGCATGAGAGCCGCCAACGCCACCGTGATTCGAGCCAGAGGGCAACAACAGGACTCATCTGGCTATTGTGGTGTTGAACTGGCGGCGCTGACAAGGCCACTCGCACAAGGCATGGTCAGGAAGGTCGATAGGGTAGCTGGCATAGGCGGGCAATCTGATACTGGCACGACAAGAACCCCAAAGACGTGGCAATATCCCATTGACATGAAGCGCTTCACGGGTTTGGGGACGGTCGATTGACTTGGTAGTTTCAAGAAGTGAGATGAAAGGTAGACGGTGAAGCGAGCTCAGTAGAAATGGGGGCGTGCTTTTGCTGTGCATACTCGAGAAGGGGATCCTGATAAGCCTCGCGTGCAATGAACATCCATCTGGCCTGCCTGGGCCGTGACGATACCCGTTTGACGACATCCACGAACGACGAGGCCCAAGACAGAATGCATTCAGCACCAAGTCGATGCGTGCACCCAACGGCCGCAGGGAAGAACGTACTTTGCGTGTCTATACTTTGGCGTCATGTGCTGGCGTCAGACGATGCAAGCTCTTGCGTTGACCATTCTTGTCGTCCTCCAAGAGAATCTGATTGAATGGGTACATGTGGATCATGGAGGCTTTGAGTGCACAGATCGTAGCCGTCCGCAAATCCCACCCCTTCCACGTCGGCTACTAGCCTTGTCAGTGTGTATTACTGCTCGGTGCCACACGTAGAGCCTTTCAAAATGAGGCCCAATGGGAGATCCCGGGTTCCCGCGGTAACGACAACGATCATCGAGTCGTCAAGATGTTGGTGCGTGTTGACAAGAACAATGCCAGTGCCAAGTATATTCGACCAGCGCTTGATGAATTGGCTTTGATTGGAGTATCACCGCAAGCGAAGCGGCATGCTGGGCGAGCAGGGTCTGCGGTCCTGTATCCAGGCATACCGGGGCGTGGCCCGGCTTGCGGACGTCGAGCTCAAACAACCGCGCCTCACATTCTTAGGAGGGCCGCTACTGCCGACTTGATTCGTGGATTGTGACACTACTGCTTGGGTATCATAGCTCGCTGTGTGTCTGCGGAGACACATCCGTCTAGTGAGACGCAGCACCACATGAGCACTGATGCTCGCAATGCCAAAAGCGTGCCTCGAGGGTCTTGAGTGTCTCCATCACCAGGTGGCCGTGGACGAAGCAGATCTGCTCGAATCAATTGCTGCGATGACCAAAGCTGCATTCACTATGAGTGCCCAGGTGTGACTAGCGCACACACCACAACGTGCAAACGGCCATGTGCGTTTCCATCACAACAACTGGCGACTGACGAGCACTGGCTGCAGCCCCTCACCCCATCGCCCGACCGCGCTCTTCAACCAGTTCCTCTTATTTGCGCGATCAATCAATATAAACACGGATCAGCCGACTACGCAACCGGCATCCAGAAGGCAAAAGATACCCAGAGCCGTACTACAAGACCGAGCGGGACCGCCCTGCACGAAACACGATCAGATACCTATGGCTATCTCATCACAACAAACATATGGCCAGCTATTGTCGCGATCCCAGAAGAAGCGAATCGACGCGTGGATCAAGAATCTACCGTACGACTGGCAGTTAGACAGCGCAAACACAGCGCTTCTAGCTCCCGCGGCGGTATACGAAGATTGGCTTGATTGGGCAAAGCCTCGGGCCCTCTCATGGCTCGCCAGACTGGACAAATACGAAAAGCGGTTTCGAGTCGCTGGAGTCGCCTACCACAAGGTTCCGTATGCGCTCCGACGCTCAATCGCTACTTGTAGCTCGAAAGCAGTCGAGCAGACTGTGTGTTCACGGCTCAGCCAAATGTTCGAAATCGGCCGCCCGCGCTCTGAAGAGCCGTTCTTTCACCCATGGGACGAGATCTTCGACGCTGCCTATGCAGTTTTGCAGAAATGGGTAATATCAAGAGGCACCGCTCCGGAGAACGTTGATCAACTTCGCGTACTGGAAGCTGAATGTGAACTCATACTTTCTCAACTGGCGAAGCCGCTCCGAAATCTAGAGGCTGGACTGGTATGGGTGGAAGAACAGGTAGCGAAGCTCGCTGAGCGCTCCGATCTTGATGGAACTGAGGCGCTGGCCGCTAAGCACAGCCGCGAGGGTAACATGTTTCGGATGTGGGTACAGACTTTTCTGGAAATTGAGCACGGGGTGGTGAAGTCGAAGTCTGCGTATACGGAAGCATTTGTCGATGGCGTGGTGGAAGACGAGGACATTGCGAAGGACGCGTACTGGACTATGTTGGCGGTCACTGACGTCGAGGGTTGGTGAGACGGTGGGTGAATGAAGTTTAACACGCTGTGCAGACTACATGTATACTCTAGGGGTGAAGCTTCACAGCGCTCGCTGCTGTAGCACTCTATATCACAAGATGTAATTTCATCCTATCATTCCCCCAGCCACTGCAACCAGAGCTAATCAGGGAGTACCAACCCAACGTATCAGTCGTACCGCCAACATGTGTCCAAACTGCGAACCCGTACCTCCAGAGCGAGCCGACGAGGAGGCCAAGAAAGCCCGCCACGGTATCCAAGAGATCGTCGAACGCGCCGATAGTCTTCTCAATCTTTGCAACTCATTGGAAGATCGCTATAGGGATGCCGGCGTCACCTTCCACAAAACCCAGCGCGCTGCCCGCATCGCCTTGGAACTTAATGAGGATCTGGATGTAGACCGTTACACAGCCCTCAACAACGCCTTCGTTGTTCAAAGCTACGAAGAGATCTTTGCTCCTCTCAAAGCTTTGATTAAGAGTCTCGCCGCGCTCCGCGCAAAGGCACGACTCATCCCATCATCGACCGAGGCTCATAACCTCAAGTTTACGCTGGAGTTCACGTTGATTCCTGCGATGAACGTTTTGATCTCGGACTATGAGATGTTCTCGAACAATCTGCGTAGCCTCGAACAAGATGTGCATGAACTAGATGTGTTCAGTAGGCAGCACTTCCAGTTCAACGAACGGGGCGAGCGTTGTGCTTGGTATGACCCGGTGTTGGATCTAAGCAATGGCAAAAGAACTGTACGGAGCCATCATAGGGAGTATGTGTTGTTCGCCGACTGGGTTTATAACTTACCTGAAGCGCGGCGGGCTATGGGGGTTCAACATGAGATCGACGGGCTACATGCATCTCGTACGCTCTTCGAGGATAGGCTGTTTGTTTATGCGATGGATTTGATTTGGCATGCGAATGAGGGATACGTTGTTGAGGGTGCGGAGTAGACGGTCCGTTATTGCTGTAAGGAACATGTATAACAATACGAATTGAACATTCTGACCTGTATCTGTATTGTTTTCCTGTACATGTATTGTACGAGGATCACAAGCAACGTCGATTGTTGGTGATTGGGCTTGAATAGTAGGCTAGCTGGTATGACGATTGTGACAAGTCCCGTCATGTTATTGCCCTTATGGAGGTAATAGTTTTATGGTGCCAGTGCAACTAAGGTGTCAGCAATCTACGTTCCGCTCCAAGTCGGCTCAAAGCTTCAGTAACTCTACATAACGTACATCCAGGCTTAAGATATGGTCAAGCACATCTTGTGCCTCACGTAGTCGTGAATCGACAGATAACGGTGATTCAGGCTGATGGAAACCTCCAATGTTCCCAACGAAAAGAATGAAACTGTCCAGTTCCTCGTTCACATGGGCTTGTTTGACATGCTCATCGGTGGACCTTGAGTTCGCCAAAGCGGAGATCACTTCTCTTAGTTTTTTGACACTGGCGCGGCATCGCTCTGACATCGAAGATGTTCATGGCTCATTCTTCGGTGGGATGCAAGCGAACGGATCGCAGGAGGTGGTTGAGGGTCGCGACAAGTGTCTCCGCAAGGTGTCGTGCACGTAACTGACGCTGTTGTAGATCTTTCGTACAAGACAATTGCGCATAGTCCAGAGGCGCAAAAGATGATGCGTGTCTGACTAGTGTAGTGGGCGGATGTCACGGACTGAGAAGCTGGTCGTTGAGAACGACGGTTCTGTAGATATGACAGGCAACAGGATAGGGGGAAGCAAAAGTTGCAGATCACTCTCCACTGTCCAAGTGAAGTTTGCTCTATGATATTGTGGTGATGGAGTAGCTCAAGCGGTTGAAAGTAGCCTTCCGAACAGGCGTAACGGACTTGCGATCGGCAGTACACTGCCAACGACCCGTGGACGTATAACATCGCGACGAGATATTGTAAAACGATAGCTCATCGACCCAGACACACGAAGGTGCTTGTCGCCATCGTAGTTCATCGTCCGCACATCGATGCGACCTGACCCAATGGTGTCTCCGTATTCCCGTGTTCTCGCGCTCCAGCGTCGCGACCCGCCGGCTATCCACCGCCCCTGACCCAACCTGATTCGACCGCCATTTTCGCCGTGGTACAGTCTCCGCAAAACCAGCACAACAGCCATTCACACGCGTCACAGTGGTAATATCCGCCCGCATGCACACCGCAGACCGAACGCTATGATCCCACACCGAACACCCACCCTCAGAAATTTCACTTCCAGCCCCCACGACAGGCCCTCCCGGCCAACACCGGCCACACACAGTGGATCTTGTGAAAAATCCTCCTCCCAATACCGCCTAAGCATCACGTGCCCCCCTGGCCCGCGCACTCCTCCCTCTGCCTATATAAACCCACCGCCCTCCGTCCCTCCTTCTGCTCATCATGTCGATCATACTTCATAGAATCATTTCTAATAGTATGCATCCTCTTCTGAGTTACTCTAAGTAGCCACAGAATCTCCACCCTGGTTGATGACTATCAGCCTCGATGTCCCGGAGTGAGGCTTTTTTTACGGATGCTTCGGCGTGCGTGGCGATGATCTTCAGCTGACTGGTTTGCGACTTCGTGTTGCGCTGGGAGGCAGGACGTTGATGGCAATCTGACAGGTTACCTACTTTTTTTCATTGATGCGATGGGCTTGTCTCGTCGGTTGAGGAAGAAAAATACGAATATTGAGGGCTGCGAAGGTGATAGTGCGCATCGCATCGCGTCGTGCTTTCCGGCGCACATGAGCGGCGGTGACCTTGAGGAAGGCACAAGTGCTCAGGGCGATGTATGTCACACTTAATACTACATCGATCGACCGTCTATTGAGCGCTTCTAAATCTACTGTGATTAAATGATAACCTACATGGCTTGCCAGTGTATGCGCATAGCGAGGCAGCGCCTGTGCGAGTGGCTTCGCGTGCGACCAATTTGCTCTGCTTCTCAAGTACTGCGGCGAATATTCATCAATGGAACACACCAGACCCCGAGCTCGAAGGCAAGAATCCTACTATCCTTGCGACGAGAAAGCGCAGTGCTTGTTTTGGACGTCTCGTGCATGAGAGTTGCTTCCAGTCACTATTGACGTTCCCATGTCGCATCGCCCGCCGCTGCAGTGGGTGCAAAGCCAGTAACCCGGCCGGTCCTGCAGATACATCGCCCATGCTTTACACATCACCAACTCCCTCATCGTTTAAGCAGGGTATCACGCTATAGATAGCGAGCGTAGCATGATCAATTCTTTTGGAAGGCTAGATTATGGGGGTTTGAGCCACTCAGGATGTGGGGGCTTTCAACAGCGGAGGTAGAGACGCGTCCTTGAACATAGGCGTCGCGAATAGTCGGGCGTATCCTCCCTGACTCTTGATATTAATTGTTATGTTTGAGAATGACTAGTGGACTTGGATTATAGTAGTAAATGTAGAGGCATCGGAAAGGAGCAAACATAGCTTTTAATTTTTCGGAAACTACAAATGTTCACTCTTAACACCTATCCTATCAAAAAGATTCCTTCGTGACAACAACGCCGAACTCCAGCCTAAACTCCTGAAACCGCCTCAATAAGCATAACACTTTGTCCTTTCTCGTGGGTCTAGGTCTCAGTCTCGTACTGCTGCCGAAATCGCCAACTTTCTCCTCCGTACTTCTCGGGCTTTGGCCGCATTCTCCTGCAACTTGCGTTTGGCCACACGTTTTGTCTGCCAATGAGCGCCTTGACCATTTCGAGTTGATGGGTTGGATGCGCCTGCCTCGCTGTCCGGAGAAGGAGTGTTGCTGCGCGAGATCGCATTGGCTGTTGTGACCGAGGAAGGTGCAGAGTGGTTCTCCGCGGTTGAAGAAGACTTGCCTTCCACGGATGGCCTGACATCACCTCTGGTATGAATGTCGCCGCCACAGCCATCTGCGTTACTATCGTCGTTGCCACTGGGCGCGTCATGTTCTGGAAACGATGCTTCGAACTCGTCGCTTGACAGCAAGCCAACAGATCCTGGAGGTGACGAACTCTTTTCCCGATCCATGGCGTTGCGGATCAGGACCTCCTGGCGGAGACATGACCGTGCTTTCCTTGCTGGATGAAACGGCGAAGGGTATGTAGGCCTCATGGGTAATTTGTGAGCTAGATGCGGTGGAGCATTGTTGCCATTTGGAGTGATTGGAGCCTTGTCGTGTGCTGATAGAACATATTCTCGAACGCGTTTCAGTGTATGCTGTTCTGCCATCAGACTGGCGATTGCGATATCGAGACTGTCGATCTTTACGTCCAGGTCCGACAGTACGGCTTGACGTTCGTTGTGGTGAGATTCACACTCCTTCTGTTGCTGTCCCATCTTGAAGGGACCGAGACAAGTTGGTATTTTGAACGCCTCTTTGCTGACAACCCGGTAAGCTGAGGTGAAAAGTTGATGTAGCTGATCGGGCGTGTGATGAGCAGTGATACCTGATTTCATCGGGCGTCGGGATGATTGTGGGTGAAAGCAGGAATGCATGTGGACCGAATGAGTAGATGCTACAAGCTATAGATACCAGTGTCAATGGACAGGCACATGAAAGAGCTGGGTAATGAAGTGAGAGGACTTGATGGACTAAGTGAAAGGATCGAAATGGACATAAGGAGCGATCGACAAGGATATTAAGAAGGGAATCAGTAGTTCTGTGCCATCATGAGCATGCTAAAGTACCCAACGTGAGTACGCTGCTGACAAGTCACACCCAATGAATGGCCCCCAGGTTCAGAAGTTTCACTACTGCGCGAGCAACGAGAACTCCAGCAGATATATTGACTCGTACATGTGGTTTTTGGAGCCAGTCCGCGTCTTTGTCTCGACCTCGACGCACCTGGGTAGTCCGTCTCTCGTCATGTTGAAGTACATCCTGCTACCGAATATGCTCGGGTGTGTAGTGCGATTGATGCAGTAGTTGAGACATCATGAGAGAAGATGCTAGCGATGGGATGGTAGTCATGACCTAATTCCAATTCGGGATGCGTCACTCACATGGGACGAGAGGAGTGAGCGGGGAGTGGGGATGACCGCTGGGTATCAGTGAGCCGGGGTCGGAGATAGTCTAGCCCGGGTTCGGCTAGTCAGGGACCAGAAACGTCTCTCGCGCAGCGCGACACGTCAATTTTTTGGAGTTATCGACAAAGTTCGCGACAGCAAAAGGCTATCACGACGCCAATGCTCGAATCCAGCCCTGGGTATGCCATCTTCAGCGATCTGAGGAGAAGGATGGGTACTTCCTCTTCTCAGCCCGTTCCTTCCCCAAAACGCGAGGCCGCGACGATAGCTTCCCCCGCCACGGCGCGCAGGTCCCACTTTAGTGAGTAGACGGCCTCGACGCGTTTTAATGGGCACTTTTTCGCTCCATCAACCTCCACCTTCCCGCGCAGAGCCACGACTAACGCATTGGAGTGGCAGACCCAGATATGGATGACGTCGCCGCGTCAGAGCAGCTCATGAGCGAAAAGGGCACGCGCATCGGCGCCGCCGGCTCCACTGGTACCCTCTCCCAGGTCGACGGCAGCCAGGACGCCTCTCCTCTCATCCAGAAGAAGCGCAAGCGAAACAGCGCACTCGGTCTCACGAAGAAGAGCGTCGCGACTTCTCCAGGCAAAGGCATGCTGGCCCAGAACGACGTCCCAGCGTCATCTCCTTTTCCCTTTCCCGCGACGCAACCGGAGCCCGAATCGCCTGCCACCAATGCTTTCACCCACTCCACCGCAGTCGAGGTACCCGACTCTCAAATTCCCGGGCGACCCGCGCAACCGACTGCTTCATCACCCATGTCCAGCCACGTCATTCCGTCGAGCGCAACCAAAGGCAAACGCACATACAAGCAGAGCAAGCAGTCGAAGCGCGATCGGGCTATCAGCGATGCCATGCAAGACGCAGACATGGACCAGGACGGAGACACAACCATGATCGCAGACGAGGCAGCCTCACCCTCGCATACGGCATCGAAACACAAGCGCGCTCAAGAAGCGGACGCGCCGGAGTCGAACGACGCACTTACACGCAAAGCTGCTGCAAGGAGCGCTGCCGGGACACCCTCATCGGCTAAGCGACGGAAGATTGGTACGCCCAAGTCGCTGACTACACTTCGAGACCTCATTGGAGGCGGGGAAGACGAGGACGCCGAGCAACCACGGACCGTCCAGAAGTCGAAATTAAAACGTATCAAGAAGCCGCAAACCCCCGTCGCGAAATCGAGAAACCTCTACGAGATCCCCGACGACGATCCACGTCCCACGAACGGAGAGGCAAGCACCACGCAGACATCTACGCCTAAGCCGCGTCTCAGTTTGAAGAAGACCAAGAAGAACAAGGGCATGATCGATAACCAGCCTACCCCGGTTCGCACGCCTGCTCAGCCGTCGGGCGAAGCGGAAGACGAGGACAGCATCATGCGAGAGCCCGTCTCCAGTGACGAGGCAGACGTTGCTCCACCGTCCGACGATAACCACAGCGATTTCAAAGAGAAGAAGAAGACGAAGAAGAGACGATCATCTGCAAAGAAACCCAAATCGCGGCGGGAAAGCGGCAGATACAGCTTTACCTGGAAAGATCCCCCCTCTGGTACCGCGGCAGAAAGAGCACTGAACACCGAGCATGACCTACAACACCCCCCAGATCTACGAAGCTCCGGCGACTTCACCGCAGACGAGGAAGAGCTCATCCGTCGAGCTATCGTAGACTACCAGCAGAGGAAAGGCTTGGAGGTGTCTGAACTTGTGGACATCATACAATGGAATCCAACTGACCCCAGCTTCAACACTGGCGATGGAACTATATCATCCAAGAGCGAGTGGTCGCCACAGGACGTCGAGGACGCGCGTGAAAGCGCGGAATTCTGGGACGACATCAAGCACCTTCGCACAGAACGCTCGCACGACAGATTGAGAAGACATATTCGTCAGACATACCATCAGTTTAAGAGGGGAGTATGGACGGAAGAGGAAGACAAACGGCTGAAACAGTTCTACGGGATGCACCCCAATAAGTGGAAGGTCATTTCAGTAGGCATGGGGGATCGCTCCATGCACGACTGTCAAAACAGATGGCGCGATTACTTGCAATATGGTGACAAGCTCAAGTCTTCGCGCTGGGACGAAGAAGAGGAGGAGCTTTTCATCCGCGCCGTCACAACGGTCGCTCAACGGGACGAAGACCACCGCGCCGAAGAAGGATTACCGCCCATTGACGAATACACGATCAAAGACATCAACTGGCAGCAGGTCAGCCGCGAGATGGACAACACCCGAAGCCGGATCCAGGTCGTACAGAAGTGGAGGAATTTGCAGAAGCGCGAATCTCCGCCAGAGATTGAGGTCGAACGCAAGCCGAGGAAGGAGAAGCCTGCTGCTTCTAAATCTGCGATTCCCGAGCCTACTCCTAAGAAGCGCGGACGGCCAAAGGGAGAAGCTGGCGCAACGCCCAAAGCCAATCCTCGCTCTGCCAAGTCACAGGACGTCATCCACAACTCGGATGATGAAGAAGCCCAGGCCTTGCCGCCGCCTAAGAAAGTCAAACGGCCAAGGAAGAGCGAAGGCTCGGAGGTGAAGAAGCCCAAGAAGTTCCGCACGGCAGAGACCGACGAGATTGTTGACAACACCGACGAAGAACGACAAGCCAGCAAGGAAGCAGACAGCCCACCCAAGAAGAAGAAACGCAGAAAGTCCAAAAAGAGCGAGGCCACGGAAGCCAACGACGACGATGAGGAGTCTCGCCCGACCAAGACACGGGATGTCATTGAGAACTCAGATGAGGAGATGGTTGACGTCGATCAGCAACCGAAGGTCTCGCCGCCGAAGAAGAAGCGTGGACGGCCACGGAAGAGCGGGGGGACTGAAGCCAACGAGGACCAAACGTCCCGCCCAACTGAGACAGAGGATGTCACTGCGAACTCGGATGAGGGTGCCGGTGTCGACCAGCAAGTCGTGACTTCCTCGCCGTCCAAGAAGCGCGGACGGCCCCGCAAGAGCGATACTCTGGAATCGAACGAACCTGAGAAGCATACTGAGCTCGAGGTTTCCGAGGAGTCAGTAGCGGATCTGGAGCTTGCGAACGACGATCAGTCCGAGCCTGTAGAGGGCGACGACAAAGTCGTGGAGGAAACCCAGCCAGTTGTGCAGGAAACCCAAATAGATCCAGCTCTGATCGATCCGGCCCTAATAGATCCAGCTCTGGACTTAGACCGTAACCAATCACCGACAACTGGTGATGACGCCGAGCAGGAGATGGATGATCCATCCGATGAAGATGAACCATTCAGCACCGCACCGATCATTTCCCCAGAGCAACCACAGACGGCTGGCAACGATGGAGCACAACAGGAGAACGAGGACTCCATCGAGGACGCCGACCCAATCGAAGACGACGAAGATCAACACAGCGTTGTGTCGAGCAGTTCGTCACAGGACTCGGACGACGACCAGTCCGAGCAGGACAGTAAAGTCTCAGCGCCAACAGACAACGATGAGCTTCCCGGTGAGGAGGTACAGCCTAACGTCATGTCGACTGAACAAGATGGCCCGAAACAGACTTTATCCACTGGAGACAAGATGCAATGGGGTGACAAGTACGATCTGATCGCGAGTCTGCAAAACCATCGCGATGACCGTGAAGAAGACGGAGACTTCAATTGGGACAAGATCGCAGAAGAAGTGGCAGAAGAGCGCAAGTACATTTGGACTCCGCAAGTACTGCAGACCGCATTGGACCAACTGATTCAGCTCCTCCGCGACAACTGCAAAGAAGTGGATGAGGACGACTTGGACGGGACGGTGGATGATATAATGGATTTCATCTCCAGTGAGCATGGGGAACAAATTGACGAGTACTACGACCTTTCATAGGAAGTGAATTGATACGCTTCCTTGGGGTTTGTCGCCATCAAGCGCCTCAGGCGGTAGGCATTTGTCGCGTGTACATAGTATATGAAAACATATACACCATCGCGTAGTGCAACATAGCATAATATCTAGCGTTCCATCGGCATCCGTATCCTCCTCCATCGTGACCTCTCTAAACGAAGCCAACACCCGCACTAAGCCCTTCGCCACATCGCGCTCGGGTGCCAACCGAGATCGAGCATCCACATCCACATCTTTTGTCCCCATAATTACACGATTACCCTTACCCACATGAAATCTACTTCGCGTGCGTAGCGCATCGCGCATGGTGTGTTCTAGTCCCGAGGTCTGGTTGTTCCAAGGTTGTGCCTAGCGAGCATCGAACAACGCAAGGCGAAGTAAACGTTGTGTCGATACATCCGGCGTTTACGGAGCCGCACAGCCACGCTCAACGCCTCAACACAGTTACATTACACTGGGAGGCACGGTAAACAACACAACACATTCCACCGCTGTGGCAGGTGGTGCAAGGTGTAAAGAGAACCTAAAATAGAATTAAACACAAAAGTTTTAAGGGTCACGAAACGTGGATCCACAGCCGCATGCACGCATGCAGGTGTAGAAAGGACGAGGCTGTGGATGGTGGTGAGCACAAAGGCTAATGCGCGCTGCACGAGCTATCGAAATCTCCGGGATCCATACGACGTATGGTAAAGGGACTAAGAGTGTTAGAGAGCTTAGAGGGTCCGAGTACGATGGAATGTGTGGGAGGGTGCTGGGATGGACGCGGTCTGCGGGTGTGAGTGGGTGGTGTGATCTATTGGGTTGGGTTGGCGGTGGGCGCGGGGCAAACTTCATCCGAGTGGTGAAGTCGTGATAGATATCTGGTCAACACAACGAGTTCTCAAGGGAAAAGAGGATGCATCGTGAAGTGCATACGCAAACTCCCTCGAACACATCACAACAAGGTGACACCTCCAGCCTCGTGCAGGCTGACAAACGCAGAAGGGCAGTTCCCTGCTCGAGTACCCACATGTCTTGGCTTATGTCAGGTGGTCCCTGCCACGACCAAAGGCGGCCGGGGCTTGCGACGTTGCGAGGCCAATCGCACGATTTCTGATCATTCCCTTAACCGGCACCCTCCATGACGTTGGCTTGTCTATCCGCGGCCAGTCAACGGCTTTGGCGCGAAGGCGAGGCGACGAAACGGACAGGATGGCCTCGCTTTCAGCGCTCCGAGGCAGGGTCGGCTGGCTGCTGGCGGAGGCGGATGGAGGATTAGGGTTGTACTGCTGCACTCCGCATTTGGGTGCCCGTATTTCCCCCCCTTCTATCTTACTGTACCCAGTGTAATCCTTCACTCCATCGCCGCTGTGTCTGTTATTGCTGTTGTTCTGGCCGTTGCGTTACTCTCGGTTGCGCGTCCCTCGTTTTGCATCTGCATCCGCATCGCCCGCTCGCTTCTGCAGTGACATCCATTCGCTCCACCTAGCTGATTGTCATTCCGGCTGTTTGTGCCACCCTCAAATCAGCGTCCTTCGCACCCTACGCCTCCTCCCAGGGCCCTTGCCACCCGCTCACCCTCGAACGTGCATCCTGCGTACCGGCACATATAGTATCCGGCTGTTAACCCGTCCTCCCTCGTCGCTCGTCGAATAGAACCGGGTCAAGGGTGCCGAACTTGTTCCTGAACTGCGACGTCATTTTGACCATTTACCCGCTGGCTTCCTTCCACCTGACGAGACCCGAGGAACCCTTTGCGAACACGACTCGTTTACGTTTGACGGCCCTTTTTTTTACCCCACGACGTGCACGCGACCAGTTGGTTGCACGTGTTTGGTAGCGATAATAAGCAATGGAGCAAGTCCGACCACAACCCGCGACTAGGCCCGAGGGTCGCCGCATGTCGATATTCACGGAGGTGGGACTGGTGGATGAGAATAAGATGATGGAGGAGAGGAGCCCGGTGCCGACACATGGAGAGAGTTTGAGGAGGCTGCGGCCGGCCAAGATGCTGAGGTTTAGGAGCCGGAACGATATCTTCAGCGCGGAGGGAGAGAGATTGGCTGACGACGAAGACGATTGGGAGTCGGTTTGCGACGAGGACGAGGCGAACGAGAATGTGTCGCGCATGACCACTACATCGCAATCCTTCCTACCAACGAAATTCTACCGATTCGGCCTTCTCAGTGTCCTACTGGCATTGATGCTACCGATCATCCAGCTCAATCCCCTCAAACACGTCGGCGTACGGGGTGGCGCGATCCCGGCGAACTTGATCCAGGCCAATGCCGAACGCTCGATGCTCGTCAGACGAGAAGACAGTCCGACCGATGCGTGTAGACGGTGGAGCGGACAGAGCGCCATCGTCAACGGAACACTCTACATGTACGGATTCCGCAGGACCACCGACGGCCAACAGAAAGAGGATACATGGAGTACGTTACAAGAGGCAGCTCAATCTTGCGCATCGAATGCTAATATGATACAGACAACGACTTCCTCACCCTCGATCTCACCGAATCCTGGCAAGTCGCCTCTCCCGCTCTGACCGGTCTCCCCAAGCCCACAGGCCCACCAGCTGTTTCGCTCGGTCAGCTCTGGGCATCACACGATTCGCTGTGGCTCTACGGTGGCCAGTTCTCCGACAGCCCACAGGCCGACCCTTCAAACAACTCAGTCTGGGAATACAACATTGGTGGCAAGCAATGGATTGAACACGCCGACCCAAAGACCTCGGCTGGTGGAGAAGAGGCGGAGGACGCTGGTCAGTCTGTACAACGCGTCGCTGAAGGTGCGGGTCTTACCGTTCCTACGCTGGGCAGGGGCTTCTACTTCGCTGGCCATTTGGACTTCCTTACGACGGAAGGCTGGAGCATTCAGACCCCGCGACTGTATCTGAAGAGCTTGCTGGAGTTTACATTCCCGGGCCAGAGCAACAATGCTGTGGAGTCGCTGGGAGATGGCAAGACAGCTGGATCTGACGGTGTCTGGCGCAACATCACGTATGGCGGACTGCAGAACACTGCGTCGTTCCCTGAGCGCGCGGATAGTTCGCTTGTCTACGTGCCTGGGTTTGGAAAAGAAGGTCTCTTGATTGGGTTGACTGGTGGTGACAATGCTACTTTCGTAAGTTGGACTGCATACGGATGTTATGGTGGATGCTAACAGAACGCAGACGCAGATGAACACTATCGACGTTTACGACATTGAGACATCGACATGGTACAAGCAGAGTACTTCTGGCAAGACGCCGAAGTACCGAGTTAACCCATGTACAGTTGTAGGAGCTGCTGCAGAGTGAGTACACCCTACTTTCGTTATCACTCGCAATCCTTACTAACAATGTCTAGCGGCTCATCGTACAACATCTACATGTTCGCCGGTCAAGATCTCAATGAACCTGGCAAGCTTGACACCCAAACGCAGCGCGACGACATGTGGATCCTTTCCGTGCCATCATTCTCCTGGATCGAAGTCGAACAAGGCACCGATAAGGCCAGCATACCTCCCCCACGTGCCGGCCATCTATGCCAGGTCTGGGACCACCAGATGATCGTCCTAGGAGGCTACAACACCGACCTCGGCTGCGACGCGCCCGGCATCTACGTCTTCAACATGAGCAGCCTAGGCTGGAGCGACCAATTCACCGCCGTAACAGGCAAAAACGCACTCCAAGGCTACAACTCCAAAGACAAAGGCAGCACCGGCAACCCCCTCGCGCAACAAATCAACCAACGCGGTTTCGGCGTCGAAGCCGGCATCGAAGGCTCGTACGGCTACGCCGTCCCCGAAGCCGTCCAAAGCGTAATCGGCGGCGCAGCAACCGGCGGCGCCACCCTCACCGCCCCCGTCCAAACACCCACCCAAGGCCCTCTCGCAACCGGCAAACCCCAGACCTACACTATGACGGGTCCCGACGGCGCAACCATCACCAACGTCGTCAACGGAAACCCACAGGGTGCCTCATCCGGCGACAGCGGCCCCAACATCGCCGCCATCGTCGCCGGCGTAATCGCAGGCGTCTTCTTCATCATCGCCGCCTACTTCGCCTTCTGCGCCTGGATCTACCGCCGCCAAGTCCAGATCTGGAAGTCGCATGCTGCGGCCGTGCAGACGCGTGCGAATGCGGAGAAACAGGGTACTTTTACTAGTAGCTCTGGTAAGAATAGCAGTGAGCGGCCGCCGGGTACGCTGGGTGGGAGTAGCCATGGCGGTGTTGCGGCGGGTAGTTTTGATATTACGAGGAGGGGGAGTGTGGATCCTATGCCTACGACGGCGTATGGGGGGCCCGGAGAGGGGGACAGGTGGGGGAGACGGAATAGTGAGGGGAGTGTTGTGGATGGGTTGTTGGATGGACAGGAGCCGAGCTTTTGGGGCGCGAGGGGTGTGCTATTGAATCCGAGGAGGAGTTTGAGGGTTATTAATAGGGATTGAGACTGCATCTCGATCTCAGAGTACAGTGGTGGCATATCATCTTCTTTTTACGATTCCCCTAATTGGTCATATATAAGGAAATATTTGGTTTGTATAATGATGGATGGGATAGGGCAGAGATACATGGCTGATTGGGATAGTAATAATGACATAGGATAATGATCTACTTCTTCAACTGCGATCTTCCTTCTCTCTTCTGTGCTACATCGACGACACCATTTAAACTCAGTGACTACGCCCTAAACACCCATACTTATCATCCTCTACTCTCTCTCATCTTTTCCTCTCTTCTTCAACCCCCCAGCCAAGCCAAGGAAGCCAACGAAAAGAAAAAGAACCCACACACCCACACACGTTGAGGATCCCACCGCTCTGGGTGGGTGGGGGAGGCGGAGGGGAGGTGGAGGGGAGGTGGTGGAGGTCACGTATCTCGCTTGAGAGGGAGAGGAGGCTCGAAGTATCGGTAGTGGTGAACAGAGTAGTAAGAAGAATACCTAGGTACGTCGGGTGAAGTGACAGTGGGGAGGCTCATGTAGCAGAGAGCGTAGAAGGAGTGTTCTCGCACAGTAGGTACTTAGTAGATATATGTTAATCGTGAATTTAATCATGCGTGCTCAAAGATCTGTAATTCAAAGTAGACAAGGTAGTTGGGTTGTGAAATGATCTGTCGCATACTATGCGCTGTCAGTGCTAGAAAACGTACTCTGATTGCATTATGCATGCAATGACATTGTTTCCAAGCACACTTTGTCGCTCTTTGACACACGCAAGTCTAGTTAGTAGCAATGTGGTGTAATCACTTCAGTCTGCATCGCCAAACAATCCCTTCTTCAGCACCCCAGACAAGCCGCGGAAGCCAACGAAAAGAACCCATATATCCACACACGTTGGGGGTCCCACCACTCCCCCAACCGCTCCCGTTAAGAAGCCCCCCCTCGAAATCAGACTCCCACGCGCTCGTCAGACAGACGATCTGTATCACCGTTGGAAAGCTACGCCGGCCGGTCGTAAACTTTCCTGGTGACACGTGATAATCTGTCGAATCAAACGCGTATGGAGTTCCGTCTCGAGGGACTGGTCTGTTGCAGACGCCAGTTTACAGAGGGGAAGAGAAGGGGTGGGTGGGGGAGGAGGAATATATAGGTGGGAGGAGAGGGGAAGAGAGGTGGGGCTGTTGCCTGGTGTGTTTACAGTGAAGGCGGGGGTGTGGAGGCGCTGATGCCTGGTGTGTGTACAGTGAAGTTGGTGGGGTAAAGGCGCGGGAAGGTTGGGATAGTGAAAGGTTGAATGCAGCTTTCGACCGGATTTGCATTGCTTTCTGAGTGCATGCGCATCTCAGCCCACGCGACGAGGCTCAGACCACATCGATGACAATATCTCTTCTTCAGCCACCCAGCCAAGCCGAGTCAAAGCCAACGAAAAGATATACGTATGTTGAGGGTCCCGCCGCTCCCCCAACCGCTCCCGTTAAGAAGCCCCAACCTCGAGAGGGGTCTCATTCCAGCCTTCTTTTCTTGACACCTTCGACCACGCGGTGCCATGTGGTAGGGTGTCTCAACAAGCGGGCTGAGACGAGACCCCTCTCGAGGTTACTGGTCTGATACAGACCCCTTCGACCTGGGCGCCCAGGTAACACAATTCTCTCTTTGAAGAATTCGTCGCGAACTCTGCGATGCCGTTCTCTGAGGGCTATCGCGTTTGGTGTGATTCCTCTTTGGGGATCATCACGGACTGCGGCGTTCCACTATGGGAAGCTCTATGATGTTAGCAACTGGTTGTCTTTCTTGGAGGTCGGAAAGGAAAAAGGAAAGAGAGAGAACATACCTCGCACTCATGTCGGCAGCCCCACCACTCTACCAACCAGCCCGATCAAGGGCGTCCCTATAATATCTTTCCTACCGTGTACACCCGTTTCGTCTTCTTACGGGTTTGACACAACGCCGGCACACACCCCATGTGTGTCTCTCTGGTCTCTCGCCAGAGTCTCTTCTCTTCGACATCGGACCTCGTATGCAGTGACTCCTCTTTGGGTAGTCGGCATACACCTGTGTTTTGTCAGCTCTCTGTCCTAAATGTCTCGAAGAACAGGCGGAAAGATGGGAAGGGGGAAAGAGAAAGCAAAACTTGGAAGCCATACCTCACCCCCCAATGTTGAACAGCCCCACCGCTCTGCCAACCGGCCCTTTTAAGAGCCTCCCGCTACGAACCGTTCCTACCGTGTAAGCCCTTTAGGCGACCCACGGTCCAGGTTGTAGCGCTGGTGTGATACACACCCCAGAGATGTGTGTTGATGATGGTAGTTGATGTGAGGGGAGGGAAGAAGGAGGTGCGATAGGGGCAGATATATATATGGAATGTGTTTGCTGAAAAGAAAGACTGTGCGCAATGCTTGTTGGCTGGTGATGAAGAGTGCGATTGTTACGTGTCTGCCTGCTCTCTTTGAAGTCAGGCGCGAGTGTGATGGAGGAACCGACTAGACATGTTAAGGGAAGATTGGAATGTAAAAATTTGGTATAGCGAGACTGATACTACGCGTAGATATCTCGGAAATTGACGAGAGTAGCAAGATGCGTGCCAGGTGATGCTAGCATCGCGAGTCCACTGGCTGCCATAGTGTCTCGCGCCGTTCGACCGGAGGATCAAGCTTTCTGCATGTGAAGCCACATTGCTCCTTCTGTACGTGTGAGGTTCCTTCCGTTCGTTCTATTCCTCCGTGCGAACCAACGACCATCTTCTTGATGAACTTGGCGCTTCACACCCCTCACATGACGTTCTTCAGTCAATGGTTTTCACACGAGGTGCGCGGTTGTTCGGCGCCGATCAGCCTCGGCATATGGACAGCCGAACGCTGGACCGACGTAGGCCCAGCACCAGCTCTCCGGAGCACTGGAGCTTGCACATGCGAAACCCAAATCCACCTTCGCCCACATCAGCCACGCATTTTCTCTCTTCATCGCATTGTGGGAGCTGTCGCGTAGGTGTGCTCTTTCTCCAGACGGCTTCATTGGTCTTCATACCTTACTCGACTACGTCTATCTGGATTATACGCGCGCCTGTCCATCCCACGCGACCCCACTACAGCTCCCACCATGTCAAACACGGCGGATTCGGTCATTGAGAAGCTGCCCAACACGGCGGAGCTGAAAGAAGATGTCAAGGCAGCGTCCAAGTCTTCGCTGCAGTCGCTGCGGGCGCTGCTAGCGGGAGGTGTGGGCGGAGTGTTTGCTGTCGTGGTCGGCCATCCCTTTGATCTGGTCAAGGTGCGCATGCAGACGGCAGAGAAGGGCGTCTACAGCGGGGCTATGGACGTTGTGCGGAAAACCATCGCAAAGGAAGGACTGGCTAGGGGGCTGTATGCAGGTGTTTCTGCGCCGCTTGTTGGTGTAACGCCCATGTGTGAGTAGAGGAGGACCAGTATATGAATAACCAAAGCTGACATTGACAGTCGCGGTGTCCTTCTGGGGCTATGATCTCGGCAAGCAACTCGTATCCAGCGTATCCAAGGTCGAGAACAACCAGTTCAGCGTCGCACAAGTCTCCGCCGCCGGTTTCTTCAGCGCCATCCCCATGACCATCATCACCGCACCCTTCGAGCGCGTAAAGGTGCTGCTGCAGATTCAGGGACAAAAGAACCTGGCGCCTGGCGAGAAGCCAAAATACTCTGGTGGCATGGATGTGGTCAAGCAGCTATACAAGGAGGGCGGCATCAAGTCAGTATACCGCGGCTCTGCCATGACACTGGCGCGTGACGGCCCTGGATCAGCGCTTTACTTTGCGACATACGAGACCGTCAAGCGCAATCTCACGCCAAAAGACCCCGTCACTGGTCAGCCGGGGTCGCTGAGTATGGGCGCCGTCATGGTTGCTGGTGGTGCTGCCGGTATCGCCATGTGGATACCCGTCTTCCCAGTCGACACCATCAAGTCGCGGTTGCAAAGTGCCGAAGGCCGACCAACAATCAGCGGAACCATCAAGGGCATCCACGCGAGCGGTGGTCTCAAGGCTTTCTTCCCTGGTATCGGCCCAGCCATGGCACGAGCAGTGCCTGCCAACGCAGCCACCTTTGCCGGTGTAGAGCTTGCGCAAAAGGCAATGACGAAGATGTTCGACCGCGACGGCGAGTAAGGGACTCGCCAAAGTCCTCCTACAATTTTCGGATTCGCTTTTCTTTCATACTCCATGTCCATCTCATGTTGATCACGAACGATTTGGTGGCATTGCATATGGCGTTGTTAGTTTTCGCCTCCGCGCTTAGATATAGAGCAAGGGGCTTTCTGGGCGAACTCCACCCTTCGTCCCACTCGCCAATAGATACTGTTCTCACACACCCATCTTTCCTACGTCCAAAATACCGGTTTTGGGCGGCCATATGGTCTGTGCAAGCCAGGGCCCATCGGAATGCGGTTGCATCCGCAGTCCACTCTTCCCGCCCAACCAAAAGCCGGCCAAGATGACAAAAGCCTTGCGATCGCTACCGCTGTCATGGACCTGGTAAAGCGCCGGATGTAGACATGCAGTACCAGGTGCATACCGCCTTTGTTTGCTATACAATCCTCCGCTAGTCGCCACCACCCCCCGCGCCAATATGCCTTGCTTCGCCTTTGTCCTCGTCTATATCTCCCGTATTCGTACTGTATGTGTTTCAGGGATTATCGTGTCGATACTATTAAGAGGTGGACGGGATGTCCTGATGACGTGTGGAGATTGGCTTACCTCGGTGATGAATCGAGGTGTTGAGAGATATGACAATGGAGACTGCGCGAACCCGGACACCATCGATCTCGAGATCTGTTGCGCCAAAGTTTTCGCCTCTTAACCAGCACCCTGTGTCTTCTACCGCTGAATCAGACAAGGCTCATCCCATCTTTCTCGAGCACCCCTTCGAAAGACTGTCTCCTACGCTGGCAGCATATCCACGCGTTGTCGAAGCTTTACAAAAGAGACGAATATCAGTTTATCCTGACGTCAGCGAAACGATGCAGAAAGCGCTGGGTCACCGTGCCGACTTCTTCGACGATTTCTCTTCGGAATCGGAATGGGAGGACAGGATGAGCAAAACGATACAGAGTCCGATTACAAGCGAAGGGCCGGGTCTGAGAGACATTCCGTACGACATCCACGGCGATGTGGAAAATGCGCAGCGCGGAAGAAATAGGCAACGCAGCACCATCACCTCGCTGCCCAGACTCGCAGATCTTGCAGATGTCTCTGGCTCTGGAACTGATGACAGCGGAACCGGCGATGAGCGAGCCTCTGGTCGGGAAACCAATCACGCACGAAAGATGTCTCTGACACGTCTGAACAAGGACAATGTGCGCCTGGTGGACAATAGGTCCATCAGATCCAGTATCGACTCGCCGAGACACTCGTTACGCAGCAACCTGTCTTTGCCGAACTCTCCGCTCATGGCATCGGTCAATTCAGCACCATTCAGTACATCAGGACCTCTGGAGGATACACTCACCGCTCTACCGCAAAGCCCGACGTTCCGCAGAGAGCACAGAAGGACCACATCGTCAAACAGCACATCCGACAGCGTACTCGCAGACTCCATCATCAACGCCCACGTCATGACGATGCGCGCCCTCGAAGCCCTGAGTTCAGACCCGCGGAGTATAGATCCAAGAGTCAGTAGCGACATGGCAAACGCAGCAGGTCGCACATACCTGCATTCCGCCTCTTCAACCTCCTGGCCCAAATCGACATCCTTCTCCGCCAATCGACACGTCACCCTATCCCCCTTATCAACCGGCGACGGAGACCAAGACGACAGAGCCAGCCGCCACCGCACCGCACAAATCTACTCCCCAGCCCTCAAATCACCCAACCCCTTCTCCATCCCCAACACCGCAGCCACCAACACAGGTCATGACCTCCTCATCCCAAAGCCTAGCTATATCCCGCAAAAACACGCCAGCATCCTAGATTCCCATCTCTCGGCCCTCAACTTCTCGCTCTCGAACCGCACGACGGAGGATTACACAAGGTTGAACTCGTGCTGTACGAGTGCGTTTCCGTTTGCAGATGAGCCGAAGAGCCCGTATGATGATCGGAAGGGGAAGGAGGTTCTGGGGCTTATGACAGGAACGGGAAATGGGGATGAACATGATATGAGGAGTCGGAGGGAGAGGAATGAGAGTGCGCAGGGGGTTGTGAGGGGTAGTGCTGAGGAGAGGGGACGGGGAGGTGGAGGTGAGAGGGGGGGTGTGAGTATGGAGGAGGGTGGTGTTGTTGTTCTGGTTGGTTTGAGGAGGTGGACGTGGGGTATGGGGAGGGGGAGATGTGCGTGTACGTGCAGTGCCGCGGACGAGGAGCAAGGTGGGATCTTGCCAGGAAGAGACGAGAAGTTGGCCAGAATCGTCATTCCAACGTACGCCTCGTCTTGGACGCCGAAACACAGTTATACCAAGAGCAGTATCAGCAACTGCAACAGCGAAAAGAGAATGGACCACAGCCCCAAGATGAAAAAGAAAGAACGCCTCGTCGACTTCGATGACGAAGCGTTCGCTTTGGCGCTCAGAGCTGCAAATCGCGAGTTGGCGGGTAATTGGTTCCGGAGGACGTTCAGCGCGAGGACGCTGAGTGGGATTCATGTTGAAAGAAGAATTACTTGGGATCAGGGTAACGGCAACGGTAACGACAAAGACGACCGCGATGTTCATCCTGCGCTTCGCTCGGCCCAGAACAGACATCCTGCAACTCCTTCCGAGGATGACCTACTGGCTTTATACAAAACCCCTCAAACCGGACGCAAGAACTACACATGGATATCCTGGGCTCGACGTAACACCTCTCGCTCCAGCACGCCTCTTGCCTCTTTTTCCCATCCCTCTCCCTCTCCATCCCCCCATCCAACTACCCCAACGCTCCACCTCACATACACCCTCTCCCGCCCCCGAATCCTCCTCGTCATGGGCATCCTCCTTCTCATCAGCCTCCTCGCCGCCGCAGCATGGATCCTAGTTGGTGCCGGCGAGGGCAAATTGACACGGAAGGAGTTTAGCCAAAGAGTGGGGAGTGGGATGGCGATTGCGGGGTTTGTGCTTGCGGTTGAGGCGTGGGTGTGCGGGGCATGGGTTGCTTTTTCTTGATGGGAGGATGGGGGTTGGGGTGAGTATGGGGGAGAGGGGGGATGGGATGGGATGTGGGATGGGATGTGGGATGGGATGGGGGTGTGTTTGGGAGATGGCAGAGTTTGGTTTGAGGTGATAGAACAAGTGTGATCTCTTTGGAAATACTGAGCTATCATATATCGATGATATACCTTTAGGTATCCTTAGGTCCCCTATGCCTACCCTGCTTACCCTGCGTCCACTTCGCAACACTGACAGACTTATCACCACCCTTCTCCTCCTCACCCCTCTTCACCGGCTGCGCAGCACAACTATCCGCACAGATCCTGATAAAAGTAGTCGCAGAATCCGAGATGAACCCATTGATTGTACTGTATAGCATGCAGCTTGAAGATTTGAACGCAAACGCTGAGCAGTTGTTTAACTCATCACACCGTTGACGGCAGACGTCTGCGTTCGGGATACCTCCAAGGGCGAGGATGACTTGAGAACCGGCGGCGGGGATGTTCCCGCAGCGGACAAAGTAGTTGTCTTTGCATTGGGAGTTGTTGGCGGAGCAGGCGTTGGAGAGTGGAGTGGTGAATTGGGGACAGTTGGGGTATTTGACGCAGGATACTGTTGGTGCGGCGGGGACGCAGACTGAGGGAGTCGGAGTTGGGGTCGTGGTGGATGTAGATGTTGCTAGCGTTGTAGGCGGCATGGTGGCTGCTGGGGCGCTAGTACCACAATCGCGGTTGTAGTATGTGAGACCAGATCCTGGTCTAGGGTCGACATTCGTAGCGGTGATAGGTATCCGGGCTAGATAGCATGTGTTATTATAAATGATGAAGCTACGGCATTCACTCTCTGCGCGACAGTTTGCCAGGCAGTCCTCGGTGGTTGTGAATGGCGAGGCTTTTATGACCTGGAGGTTGATGTTGTCGATTCCTTCCACGCCACAGAGCTCAGTAGCAGTCGGAGAAACAGAGGTTGTTGATGACGAGGTCGTAGATGTTGCCGGTGTTACAGGCAGCATGGTAGTTACCGAGGCGCTGATTCCGCACTCGCGGTTGTAAAATGTCAGAGGGGATCCTGGCCCAAGGTCGATTTTTGTACTGGTGATAGGCGACTCATTGAGATAGCACCCGCTCTCAGAGATGATTACACTGCCGCATCTACGCTCAGCCCGGCAGTTGGCCAGGCAATCCTCGATAGTTGTGAAAGGGCTGCTTGTGAAGGTGGAAGGTTGTTCTTTAATGTAGCCTTTTGTGCCGCAGAACTCCGCGGTAGATGGGGAGGGTATGGGTGTTGACGTGATCGTGGAGGTTGCTGTCGCGGGAGATACGGAGAGCTCGGAGGACTCGCTGGAGGATGTTGAGATGGAAGTAGCTGTCGATGTGTCGCTGGACGATGAAGAGCTTGACGAGGTGCCGGTGGTCGTCTCGCTGGTAGATGTCGACAACGGGGCTGGGGAAGAGGAGGACATGCTGATGGCGATGGAAGTCGACGAGCTTGAAGCGGTGCTGGTGCTCGATTCGCTGGAGGAAGTGGAAAGCAGGATAGGAGTAGAGGACGAAGCGCCACTGGAGCTGGAGCTGGAGCTGGAGCTGGGACTCGACGAGCTGGAAGCCGAAGACCTAGCAGAAGACACAACAGCATCGCACTTTCCGAATCCAGCCTGACATCCTGTTCCACAGTATGCGCTTCCGCTACCACAGTACGAGTACTGCGAGCAGCAGTCGCCGTACTTCCCACCTGAGCAGGTCATTCCCGCCGGCGAGGCTCCATACGAGTTTCCACAGCGAGCATTGGTGGTGATTTTTACCTTCGCGCCAGTAGCAGAAGGTGCCGTTGAAGAAGCCGTCCGGGTCGAGGTCGAGGTACTGCCGCGGCTAGATGTTGTCGAAGTGCGTGCCGTTGCGACGACGCCGTTGCAAGTACCGAATGATGACTGACATCCAGTCCCGCAGTAGTCTTTCGTCTTTCCACTGCACGAGATATTAGCTAATTAAGTGGTCTACAGAAGCTAGATGGCATACCAGTAACCGTATTGCGAGCAGCAATCACCCCACTTTGACCCTTTGCAGGTCATGCCGCCGGGCAAGGCATTGTACGCGTTTCCGCAGCGCGCATTCGTCGATACTTTGCCAGCGGCAAGCGTTACCGCTGCGGAAAGAGAGAGGAGGAATGTCCAGCGCATGGTGGCTGGTATTAATAATTAAGGTTTATGCTGTATTGTAAGGAGTGACAGATTGACGACGAGCGAGGGAATGACTATTGGTGAGGTGCTCGTAGAGAGAGAGACGAGTGTCTAAACAAGAACCGTGAGCCTTACAGCTATATACCTTTCGTTCTAGCTGATGAGTATGTGCACACAATATGGCAGTGATGTACTAAGACTCGCAGCCGAAGTGGCTTGCCCGCGTACCTGCATGGAGCTCACGATAGCCTCACGCAGGCGTTTCCGAAAAACCACAAGCGCACGCATTGGGCTGGCTTTTCAGGTAAACATCAACTAGACAGTCGCGAACATCAAGCCATGGAATGGAAGCAAAAGCCACCGTGGAGAAAAAAACAATGCGCATGAGGAAGCTGATGAGGGTGAGCCAGTAGCGCAGCGGGTGATTGGCGCGACCCCTGGAAAGCACGTGTGGACGCGTTCTGGACGCAAGCCACAAAGGGACGAGGCTGCACCACGACTCACGATACTCTTTGCGATCGGCCGCCCCGGGTGCGGAGGCGTTCCGGGGGATTTAAGTGAACAAGACAACGGCTTGGTATGCTGTAGAGTCTGCGCTATCATTTCCTAAAAACACGTTTGTATTGTTTCTAATCTCTACTATACTCTCAAAGACGTCCCAGCCCTCCACAATGTCCAGAGATCACGAATACGTTGCCGTGTTGATGGACTGCCCATGGAAATGTCACAGAAGAGTCTTTAAAGTGGCGATGCAAAAATTTGATTTCTCAAATTTCTGCGTCACCACTTAAAGACTCAGCCTTCCAAATCCCCACTCCTTCCTCCGCAGTCCAACACCCAACACCCAACACGGCAGGCAGGCAATCATCATCACCTTCCCATCCTCTTCCTCTTGAACGCTCCCCGTTATGCTATAACAAACGATCGTCCAAGAGGAAGAGGATGAGACGGCGCTGATGACTACCTGACTGCCAATGAAGTCCACACCTGTTCCTCATCCTTCTCTCAATTGGCGATGTAAGCGTGCATTGTACGTATCCTGTTGGATTCCTACAATGGGGGTTTACATCGCCAATTGCGAGAAGGATGTTCTTGCTGGTTGGGGATCTACGTAGATATTGCGCTGTACTCTTCTCTCAATTGGCGATTAAGGACCTGCATTTCCATATTCAACAGGAATATGGAGATGAAAGTCCTTAATCGCCAATTACAAGAAGGATGTTCTTCCTGGTTGGGGATCTACGTAGATATTGCGCTGTACTCTTCTCTTAATTGGCGATGCAAGAGTAGCATTTTCTGTATTCTTGTTGAATAAGGAAATGCTACATTTGCATCGCCAATTACGAGGTTGTTCGTGCTGCTTGCGTGTCTTTGTGGGATGTTGCGGTATACCGGGAAAGGTGCGAGGAAGACCGTATGGTGACCATAATCCGTCTCCTCTCCAATGATCATTCCACAGCGCTGTTCGTAGAGCCGATGACAGATCCTCTCATCCACTTCCACCCTTTCCCAGCTTCGCCCAGGGATCCTCAACAAAGCTCGGTAGAAAGTATGCCGTATCTCCATTCTCCATTCTCACGCCGTGACGGAGCGCGTTCAACTCCGCCTTGGAGATTGCTGGACCGCCGAATGATACCATTTCTGCCGCGGGTGGGTCGCCAGACACGGCAAGATTTGATGTGCTCTCGGTGGCAGCCGGGTTCTCAGGTAGATTCTGGCCGCGAGCTAGAAAAGCAGCCAGACCGGAGTCGGCGGGTTGGCTATTCTTTGCTTTGCCCGGCGCGGGGTTGTGGGGTTGCGGCGAGGGGTTTGTGGAGTCGGATATAGTGTTTGATACAGTGTCGTCGAGGTTGATCTCGTCTTCGTTGGCAACTTTCTTCGATCTGACACCCAGTTTGGTGGAGTTGGCGCCGCTCGCATCAGGACCAGCTTTGGGCGAGGCGGTGTGGTCGAATTTGCGTTTCTTTGTCCCGCCGAAGGAGGCGAAGCCCATGGCCGCTGCGATCTCGTCGTTTTCGTCGTCGTCCATTGTGGACGCTTGGTCGTGAGAGTTGAAGAATTGAAGGATTGATCGTGGCAGCCGGAGTGGAATTACACGTAGGACCACGGCGCCAGCGCCATAGGAGTCAAAGTCATGAGCTTGCGCACGGATTTTTAACAGACGTCGGCACCTCGGGGCTTGGCAACTGTCTCCAACGACAGCGACCCACATTCCTCAGCGCACTACTCCAACGCTACAACGGAGATCCACACTCCGAGCCATTTCGTCACTACCATTCTACGCTGCATACGCGCGTGTATCGTGCAATGGCTTCCGGAAGAACTACCACACCTCGCTCAATCGCACAGCGACGATCTCCACTCCGATGGAGAAGGTAGCATCGTCGGGGTGTTCTTGCTCCGCACATGATGTCAACCGGCACTTGAGGACGTAGTATGCATAGTCGGACCGCGGCTTCGGGATAGGCGGATGGATGGATATATAAGCTTTGATGTGAGCCTTTGGTAATGGCTTGTTCAAGCCATATTATTATCCTTGGATTGTCGAGATGAAAGTCGCGACTCAGGTGTTGTTCGCCTCGTTGGCTGCGGGCTCTGTGCTGCCGAGAGGGGGTGAGAGTCACAATGGGAGTACGATTGCGGACGGCGACTTTGTCTATGTGAACGGGTTGAGGCTGTATAATGGCGATGGATTGTACTATCTCACTGGTAAGGATGTCCTTTTCTCTCCTGGAAGTTGTGGGCTGACATATCCAAGGCATCAACTACTGGGCTTGTATGAATCTTGCAGCAGGTCCAGAGGCCGGAGGCAACTACTCGCGTTTGGTTACAGAGCTCGATCAAATGGCTGCTAAAGGCATAAACCACCTCCGCATCATGGCTGCCTCTGAGGGCGCTCCAACACCGCAGCCCTTCAGGATGAACCCAGCACTCATGGAGTCACCTGGTCAGTACAACGAGGACGTCTTTGAAGGTCTCGATATCTGTCTTGCTGAGATGTCGAAACGCGGCATGCGCGCCACTATGACACTCAACAACGAGTGGCAGTGGAGCGGTGGATTCGCCCAGTACGTATCATGGGCAAACAACAACACCGCGATCCCGTATCCGTCAAGCTGGAACCAGACTGCACCACCCCAGCGCGAAACACCCGGCACCGGATGGGGAAACTACACTGTCGAAGGTGTCAACGCAGCTCCATACGACGAGTTCACTTCCTTCGCCAACCTGATCTACAACAACACGCAGGCCGAGCAATGGTACAAAGACCACATCAAGACCGTCATGTCCCGACGCAACACCATCACAGGCCGCCTCTACACCGAAGACCCAACAATCATGACCTGGCAACTCGCCAACGAACCCCAACCCTCCGACCAACTCGGCTACACAGGCCCCTACAACATCTTCCTCGAGCCAAACCCCAACGACCTGCTCTTCCCCTGGGTCGACCGCATCTCCGCCTACATCCGCTCGCTCGCCCCCAAGCAGCTCATCAGCGTTGGTCTGGAAAGCAAACAAGGCGAATACTACTTCAAGCGCGTGCACAACTTCTCCACCGTCGACTACGCCACCACCCACTGCTGGGTCCAGAACTGGGGCGTGTATGACATGTACAACGCCAGCGACGCGAATCTAGTCGCTGCCCAAGACTTCGCGCGTGACTTTATGAAGAACAGCAGTCAATGGGCCATGGACATTGGTAAACCAGTCTTTCTCGAGGAATTCGGTATGGCGCGCGATAACTGGGTGAATGAAGATAAGGAATACCCTTATCTGAGTGACGCGAGCACCACGCACAAGGACGCCTATTTCACAGCAATTATCGGAGCGGTTATGGATGAGTTCAGGAATGGGGGTGCGTATATCGGGACGAGTCCGTGGGCGTATGGCGGGATCTGGAGGCCGGAGACGCAGAAGGCGAATGAGTTTGGGATGGTTTGGGCGGGGGATCCGCCGCATGAGAGCCCGGGGTGGTATGATCTTTATGATGAGGATTATGCGATGGAGATTGTGCATGCGCAGCAGAAGATGATAAGCTTGTGGATTGAGAGGCAGGGGAAGAATGAGACGGGGTATTAGTTGGTTAAGAAGACGCTTGCTCTTCCGGCTGGCCGTTTCGAAGATTATGGTTTTGTATAGCTGGTTAATCTCTTCCACTGCGGATCAAGATGAGCGCATTGAATACCACATTCCCATCATTCGTCTTGAAATGTCAAACATACACATCAAATTTCCCTCTATCATACAACCCCACCACCCCTCACAAAAACCTCGACGGACTACTCTTCTTCAACACCAACGGATGCCGATGCACACTCGGCATCAACCCCAAGCCAATCGCCCTCCGAATCGCCTTAGCAACCTTCCTCTGATTCTTCGGCCTAAGCCCCGTATCCTTGCTATGCTTAACCCTCCCCATCTCCGTCATATACTCGCTCATCATAGTAAAGTTCTTATACTCCAATATCGGATTTATGCCCAGCACATCAAACGCATCTTGCTGCGGCTTCTTGCGCCCGTACTTCCACTTCTTTTGCTCGGTGCCGGAGAGGTCGTGGGGGGCGTACACGTCTCCAGGCTGCCATTTTCGGTAGATTTGCCGTTGGTATTGGGCCGCGCGGTCGGATTCGAGGACTTCGCGTGGCATGTTGGCGGAGAGGCCCATGGTTGAGGCCATGCCTGTGAGGGAGGGGCCGGTGCGCGGGCGTGTGGTGCTTGTGTTTGGGGGTGGGCGGGCGGCGTGGGTGCTGCTGGCGAGGATGTCGAGGATGCCGTCTTGGGGGCCTGGGGGCGGTTAGAGGGTTGGAGATGTGGTATATATGGTGAACGTTGGGGAATGGACGCACCTTGCTTATGGGACCCGGTGGAGAAGTAGCGCATGCATGTTGAGCTCATAGACGGCAGCGGCCGCAGTGGTAACCGTGTTATTGACATATTGGCGGCTGTGGTGGTGTTGCCGTCGTGTCGTCGTCGTGACTTTTCGAGATGCGGCCTCGGCGGTCGGAGGTTGACTTTCTTAGCGCAATTGGATTTCACAGCAGGCAAGAGCTCCCGCAATTGCTCCCCTCACTCCCCGTCGCCGCCACTGGATCCCGCTTCCATCTCGTCTCTTTCGTGTATATACCGTTTGCGCGCCTTCCTCCGCCCCATGGACGTCTTCTTCGCCTAGATACCCCTTCCACCGTGCGCCAATCGCACGCCAAACCTACGTCACCACACTTTTGTCCTGCGCTTAGCGAACGTCGCCGACGCCATGCCCTCGCACTTGACCCGCCTCGTCTTCCGCAACATCATCGCCAACGAGCCTCTGCTATACCGAGGATGCCGCTACCGAGCCGTCCGATCCCGCGTCATCACCCAACATGGCGCCCGATTACTGCCCCAGACGCAACGGCGGACTTTCTTCGGGGAGCTGTTCAAGCAAAAGCGGAAGCTCAAGCCTGCAGAGGCGCCGCCGGGTCTGAATACAATGGCTGAGGTGTCATATAAGCGGGCCAATGACCTCAGGCCGCCGGCACCGAAGGATGTTGCAGATGCGATCAAAGAATTCTTTGCGCAAAGAAAAGGCACATTTGAGGATTGGCATGTGGTGATCGCGCATGACGCCCTCACCTATCTGCTGGAGAACCCAAGAGGAGACGGGAAGCCATGGTTGAGCCGAAATGACCTGGATCATATCTTAGAAAAGCTACTGGACACGTCGAAGCGACCGGAAACTCTAGGGAAAGCGCATATGGTCTTTGGGCAGCTCGTTGTCAATGAGTTGGCAAAATCCGAGGAGCAAGAGCCGGAGAAGGCTGGGGAGACGAAGACGAAGGAATTCAAGGTCCCCTTTAAGATGTACATCGACTCGAGGCATATCCAAGTTCTCTCCGCGTTCGGTGCGGCTACTGAAGCAAGGGATATCGCGGTTAGTGCGTTCAGATACGATAAGACGGCGAATGCCTTGATACGTGGCGCCGTGGTCTCAAGCTGGAACACAGTACTTGCAGGAATCATCCGGGAGAACAGTCTGACCGAGGTGTCAAAAACGGTGGATGCTTTCACAGAAGCCTCGGTTCCATTGACCAGGCCTGCGCAAAATAAACTAGTAACATTCTACGCTGAGCGTGGAGACCTGGAAAAAGCCAAATCTTGGTACTCGCAACCCGTTCACACCAAAGTCGGCCACCAGGTTACGCAGCCGTCGGGCGGCACCAGCTCTGCTTTGCTGAAAGCCTGCGCCGCAGCAGGCGATCTTACCTACGGTCAACAGGTGGTAGCGAACATGCTCAAGGTTGAAATGCCCTCGAAACCTGAGTGGGATGCCATTTTTCTCTGGTCTGCTGCTATCGGCAAGGGCCCTGATGAGATCGCTCGGATGATCAACGTGCTGATCCGCAGAAATGACGAGGCACGGCAAAAGGACCCAAAAGTTCTTGTAATCCGCCCAGACACCGAAACCATCAATGCGTTAGTAGAGCATTGCATGTCTAAGCAAGACCCCTACCTGGCGGAGCGCTATATTGTACTGGGAGAGAAGTTTGGCATTCATCCCGACGAGACGACCTATACGATGCAGATGCAATACCGCATCTCCGTTGGCGACCTCGATGGAGCTAGATCTGCCTACTTCAACCTGCAGGGTAGCTTTTCTGGGGACGAGCGCAGTGTTGCAGTCGTCAACGAGCTGATTCAAGCCCTCTGCGTATCCAAACAGCATCATTTCGATGAGTTGATGGCCATGGTGGACGATCTGCACGAGCGCAAGGCTAGTTTTGCTCCGGAAACTGTTGCAGCGCTGACGCTCTTGCATCTTCGGAGGGGTGAAATTCACGACGCTATGGATCTTCTCCAGGTGCACGCTCATCAATACTCACCAGAACAGCGGACGATCATTCAGAAGGCACTTTCCATGTTCATTCTGGATGGCGAGACTAGCACCGCAGATGCCTGGGATGGCTACCAAATCTTGCGCAACGTATTTGTCGAAACACCCCGAGAAGACCGGATACCAATCATGAATGGCTTCTTCTCCAGGAACCGTTCCGACATGGCCTGCCACGTCTTCTTCCACATGCGCAACCACGTCAGCCCGACTCACACAGCAACAAGAGACGTCTACGTTGCAGCCTTCACTGGCTTCGCCCGCTGCCAAGATGCCGAGTCCCTCGAATTAGCGCACAACCAACTCAAACTCGACCTAAACGTAGAGATGGACACCAAACTCCGCAACTCACTAATGCTCGCATACGCCGCCACCGGAGAGAACCGCAAAGCCCTTTCCTTCTGGCGCGAGATCTGCGATTCCAAAGAAGGTCCCACATACAACAGTCTCGCCATCGCCTTCCGATCAAGCGAAGGCATGCACTTTGGCTCCGAACACGCAAAGTCCATCTGGAAGCGCTTGAAAGACCAGGATGTCGAGATTGACAAGAATATCTGGACGGCGTATATGTGCGCTGTTGCGCGGAATCATAATCACGATGAGGCGTTGGCGCTGGTGGAGTCTGTGGAGGAGGAGTATGGCTTTACTCCTGATTTGCAGATGTATGTTTGATTTCTCTCACACATTGTACTTGTACTCGTCGATCTTTGCTAACGATGGATTAGTCTAGGTAGCTGGTTCAACTGCACGGCTAATATTGAGAGGCAAACTCGCGTCGAGGCTTGGATCAAGCAGCATTATCCCAAGGTGTGGGCTGAGATGGAGGCGCTGGGTCATTGGGTTACGATGGATGGGTTTGGGTATCGCCAGTATAACATTAATCGCGACCTCGATCCGTAGAGCTGCGCGGAATGAGAGGGTAAGGTAGCCATGCTCGGATGCATTTGATTGACGGCAGTACGACATCAACCGCGACCGTGACCCTTGGGGTAGCGCGGATCGAAACGATGTGGTATTCTCACTGGGACTCGGGCACCAACATTGCGGGTAGTATGAGATCCATGGATTACGGTCGAAAGCCGCATTCCAATTGCGTTACCTCGCACCATGCGCTTTGCGCCTTGATCAAAATATTCACATTCGGCCAAGCACACCTCGTTTTCGCCTTCGTTCGTCAGGGTCTCGCTTCTCTCACTTTTCGCTCGCTGGCGCTCCGTTTGTCCACACGCCCGCCAGGCCTCGGCGTTGAACGAGCGCTTTTCCACCGCTTGCCCTACTATAGACAAAATCGCCCACCCGTCAACTCCTGCTGTCTCACTCCTACTCACCCCTCACTTACTGGGTCTCCGTTTGTCGCCCGCCTGGCCTTCGCGCGCCTTCCCACCGCTCTCTTACGAAAGACAAAATCCCCCACCCATCACCTCCTGTCTTCTCTCTTCCACCCACCTACCTACCCTATCAATCCAACTCTCTCTCTATTTCTGGCTGCAAAAGCCGCCCCATCATCTGTGCGGAAGCTTTACACTCGCTACTCCATCTATCCACTTCGCTAGCGACCGCGTCGGTCTCTCAAGAGCGATTGGCTGGACGAAGGTAAGTAACCTTATTATTCGCGGAGAATAGTGAGATTTCTAACATCGAATGTGGCAGTCATCATGCGCGCTCACTATCTCGTCGCTGGCTTGCTCGGCCTCGCCGGCCTTGCCTTCGCCGCTCCTACTCCCGAGTCCACTGCCGTCTCCCTCATCCCGACCTCCCAACCCGCCGACATCGCCGACCTCGAGTATGTTGCCCCCGAATGTAACATGGGACAACAGCCAGACATGTGGCTCGCGGCTATCTGCGGCAACCACACCAACACGAGCACCATGCCCAAGACCTGGCTCGGCGTCTGCGCACTACTTACCGCCGGCGTCGCGCATGAAGTCACAACCACGGTTCAAGACCCTGGTCTCATGTGCAGATTCTACGACGACAGCGACTACTGCAACAGCGACTACGTCGTCGCTACCCTTACCCACCATTTCCGGATCCCGTCGGCGATTGGCAAGCAGATCAAGTATGTCAGGTGTGATAAGGCGCCGCCGCGTGGTGATTCTGGTGAGATTGAGGGTAGAGCTGATGATGCTCTTCTTGACGATGCTCCTTTTGTTCTTGGAGCGAAAGACATCAAGAACGCCGAGGACGATAGCGCTCTTCCCATCCACGACGCCGACCCCATTCGACTCGAGGACACTTCATCTTCCTCCGCCTGTATGAATCCTGATGCGAGCCACATCTTCCTATCCATCTGCGGCGGTGGCAGCGCCAACAACATCCCCAACAACTGGATGAACGCGTGTGTGTCGCTGACCAGTACCGTTGGGTACCACGTCGAAACTTTTACTCAGAATGCGCGCATTATGTGCAAGTTCTACGACGACAGCAACGAGTGCAATGGCAACATCGAAGAGGTCTCCATTATTACAGAGAAAGAAGAGAGCTTTAGGATTGACCCCGAGGTTGGAAAGCGGATCAAGTATGTCAAGTGCAAGATTGGTCGGTGGCGCAGGGACGTTGCGGAGATTGAGGGTAGATCTGATGGTTCTCCTCTCGGGTCACCGACAACAATTGTCGACGCCGACGTCGCAAAGAAACCCTGGGTCTGCCAGTACCCTCACTTCGCCTCAGCCTACCGGTACTTAGTAGTCTGCTCCCAGGCCCACGCCCAACAGCTGCCGGACATTCATCTGGGAGACTGTATGAGGCTGTCAGACCCAGTTGCGCTTCACGTCGACAGTTTCCTCCAAGACGAAAACATGGTCTGCGACTTCTACGATAACAGTAACGGATGTCTCGGCAAACAAATCTTTCACTCGATGACACGGGAACATCAATATCGATTCGATATTGATTCGAAGTGGGGAACTTGGATCAAGCATGTGAGGTGCCGTTATGACGATACGTGGTACCAGACTGGTGGGATTGAAGCTCGAGATGTTGATGGTCCTTCCTCTTCGGAGGTTTTGGTCGCGCCGGAAATCGTAGTCGCTCCAGATACCGACGCCGCTCCAGACACCAACGTCTCACCAGACTGGGCCTGCATGAACCCGTCCCCAGACAACCAATACTTGGTTGTCTGCAGCCATGGCGTAGGCCAACTCATGACCAACAAGCTCTTGGGTAACTGTCTGAAGCTCAACAGCGACATCGCGTGTAATGTCGATTCTTTCATTCAAGATCCAGGTCTGAGGTGTAGGTTCTACAACGACCGCCACTCAGACTGCAAAGGCGAGCCCATTTACACCGCTCAAACTCTGGATAAGCAACACCTCTTCAAGATCGATGCGAAGTACGGGACTAGGTTCAAGTATGTTTGGTGTTACAAGGGCGACCACCAGCTGAGCGATGTTCCTGCGCTCGAAGCTCGAGTAGCGGATACGTCTCTCGAGGCGCCATCTTTCGCGGTCGAGGAACCGTCCGGGCTCATCGCGCGACTCATCAGCGATACCGGCTATGCCTTTGAGTATCAAGAGAACTTCGCTGGGCTCTGCATCAAACTCCCAGACACGGTATCTCGTCATTTGACGCACGCAGCCTTGGTCGATCATACCCTCTGCAGGTTCTACGAGAGCGGCTGCTTTACTGTTATTAAGCCTCTCTTCACTGCAAAGAGCGAGGCCCCCTACACCAAAGTTCCTGTGCCATCGGATGTCAGCAAGAAAATCACTCACGCTGTCTGCGGGCCTTCGTCTGCCCCACACAATGAGATCGATGCGCGAGCGGATGCTGTATCTCTCGAAGCTAGCCCGGCGGCCGCTTCCGAAACAACGGCATCTTGGGAGTACATAGCGAGGATCTTCAGCCCCACAAGCGACTTTGCTATCATGAGCGACCGCGACAGGTCCTGCCTTATGTTCGAAGGCCCTTTCTCTCATAATGTTACCAAGGTGAACATTGGAGCTCACACTCTCTGCGTGTTCTACGACAACGACTGCAGTCTAGCCAAGTACCCCGTCTTCACCGTTTCAAGCACCACGGAGCAGTTTGTTAGTCGAGACGTGCCAGCAGATGTTTCCAAGAACATTACCCACGTCATTTGCGGATTCAAAAACCATGCTGCGATCGAGACACGAGCGGATGCTACAACGGCATATTCGGGAACCCTTGCGAGAATCGACAGCAGCACGAGTCGTCATGCTATCCTCAGGGAAAACAACCGAGCCTGCGTTATGTTAAGAGATCGTGTTGCCAACAGTGTTACCAGTGTAACTGTTGGAGCTCACACTCTCTGCGTGTTCTACGACAATGATTGCATCCTAGCTGTATACCCCGTCTTCAGCGTTTCGACCGATAAGGAGCAATTCACCACTCGAGACGTGCCAGGGGATGTTGGCAAGAAGATCACCCACGTCCTTTGCGGAAAGAAAGATGGTTATGCCGACGTCAATGCGCGAGCGGATGATTCATCTCTCGAACCAGCAGCCCAGAAGACGAAGATGGCCCGAGTCTTCGGCGATACAGCCGACTTGTATATCTATGACGACAACGATGCGGATTGCGTTGCGCTCAGCAAGCATGTGGCCAACGACGTTGTCGGAGTACAGCTGGAAGCCGGCATTCTCTGCGTGTTTTACACCAACGCCTGCAATATCGCCAAGTTCCCGATTTTCCGCGCTTCGAATCCTTGGAGCAATGTCGTGAGTGTGGATATCCCAGGGTATACTGGCCGCGACATCACACACGTCGCTTGCGGGAAGAAGCATACTCTTGATGCTGAAATCGATGCCTGGGCGGCTACTACACCGGTAATCGATGCGCGGGCGGATACTTCACCCACTGTCGACGCCCGGGTGGTTGCTACTCCCATTGCTGACAGCACGGTACTGACGACTTTACACTTGGACGGTTCAGAAATCGCCCGAGTATTCAGCAAGACTGCCATGTTTGGCATCAACGATGAGGACGCCAATACCTGCAACCCACTTGGCGAATCCATTGCGAATGATCTTTTCGCCGTGGCCGTACACGAAAACGTCCTCTGCAGGTTCTGGGAGAACAGCTGCGACGTAGCCAAGGATCCTCTGTACCAGCTTCACTCGAACAAGGGGGATGTTGCTTCTAAAGTGCCTTCAGACATTGGCAAGCAGCTTACTCATTTCATGTGCATGCGTACTGAGCCTCAAGCTGCAATCTTTACGCCAGAAGAACTAGAAATTCTGGCTGACATTGGATACATGGCCTTTTTCTTCAGCAGCACCTCCCAGCTTGGTATCAACGATTGGGACGCCAAGAAGTGCATCCGGCTTGGCGACTCTGTTGCGCATGATCTCTTCGCTGTGGCTGTCCCCCAGAACGTCTCCTGCTCGTTCTACAAGGATGGCTGCGATGTATCCAAGAGCCCCATTTTTCTTGTTGCGTCGAACCAGGGGGGTGGTGGCATCCACGACGTGCCCTCGGAGATTGGCAAGAGCCTTACTCACGTCATTTGTATGCGCGTGTATACACAGCCCCACGCCGAGATCATTGCGCGAGAGGAAGGTTCTCGGTCCAATGTAGCTCTCATCACTTCCGCGGCCTCGGCAGACAACACACCGGATCCAGCTACCGACTTGACCAATACCCAGATCCAATACCCCAGGGACGGATATAGCCCCGTGGACCTCCCAGTCGGCGATCTATTCACCTGCTCTTATGAGCAAACCGATAGCTGCTGGATCATGGATGCACTCAACGATTGCTTAGAGTTCCCTACCAACACCGCCCACAACGTCATGATCCTCGAGCAGGCTAAGGGGACGTATTGTTGGTACTACAACAAGCCTGGGTGCAAGGATAGTGATGAGGTTTTCCATCACACATCGGCGCCAGGAAATCCGACTGCATTTATTGGGACCTTCTTCAAGGATCTTGCGAGTGTGGTGTGCGGAGGTCCCGGTGTGACATCTGAGCTGAAAGTCATTCCCCACGAACATGCTATCGAAAAGGTCACCGCCGTGGACAGGCCCATCTACGCCGACGATGTCACCAAGCGCGACTCTCCCTCCACGCAACCAACACCCGCATGGACACTTCCTAGAGCCATCCGAGTAGGCGAAGTTTTCGCCTGCTCCGAAGACCCGGCCTCCGGCTGCTGGTTCATCAACGCCCCGAACAAGTGCATGGATTTCCCGCCCCAGGTCGCCCACAAGTCCAACTTCATCATGCAAGGCAAGGGTACATGGTGCATGTACTACCTTGAGCCCGGCTGCTGGGACGGCGACGAAGCTTGGCAGCACGTATCGCCTCCCACGGAACACACTACTTTTGGAGTGAAGACCAATGTGGTCGCGAGCGTGGAGTGCCGGGCTGCTGGCGCGACTGAGAATGAGATCACCAAGCGCGACTGGCCCCCAGGCTCAACAACAGTCTGCCACCAAGCGCACTACCAGTTCTGCACCGATAACGCCATCAATGCTATTCAGCAATGCGCCAACTTTGCTCCTGCGGATCAGGGCCCGGTCTCGATTATCCAGTATGGTGGCGCGTACTGTAAGTGGTACCGCGACTTTGGCTGTGGAGGTGGAGAGGACAAGTCGCCCATGAGCATTGACTCGAGGGGCGGAGAGCAGTGGATTGATGATTTGAGCGTGGAGAACAGGTTCAAGAGTGTCAAGTGTGAGACGTATCAGTGGTAGGCTTTAGCTGACTGCGAGTCTTCTTGGACGTTATTCGGAGGCAAACGTAGCTTCTTTGGATACCAGGTAGTTGGATAAATAGAGGAATGAAATGTCATTCCCTCCATTTTGTCACTGTGTGAGATAGGTCTGGAGCCTAGATCGAGGTTAGGTCACCTAATTTGCATTTTTCCCTATCGATGTACGCTGCAAATTCATTCAGCTTTTCCCTACGTTGACGTGACTTGAAGGATTCTGGCCCGGTAAGCGTGTCAGTAAGGCGTACTTGACATGTGCGCTTTTCCTTCTTTGGTTAGCACGAACACGATCTAGCGCGTCCCAGTGAACCAATCCTCCTACCCCGCAAACTTTCTCTCCATGTTTCGCGACGTTTGAGTAACCATCGACATGGACAGCCCAGCTGATCTTGATGCTTTCTTTGCCTTTCAAAACAGTCAGTTTGCCACAGACCACGCCTTAGACGATGGCAGCTTCGCCGGCCTCTCCGAAGCACTGGCGGCCTCGAATGCGGTACCGAACCAGTCCAATGAAAGCTGGATGATGGATCCATCGCTTTTGGACCTTTCGAACAACTCGACCGCCTCTTCGTCGCCCTTCACGCCGAGCGCATCGATATCCAGACCTAAGCTTGGCAGCCGCTTCTCTCGGGAAGTCATCCGTACGCTCAAAGACTGGCTCACTGTTCATCAAAAGCATCCTTATCCCAGTGAGGGCGAGATGATGGCACTTCAGGACCGCACGGGACTGAACAAAGCGCAACTCACGAACTGGTTTGCGAATGCACGTCGACGCGGCAAGGTGCAAAGTGTGCGCCCAACCTCGCCGCAAGTGAAGAACTCGCCTACTTCTCCGGTTGATATCATTCCGAGGCCTGGTACGCCTGCGGTTAGAATGGCGTCGAATTACAAAGACCCTATGCAGCGCTGGGTGGAATCGCCGCCGGAACATGAGCCTGCTGCTGTTGGCGATATTGCGCGTGCGATGGCTTCTACTTCGCGTGAGTTGCCCAGTCGTGTAATGAAGTGACATCGCCTTGCTAACTGTATTTAGATGAAGATGCTGGCGACTTCGCGTATCATCAACCATGGGAATCGCCTTATGCCATGTCTTCGGCAAGCAGTGCAAGAACCTCCCAATCGAGTGAATTCTCGGGTCACTGCTCATCAGGCTCGCAAACCTCGCTCAAAGTACGTCGCGCCCCGCGGAAGAAGCGCGCCAGTCGACGCCGGCGTCTTGATACGGAGAGAACCGCACCCATCGGTATGCCGTACCAATGCACGTTTTGCACTGAGGTCTTCAAGACTAAGTATGACTGGCAGCGGCACGAGAAGTCGCTTCATCTACCGCTGGAGAGATGGATATGTGCACTCCAAGGCTCTCGCACTACGAAGGAGTCGATCGGAGAGCAATGCTGCGTCTTCTGCGGCGAGGTGCGACCAGATGACAAGCATATCGAAGCGCACCACTACTCGGCATGCCAGGAAAGAAGCTTACAGGAACGTACCTTCCATCGGAAAGACCACCTCGTCCAACATCTGCGCTTGGTGCACGGCGTCGAATTCGCCGAGTGGTCGATGGCGCGCTGGATGTTGCCTATACCCGATGTCAGATCGAGATGTGGATTCTGTGGTACTACCATGAGTACGTGGCTGGAGAGGACCGATCATCTTGCCGACCACTTCAAGTCTGGTGTTACGATGGCCAGTTGGCAAGGTGACTGGGGTTTTGATGCATCTGTCATACCGCTGGTCGAGACTGCTATTCCCCCTGGTATGAATTATGAATTGCCCATTGAAGGCTTTGCATACTGACATCATCCAGATCTCATCGATTGGGAACGAGGCACTCTCATCCCCATGAAAGGTAGCGACCCATCTTGGGGTACCCCACCAAACGCGTATGAACTGCTGAAAGTCGAGATTGAGTTCTTCATCCAGCGGTATTTCGACAAACACGGGTACTTACCGGATAACGACGCGATGCAACTAGAAGCGTGTCGCATCATCTTCGCAGCCGAGACCACTTCCGTCATGCACGGACCAGACACGAACCATCTTCACGAAGTCTCGTGGCTGCGAGACCTGATGATGTCATCACATGAGCTGACTGAACACGCAAGGTTTCAGCCCGTTCGATCTTCCCGCGAGAGCAGACATTTCCCGCTGCGGATTAATGCCAAGGATCATCTCTTCGAACAATGCCCTTTGGAAGCGCAACTTCGTGGTTTCGTGACTCAGCGCGTGGCGACGGGTGAGGCACTGGACGATGTGCAACTGCATCATGAAGCATGTCAGATTGTTCGGCGCATGGAGCAAGAGTCCAGTACGCCATCCGACGTTTTCGCGAATTGGATCGTCAAAGGGATCTACTCGGGCACGAATTGGATTTCGCTCTTCAAGCAACGCGCTGGTATCTCTGATGTTGTATCCACCAACATCCCGGTAGATCATGGCTTGGGTGAGTTGCTAGACCTCTCGTGGCCAGCCTCGCCTCTCAAAGAAGCGTCTACTTCCGCTCTCGGGACCGCAAGTCCATCCAAACAGACCCATGACTACTTCACTACCCTTCCCACCTTCTCCGAAGAGCCCATACTCTCGCCTGAATCCACCGCGCAAACGGATATGTACGGTCGGTTGCGATCGCTGCTACCCGACGACACCAACTTCTATCGGATCTTTGACAGCGACATGCGGAGATGGGCGGCATCAACACTTTCACCGAAGAATCCGAACTGCCATGTTCCTTCCGATGAAGAGATACAGCATCAAGCGCGATGGATCATGTATGATGGCGACGACCCATGGAACCAGACACCTGCGGATTTTCCGAACTGGCTGTCACGATTTAAGAGGGAGGTTGGGATCGTGGCGAATGACGAGGGAGTGAATCCTGGTGATCTGGTGATGTGAATGCAGTAAACGGACGCTGACATGAACATGTGCTGCCGCCTAGAAGTACTGCGGACTTTCTCAGAGCTCGTGCGCAAAGAAGGAGGCTTGGGCGCCTGCTACGGAGGACTCTAGAGATTCATAATCCCTTACACTCACCAAGATAAAACATATTCTCTCTCAACCTACCACTTCACCGTCTGGCAGTCATGAGCTCTCTACTACTGCGTGTATTCCGGCCCGTGCTGACCTCATTGTTTGAGTATGCCGGCTATCCTTTGGTCATGAGCTCTTCAAACCAGTATACGCCCTTCCAGTCGAATCTTGCAGTGTCATCAGCAACCAACATCGAAACTGCATCATCAAAACAAGACATCCAATTACTACCTACGAACACGCAAGATGAGCCGCCAGGCCCTTTCCGGCTATTCGCACTGCCAGGAGAGCTCCGCAACATCGTCTACGCTCACGTCCTCGAAACGGACGAGCCCATCCTCATGGCACCATACCTCAAGAACGGAGATTTACACCAGCGTCTGATCCTTGACGACCCAACGACAAAACAACGGATGGACCTAAACCAAATGAAATTCGTCTGCAAACAACTCTACGAAGAAACATCCGCTCTACCACCGACCCGCTGTCCAGAACTAATCTTCCCCCTCCGCAAAGACACTCCCAATTCCGCTTCTAGCATATGTGCAAGCTACATTGCCGGATCCAGACCCGAACAGCTCAACGGCATCCGCCGCATCCACGTCCACGAGCGCATCGCATACAGACAGTGTCCTTTCTCGCCGCACCTTTTCGACCCTTGTATGGCCCATCTCGTAACACACGCCACCCACCACCCTTCCACCTCCATCCAAACCTTCCTTCATGCCGCAGACCCCAAGGTATCCAACGACACATCCAAATTCCCCATCGCAGGCTTCTCCTACGAGATAGCTCGCAAACGGGTAGACTCCACCTCCGGATACTACAGCGCGTGGTACAATATCGATAGGGCTCTCGATGAGATGGCGGAGACATGGTCTGATCATGCGTTTGAACCGCAGCCTTTTCCGCAGAATCTTTTGTTTAGGTTGGGGTGTGGGGTGAGGTGGTCGAATTGGCAGCAGTGGGTTGGGTTGGAGTTTCCACGGCCTGCGCTTACACATACGGGGCCGAATTATACGGGGAGGTATGATTTTGGTTTTTGGGGCGGACGTGAGAAGGGCGGTGGAGATAGTAGGGTGGATGATGGCTTTCGTGGTTGATGTCATATGATTGCAAACATTGGGACATTGCGCGTCCTAGAATTAATGTAGTGACGTTTACCATACTTTCGCACAGATTCCAGTAATCTATCATCTCCTCGACCTACTTTGCGAGATCAGCAGAAGTGAATCCTGGTAATTTTGGTGATGTATCCACCTCGTACAAGAGAAAAACCAAACACCCTAGAGCCTACATCAAGCTGAATGCATGCAAACTAGACGACCCATCACAAAGTAGCCTCTAGGGTGTTTAGTTCTAGCCTTGCATAAGGTGTAGATAAAGTTGCAAAGTCACGATCCGCATATACGTCACTCCCGCGGAGCATGACATTCTCGTATATATCCACCATAGCATGTAAAGCGCAGTCATGGACTTACAAGGCTATCCATGTCATCGGTATCTGCGTGCGCAGTGTATCAAAACTATGGAAGCAAGTCCTAGGATGTCGCTATCGAGAAGGAAGACTTTGCGACAACCTTGAACGACGAAACCGCGTTCTCCGTTTTCGTAGACGATGCCACAGCCGTAAGCTTCTGGACGCAGCTTTCTGCACATGTCGGGCAAATTTCTAGAGCTGGCAGGTAGCTACTAACTCTTTCTGCTGCGAACCGAAGACTACGGGCGATGTGAGCGTGTTGTTGTAGAAGATTGAGTCAATCCTAGTGGGTGCATGCATAGCTCGGCGCGAACCTGGAACGCGGGTCGATGTGCCAAGAATCCGGGCGACGTCAAACCTGCGCCGTCTGAACCTCATCCATCACCTAATCCACCCCCTACATACGAACCAACAAGACATCACCCACTATGCAAGCTTCACATGTGCTTGGAAAGAGCAGCAATGTTTCTCGAAACTCTTTACATTGATACTAACTACATGGCAGGAAAACCCTCTGCCCCCAACCGTCCGCCTCCGCCCTCAACCCTTTCCACCCACGTTCAGTCATTCCGCGGCGGCGGAGGAATATAGCCGTTGTTGGGACGCGAGTCGCCATCGGGCGGCTTGTAGGTGAAGACATTGACGCCCGTGGAGTCGAACATGCCCTCGAAGCCCCCCGAGAAACCTGGCAGTGCAGGACTAGGTGCTGGCTGCGACGACTCTTGGGGTAGCGGTACCTCTGCCGCTTCTTCAATATGAGCCTGCGTAAGAGGCTGTTGGGCAGGTTGAAACTGCGGTGGCGGCATTTGTGATTCCACATTAGCAGTAGTCTGCTGTTCCGGCAGCGGTTGCTGCGCTTGATGCAATGGCAGCGTTTGCTGCACAGCTGGAGCGTATTGGCTCATGAACAGGTTAGGGTACCTTGCACGCTGATCCGCCAGGAACAGCTCGCTGTCTGTCATGGTCTGATCAGCCATTGGCTTGATCGCCGTCTCGGGCACCGTCTCGGTCGCCATATTGGGTTTGCCTCCCAATACTTTCTTGAGCTCAGCTACCAGCATGTTGTGGTCATGCCTCAGCTCTGCATGCTGTTGCTGCAGCGTCGCGATAGCAGTCGCCTGTTGCTGCACTGTCGTCATATCAGCTTGATGGCGCTGCTCAAGCTCTTGGACCCTGCGTTCCAGATCTGGTTGTACTTGGCCCTGGGCATCTTGTGCCGGCGTGGGCGGTGTGGGTGGTTGCGTCTTGGGAGCAGACGGAGGACCAGATTCAGCCTTGCGCTGTGCGAGTATCTTGGCCAAGCGGTCGTTGACCGATTCTACGCTCGGCGCCTCACGGGTAGGGCGTGCCGTTGAAGGCGCTCGGTCACGGTAGCTGCCGTTGGATGGGAATAGTTCCCTGGGCGGACTCCGCTCACGAGGGTCGCGCCCGCGGACTGGGCCGGTTGGAGCTGGGTACCTACCATCGTACGCATGCCTAGGGTTGCATGGAGTGCATCATCACCGCCCGCAATCGCTGGCATTGCAACACGAACGACCAGTCGTTCGAGGTGTGTGACAAGTGTCTAGACACTGCAGAGCAGCCCTGTGGGCGCCTGATCGACCATCCTTACGATGATGGTGAGTACGCTATCGGATATGTGCCACTGCCGGTGCTTTTCAGGGCCGGCGTTGCCTGGACCGAGTTAGCTTTTTGGATTCGGCCGTACAATGCTTCGTATACGAAGCGATTCAAGCGTACGCCTGGTGGTATGTCCACGAAAGCGAAGGATAAAGTGCTGTTGTCCACAAGGTCTGCGCGTGTGCGGCGAGGGGTCGGAGAGGCTGAAGCAGCTGGAGGATCTGCGCTGGGGTAGATAGACCGATGAAGGGTAGCGTGAGGAAAGCTGATCGTTTCGCTGAGCAATTTGGACTGTAATAGTTAGATAAAAGTGGCTGTGGTTACATGTCGACGTGCCTACTTGTGTACCCGCCTCAGTGTGCATGGGCTAAGGCTCATGAAAACCCTTTCGGCTGCTAACCTTGCCTTGTGAATCGCCCTTTATCCACATCAACGTCTGTTGCACATGTCCACGAATCCCTGCTAATCTCAACAAATGTACGCTCCTACGGATCTTTGCGAGATAATGAACACCGACATTAGGGTAAACTTCGTAAGTGAGGTGCATTGATATCCGGGGTAGCTCTCACGGCGCAGCCTATGTGACAAAGGCTATCAGGTTCTATGTAGACCATTTCTCGTCTTCTAGGGTTAAGGTAGGGGGTAGTTACTCAATAATATCTCTAGGTATGTCCTGAGCTTCTACATCTTCCCTAATATAATTACTGTAACTTTGCTATCACAGATTGCGACTTAGTGATAGCAGCGCCGAAGAAGGCAGTGCAATAGCGAACGTGTCATTGCCTGCCCAAGTATTCTAATTCAGTACCAGCTACTAGGTCACTGCACAAACTCGACCGTGCTAGAGATTGCGAGCGTCAACTTACCTTCACTTCACGTCAGTGCGCTGAGCCCTCGCTTAGCCTGCGCGTTTGCTCTTGCTTCTCCCACGCGATTTTGCTCTAGCAACCTCCAAACTCTTTATTCCGACATCCCGAGAGCGGGACACAGCGACAGTGATCAACAGCATGGCTCAGCCGATGGCGAATGCAAGTCCCAAGGGCGACGGCGCTAGTAAGTATTACCGTCTTGAATGATTGTTATACCACTAACGCGATTACCAGTGTTAACACCTATTCTGCCCCAGCTCCAGAGCCCGCTTCTCCGATTACCTGGCGAGATACGAAACAAAATCTACGAGTACGCACTGGAAGACTCAGAACCGCTGCAGATCATTGGCTCTCTTGATGAGACGCCATACGAGACCCACGCGACACGATTACATCAGTTCAATGAACTCAAGCATAGTTGTCGGCAGCTTCGCACAGAGACTGGTTATATGGGATCCGTACGGAATGACACGTTCTCCTCCCCCGCGGTTAAGATAATTAGGCATTCAAGCACTCGGCGAGTTATGTGTTACGACTATGCGCGACGGCTAGACCACCATTTCCTGTGGCGCACACCCATCTATAGTCACGCTGCTGTCTGCGAGAAAGATCCGCAGCTCAATTTGGCCATTTTTACACGAGCTCTCCGAAGAGACCTTGGATGCCGCGATCTGCTCGTTGTCGGGGCCGCGCTACAGGTTGTCGTGCGAGGAGAACACCTTCCCTTCCGATTGATGGAGGGATTGCGCGGGAAAATCAAAAACATGGCAACCAACCTGAAGATGTTCAATACACAGTTCCGTCTCGCAGAAAGCAAATTGCTCCCAAGTAACATCAGGATCTACCCGATGGAGGAGTACGATGAAGCCGAGATAAGGTGTTCGTACCGCGGGAAGGTGGGTCTCGAGGATTGTGTCGCGCAGATCAGGAGGTGGTACAAGAACGGTATTTGAGGCACGTTGTTCTTCACGGATACGCGCCGATCTGGCGAAAGGAGGAGAGGCGGACAGAAGTGCTTGTCCAACGACAGTTTGGAGATGTCTTGACAGTGCTAAAGTTGCTCCGACTCTCCACACCAGAGGCAGCACACCGATATTAGCATGAGGGCAGTCAGATAGATACATCGAATTGTAGACGCCCAGTCCATGACCTATTGTGGGTATGCCCGCGCAGAAGCTGCACGTGCATTGTGATGCAATCTAGGAGCTTGACTACCCTGCGTAGAAAGAATATGTATAGCCAGTATTGTGATGAGGCAGAATACCAGGCATAGCAATGAAGCGTACATCGTTTGCATGATAGGCGCAAGAAGGACAAAGTATGCGTCATCTAGGTTTCTTTGCTTTCGTGTGTTGGATATGGGAAGGGATGTGTCAAGGGAAAGCACGCTGTCATGTCCTTTCTGGTAGCTAGCGGCGCTTGGCGATAACTAATCCGCATTACCCCAGAGCTCCTTCTCCACACCCCATTCCGCCCCATCCGAAAGGAAACAGCCAACACACGCTCTGCAGTAGCCATTGCGAAGGCATAACAACACATGGGTTTGTGAGAAGCGTGCGACTACGGCTTTCGCCTTCTTGGAAGTTTTGTACGAATGGTACCGTCCTCACAGCTCCAATGCGACATTCACCACAGCATCATCGCGCCTTGCGGAGGTGGCTTGAACCTTTCCCAAAGCAGGATGCCATCCGACATGCGGGAAGCGTTCGCGCTCCTCGACTCAGGCAGAGCGTGAAAGGAGGCTCAAAAGAGGCGGTACATTAGGCAAAAGAAACGGCAGTCGGCTCGTTCATCACGGGACTACATCATTCATTGGTGGATCGGCGCCTCTCTGGGGTCGAGGAATCTCCACAGCCGGAGGAAAGCCGTCCGAAGCAATTTGTATAAGAGGTCGCGCTCCCCACGGGGTGGAACGTCTGTTTGGCTCTTTTCAGAACGACGGCGACATGTTGCTAACAAGTATAAGAGCAATGGCTCTTTGGCATTGGCGCGCTCAAACGAATGGTTGATACTGGTACGTGTATTTGCTTGTTTTGTCACATCACGCATATTTTTGTTTGCGGCTGGCACCCCATACTCACACCACCCACGGGGTACCTGTCTACTATAGCACGGAGTCAAGGCTAACCATCGTAGACGTGTCTGGAGACTCCATCAGCGTGTCTCCCCACATGCGCACCACAACCGTCATCCCACATACTGCCGTTCCCAACATCCGGTAACCCCTCGGTCTCCCGAACATCACCCGGTCTCACAGTCTCGACGCGAAAGCGTGACCTGGATGTCGGCACCTGTCACATTGCTCATCTCACGATGCTCTCGCACTGATCCACACGGACCCGTATTTCTCAAAAACTTCAGGACTCTTGGCTCAGGATTTTCACGCTTTGATGCACGTAGCGGGCCGCTAGCGCTGCAACCTCGGAGTCGGAGATGAGGTTTTTATCGCGCGTCGGCCAAGACCGGCGTTTGCTGGGAAACCTGCCAAGTTCGTACCGCCGATACCGAGGATGCGCTGCCAGCGATGAAAAATCACGGTGACGTAGAGGTGGACATCTGACGTCGCAAGTCTCGATTTACCGCGCTCCGCGAAGAATTTGGATATCCCGCAGGAACTGTCACCCCCGGTTTTCTAATGCAGAAGCTCTGGCGCACCAGTTACCGGCTACTAGGACGAAAAACGTGCTGCCCTAGCTGGAGAACAACCTTTTCGTTCCGGCTACCCTCCAATGGCGACCAGATGGACTTGTCACCGGTGTGAACGATCCAACGCGACTTGAGGCTCTGCGGAAGCTAGCGAGTGCCGTCACGTCCGTGCGTACACGTCTTGCATATTGTCCAACGATATGAGGCACTTGTCAGCCTCGTCTGCACTATAGACGCGTCTATGCCCCTGCATAAGGAAACAACCCGGGTAGCTCCAAGCTATCTCATAGGCCGGCTGGATGAGGCCTAACATTGGATACTCCGATGGAGCAGTTCGCCGATACTGAAGCGCACCCCGACATCACCATCCACAATGGCCATGCGAGGGGAAACCGTTGGAGCACGCGATACTGGAGTCACTGGGGCGAAGTCACAAACTATACGACCCCGTATACGACCCCGTATACGACCCCGAGGAGTAATCCACCAGAACCGGAAGGGTGGTATACTTGCAACAGCTGCAGTGGGCCGATCGTTGCACTATCAACTGTCTGTGCTTCTCGGCGTGTCCAGCAACCATTCCGATACTACGCGATGAAGAAAATTCACGACCGGCAGCTCTCCGGCTCGAGCGTGCTCGTGACAGGCTGCCCCATTGCCAACTCCAGCTCCACGATGCGATGTCATCATACCTCCGTTGTCAGGGCGCTCGTGCGAGCATATCTCCTTTCGCCTCCATGGCTAGGGCGTTCTGGAAAATGTTAGTCGGATGGGTATGCGGATGAGACTGACACTGGGGCTCCACTGTCAATAGACCCTACGAACCCGTCTCCGCATGCATTTTCTGCTATTTATACGGTGCAGCCTTCTCCTCACAGCCCACACTGGTCTCCTCTTCTCCAGCTTCTCTCCAGCTCGCTTTGTTTGAGACGTATACCCCGCGCTGCAGACCAGCTCGACTTTTGCTCGATACCCTTTTGCTTTTCTCTATTGATTCCTAATTACCACGCGCCCAACATGACGGCCATGTCGCGTTTCTTCAAGAAGAAGGCGACCGAGGAGGAGATCCACGAGAAGGGAACACCCAACACCGCCACTCCTGCGGATACACCTCCCAGGGGAAACTCTGAGACCGTCCAGGCTGCGGATCTCGAGCCCAAGGGCCGCGTGCCTGCCATTGCCGTTATTCTTGGTGCTTGTGCCAGTATCGGTGGATTCATGTTCGGATATGAGTCTGGACAGATCTCTGGTTTCCTCGAGATGGACGACTTCAAGGCGCGTTTCGGCGGTGAGAACAACGAGTTCTCTGCTGTTCGCTCTGGTGCCATTGTCGGTCTTCTTGCGTAAGTCACTTCCTCCGCAACGCGATGAACGCGTCTAACAATCTCCCAGTGTCGGTACTCTTTTCGGATGCTTGGGCTCAGCTCCTCTCGCTGACACCTTCGGTCGTCGTCTTACTATCTCCGGTTCCGCTTTCTTCTACATCATCGGTGTCATTATCGAAATCACCAGCAAGAACGTCTGGGTTCAATTCGCCATGGGTCGCTTCACTGCCGGTCTTGGTATCGGAGCTCTTTCCACCGTCGTTCCCATGTACCAATCCGAGTCGATCCCCAAGCGCATCCGTGGTGCCACCGTCTCCTCTTACCAACTGTTCATCACACTCGGTATCTGGACCGCATACATGGTCAACTACGGCACGGAGAAGGACTACGTCAACAGCGCCCAATGGCGCATTCCCAACGGTCTTTCCGCACTCTGGGCCATCATCCTTGGTAGCACCATCCTCCTCCTCCCCGAGTCTCCCCGCTACGCATACCGCAAGGGCAAGGTCGACGAGGCTCGCATGAACATGGCCCGTCTCAACGGTGTCGACCCCCACAGCGCCTTCATCGACGCCGAGATTGCTGAGATCCAGGAGAAGCTCGAGGCTGAGTCTGCTGGCGGCGACCACCCATGGCACGAGATCTTCACCGGCCCCCGCATGCTGTACCGCACTCTGCTCGGTATGGTCCTCCAGGCCGGTCAGCAGTTGACTGGTGCCAACTACTTCTTCTACTACGGCACAACCATCTTCTCCGCCACCGGCCTCTCCAACTCATACGTCACCTCCATCATCCTCGGAACCGTCAACGTCGTCGCTACCATCTTCGGTCTCTGGGTCGTCGAGAACGTCGGCCGCAGAAAGGCCATGATGATCGGTGCTGCCTGGATGGCCATGTGCCTCTTCATCTACTCCTTCGTCGGTCACTATGCCCTCGACCAGAACCTTCCCCAGAGCACGCCCGCTGCCGGAAACGTCATGATTGTCTTCACCTGCCTGTTCATTGCCGCGTTCGCCACCACCTGGGGACCCCTCGTATGGGCCATCGTCGGAGAATTGTACCCTGCCCGCTACCGCGCTACCTGCATGGGTCTCGCCACCGCGTCCAACTGGCTCTTCAACTTCATCATCTCCTTCTGCTCTACCCTCATCACCGACCGCATCGACTACTTCTACGGTCTCGTCTTCGCTGTCTCCCTCGTCCTGCTCTTCTTCGTCGTCTACTTCTTCATGATTGAGACCAAGGGCCGCTCGCTCGAGGAGATCGACACCATGTACATGATCCACGTCAACCCTATTACCAGCGCTAAGTGGGATGCGTCGAGCTTGGCTAAGGACGGTCTTGTCGACACCGACAGGCTGCACATGGGTCCTGGCGGTCGCAACTTCAGCAAGGCCGAGCAGGCTGGTACCCACGGTGGTATCTTGGAGCCTGCCGAGCGCAACGAGAACCAGGTCTAGATGACTGGTTGCGGGAATGAGGCTATGACGGAGAAGATGTGTTCACGCTTGGAGTGGACTGTGACGGCCTAAATTTATCAGTTGTAATTCAGTATGAGTGTCCGTATGTAGGACAGGAAATGGGATGCCAATATGGGGCATGCCCTCAATACATTATCATCAAATCACTTGCAGTCTTCTCATGGTGTGTGAATGCTTTTCATGTTGTTCTCGTATCTCAGCCCCAGACCTTCGACTCCTTCGTCGAGTCCTGTTCGCCTCCCTAATACCGCAAATATCTCCGACACTTTGATGCCACTCGTCTCCCTTCCCAGGTAGTCCATCCAGATCGATATATTGCAAAAGCCGAATCCAAGTGATGGTTACGCCCTACAGCGCAAGTTCCAAGCTTTCATGATAATTACTGGAGTCTATGTAGTTAGCAAATCATTCCGTAACCCCAAGAACCATCTGGAGAGTATACCTGGAGTAGAACCAGCCTTCGCAACGACACTAGCGTCGACCTTCCCGAGTAACAAACCGGTACCTCCCCAGCTTGACCACGAGCTCTCTAGATGCCCTCGCGTTGCCACTTCTCGAGTTCTCGGGTGCAGATCTTACGGTGTTCTTCGCCAAATGCTTGTACGAATTCCTCGTCGAATTCAGAGTGTAGGGCGTGGCCAGGTCCTCTACCAGGGAATACGCGGAGGTTCTTGGGGAGTTGATTTCTCATATGAGGATTGACGGGGACGGTCACCGAGCGCAAAGACGGAGGGATAACAGCATGGTCCGTGTGCAGATATCTCTTATACAGGATGTTGCCGGCCGTGATGATCCAGTAGGTGGCGGAATCGATATAGCTGAGGGAAAAGACATATAGGTGAATCATTATCCAAGGATGCGACGCGCACAATGGCTCCAAGGTGTACATGGCCCCGTCCCACGAGTACTTATATTTGTTTCCACGCAAAAACCCATCACTCAGTGTGACCTTCCGAATACACTGCTGCTGACGGGCCGAACATGTATCCAGAAACGCAACGAAGCCTTTAGTCCCCAGGGTGGGGTCCATGGCGAGATCATTGAGTCCCAGTCCCAGACCCTTGGTTTCCTGGTACAGCTGGCGACAGGCGTATTTGAGCTGGTTGGACTCTACGCCGGGCTCTGACGGGCGGCAGCCTTTGAAGCTCTTCAGGTCGGTGTCATTGATTCTGTGACGCTCGAATAGGAGCAGGCCTTCATCTTCCGTGAGTGCGTACTCGTAGATGTGATCGCGGAGTTCTCTCGGTAGAGCGAGTAGGCGGTTTGGGGCTGACGGTGGTGCTGAGTCGCCCGTGGCGAGTGGCTGTGGGGGTGTGAAGCGCATGATGAGTGTCGGCGACGGGAACAGTCAGCAGTGTGAGAGTAAGGTGAAGCGGAGAGATGAGTAAAGTCGGAGTGTTGTTGTCTAGCAGGAACTAGTCCGTTTGCTCTGGGGCTTGGCGAGGCATCGAGACTTCCAACAAGGAAAGAGTGACTGCACATGTGACGTCACAGTGAAGGGAGTGAAGCCGTCCAATCAAGCAGAAGTATTGAGTGGATTGTGTAGTACATAGTCCGCTCCATGTCAAGGCACGGAATGCATCTTTGCGAAGGCTATACAACGTAGAGATGGCTACTTGTCTGCTTCTATAGCTGTGGTTTCTTACATAGCATTCTGACAGTCAAACCCGAGATCAGAATTTCCGCCTTCTCATTCCAAGACGCGCCGTGGTATCCAAACAACGTTGACGATGACTCAGAAGCCTTCCTCAAACCACTTCTTAAACTGTGCAACCCAACCATTGACATCTGTTATGGCCCCGTCGATAGCACCAGACCTAAGTCCTTCTTCGTCGAAGCTTCCAGGAAATATCTGGACGTTCTTCGAATATGCCCCATATCCATCCTCAAACGTACCGCCATTCCATCGCACCATATTCTTGAACCCAACAGCGGCAAGATCGGGAAACGTGCCTCTCAGTATATATTGAATGTTACAGCCACCCCAACACCATATGTTGGGATCTGTACGCTCCGTCATCCATGCACAGCGCATCTCAAAAGACAGGGCTGGATAGGCTTTGCCGAGTGCATCTCCAGCCATCAGATCTTGAAGGAGCTTGTCAGGTGATTCTAGAAGAATAACTATGCTTTTGACTCGTCCGAAGTGGGCAGGCGTGCAGTCGGACCCAATGAACCCTTCGAATGCTTCGAAGCCACAGGAACCACCGAAGGTCACCTTGTTGTATCGCAAGCCCAGACCAGTCGTTTCGGTGTAGAGTTGTCGACAGGTGAACTTCAGCTGGTTCGCATCAATCCCGTACTTGGCTCCGGTCGCCTTGGGATGCGTCGTAGGCCATTCTTGGACGATGAGCCCGCCGTCTTCTGCGAGAGCGTACTCGTAGATGATGTCGCGGAGCTCGCGAGGTAGGTCAAGTAGCGATTTAGCCATCTACGGGAACATTAGCCAAGCCTTTATAACTGATGGAGTAGTCACTGCCTACCGGTGCTGTGAGAGGTACAAGCTGATCAAACCGAGTGCGAGGTGTTGAATGGATGGATCTCGCTTGGAGACGAATTTCGGAGGCGGCAGCGGAGAGTGTTGTGGTGGAGTGAGTATCGCGGTTTGTTTGTAGGTGTCAACAAAAAGTGGGGCCAGTCGAGGTGAGCAACCTTACGAGGAAAGAGCGACCCGGTCGTTACGGTAAGGCTCAGCCGGCTACTGATAATTCGATCTCATGGATCATATATTGACTATTCATCCGTGACTAGAAAGTTCTGCAAACATTTCCCATACGTCCAAATCAGAGGCGCGTCTCGCTATACATGATGCGTCATACGTAACATCTTCCTTTTCCCATTCCTTCACTTTCAAACTGGATGTCGTCGCCTTCAATGCCGCCGCTTGAACGCCAATTGTCAAACAAGAGACCCGTATTATGGTACAAAGAAGAAGATATATCGGTGGAAGTACTGGAAAACAAGAACTCGATAGAAGCAAAGGGGTATTCTGGGGGTATCTGTGGTGCGACGGTGGGTAGTGGTCGCACGTAAGGATGTTGGTAGGTTGTGGGGTGTTTGGTGGAGGGTGTGGAGCGCGATGGAGTTACTGTTCAGTATCTGTTCACCTGGACGCATTAGTAAATCTACATCTTCAAATAATGGCGTTCCAATCACTCACCGGTATCCCGGGCCTCTCCGGGCGCCTCTCCTCTCGCGGTACTCATCGTGCTCTTCGATGACTTCGACAACGTCGTCGCCCGGGACGCGTTGCCGTCCCTCCACAATGATGCTCCTCGCTCTCGGTGGTGCGCCCCTTCTTTCCTCAACAATGATCTGCGAGCGTCCACTGTTCCGCCTCGGGCTCCTGCTGATTTCGCGGACTTCAGACCGGCGTCGCGACGAGCGCCCGCCATGTGAATTGCGTCGTGGCCTGCGCACTACAATCTCTTCCTCTCCGGCCATGGCCGTGGTCGTACCGGTCTTGTTGTTGGTGTTCATCAGGGACTGGATGAGCCAGCAGATCAGGAGAAAGCCGGCGACGCTGCCGAGGACGATACCGACAACGGTACCGGGCTCGGGACCGTCGGTGTTGTAGTAGGTGGGTATTATACCCTGCTGGGCATATATAACGTTCTGTCGCTTGGCGATGGGGGCTGTCTTGGGCGCATCGAAGACAACCGCTGGCACGTCGAAGGCAGGCTGTCGGGCGCTGAGGCTGGAGTCGCGGGGCGCCATGTTGGCGATGACACTGAAGGGATCGCGTACGGCCGGCATGGTGAAGTCGAGCAGTATGCGACACTGGCCGCGAGAATGCGCGCTGGCAGCAAAGTGGTGGTGTTGGTATTTGGCGTGTTTGGGGGCCGTCGTCTGGGGGAACAGCAGTTCCTGGCCTGGAACCGACGATGCCGGCGCTAGTTGTGGGGTGGAGGTAGATCAATTTGGTGTGCAGCAACAGACAACACAATGCTCGAGAAGGAACAAGACAGTCAAGCAATTGAAAGATGCCGAAAATCCGTCCCAGGTAAAGAGAAGTGGGAAAAGCAGGGCGCGCTTGGGGATTTGACACAGTAGTGCGCTGGTTGACTACGACGCCATGATGCAATTATTCATCTTGTTATGGGGGCTGGGGCCCAATAATAGGAGGCTGAACCTCAACACCACCGCCCGCACCGCGCAACATCGCGACACTCAATATTCGGCCGATCTCTCCGCATGGCTCTTTTACTGACCAACGTTGTCGCATTGGATAGCCTTTCCTATTCAGCATCGCGATGCCGCCAAAAGCCATCCGCAACGCTCCGCGGGAGGCGCATCGCCTGAATGCCCAATTTGGCCTCATCTCAACCTCGTACCTGGAACCTTGCTCCTCACGGTTGACCATCTCTACCCGCCAATACTTGTTTCTTCCTCGCATGCCTCCCTTATTCGACTGGATTACCCTGCGTCGGATCCTGCTTTGCGCAGATTGATTCCCGGCCAATTACGACGGCTTTGCGCGCCGAGGCCACAAATCGCTTGTCGCGCCGTCACGTGAGACTTCCGCGGACCTTCCTGCCCGGGTTCTGGTGTGATCGCGACTGCCACCACAACACTCTGACCTCCACCCGACAGCATACATCAAGCCAGCGCGAGCTTTGTGGAAGCCGTAAGTACCACTGTGTTATCTTCATTGACTATAGGAGTTGACGACACCTGATGGGATTTGGTGTTTGCTACCCACCTGCACACGCCAATGTCAAAAACGCGTGCGCATGGCAAAGCGCAACTGCTACACGAGATGATACACGCCCAAACAGCAAGATGCCAGTGTATATGTACTCGTCTACACTTACTCTTGGGGATCGATAGACAGTGCGAAACTACCTTGTAATCACTATGCCACCACAAGATGTGCCGCCCGAGGGCGTGGAGTCAGAAGACGGAGTGAAGAAGCCGGAGCTCATACCCAAGAACTGCTTACTTCTCAAAAGTCCCTACATGATTCAGTCCAAGCCCGTTTCAATGGAGACGACCGCAAGTGTCCTTAGACCTTTCGATCCATCTCGCTCCTTGGATCGTTCCAAAGCCTCCTCGTGGGATGCCCTCATCCACGAATGGATGAAAGAAGACCCAATCTTGACCCAGTGGCTTGCGCCCACTCAGGGTCAGGTACGACTCCAGATCGTCGAAGGGCCCAAAACTAGCAGGATGTCGGCAGCCCTGTTTGCTGTCGATCAACTTCTTGATCGCCAGTTATCAAGCGGTTACAACAAGACGCAGGTTCTTTACTTCTTCTGCTATCGTTCTGACCCCAAACGTAGTACTGCGAGCGCAGTGCTGAAAGGGTGGATGTACCAGCTCCTCCACCAGCGACCTGACATGATGAGAGGTTTCCACGAATATCTTTTCGAAGACACCTTTGGCCTGCATGCTAATCTCCACCAAGCAATCCTCATGTGGAACTACCTAAGACGCGCTACAAAGAGAGTTGATGCAGGTTTGACATACTGTGTACTGGATGGCTTAGACGAATGCGACCAAGAGAGCAGAACTCTCATACTTGAGCTACTAAAGCGCCCACTTCCATACGAGGGCTGCCCAGAGACGAAGCCCAGCCTCAAGATCCTCGTCACCGCTTGCGATCCACTTGACGACGAGAGAGGTGGTATCATCAACCTGAAGCAGCGTACCGAGGACGCTTTTGGAACGCGTATAAAACATTCGGATGCGCTTCCAGATGAACTTGCTAATCTCAGTGTCGAAGATGAAGACAATTTTGATGGAATAAAGGAAATGCTTGCTGCGCATGTCTGTCCGCCGACAGTCGAACAGTTCGTCTCTCTTTTTCCCGAGGGTGAACGATCGGACATCCTGGCACTTCTCAGGTCCTATCCGATCCCGGTACTAGTTCATAATGACTGCCTCGAGTTTATACATTCAGAAGTATGGCTGCGGAATTCCCGGTCCAAGAATTCTGCGACCATCCATGCAAGGCTTGCTCGGCATTATCTGAAGATCATCAGCGCTGTTCTGCCTGGCATCGACATGGAAGACCTGGAAAGCGATGACCAGTCTGTCTGGATGTCACAGATCCCCGCGGATCTGAAATATGCTGTGAACCACTGGGCTGATCATGTCAAGCTCTCTTCGGACACCTCGGTAGAACTCATCGACCTGATTCTGGAGACCTTCGATCCCAGCTCCGACACCATAGAAAAATGGTGGATTATGTTCATGACCTGGAATTACGACATTTCAAAGTATTTCGATCTTGACAAACACAACACCACACCACTCCATGTCTTCGCGCTTTTCGGTCTTTCGGAGGTTTTGCGCGCAACTGGCCGGCCATCCCTTATTGCGGACAACATCATGACTGAAGACGCTGAGGGACTAGAACCACTTGATCTCGCCATTCTGCATGGTCACACCGAAATGGCCAAGATACTTGTTGCCAGCCGCAAGCCCACCGAGTACTTTCATTGTGCGTTTGCGACATCTTCCAATGCAGAGCTAGCAAAGTCGATCTTCGCCGTCCACGATGAGAAGACGAAGCCCCTAAAGAGGAGCGATCTTATGATGATGTTACAGCACGCGGTCTACACCGGAGATCCAGAGCTGCTAACGCAAACAATTAGCTTCTTACACCGAAGGTCACCGGTCGGCTTCTTTCCGCGCAACGATATATGGCCAGTAAACCTTATCATTGACTCCGGTGACCACCGCTTGCTGAAACCAATATTGGCCATCACCAACATAAAGGCAACAGCACAATACATCATCGAACGCACAGTCTCTCAACAAGAGCCACGCATGCTCGAGGAAGTTCTCAGTAATAGGGTCATACAAAACCTGATAAAGAGCCATCATATCTGCCTTCGCCCAGCTTTGAATGGTGCGCTCATGAAGAAAATTCCCTCGATGTCAGAACGGCTCCTGAATGAACATACAATCTACTCACGAGATGCGATCGGATACTCACCGTTACAAGTCGCCGTCAAGTACCCGAGCATCCACACCCTTGTGGTCTTCCTAGGGCGGCCTAGTTTCGCTCTCAACAACGGTACGATCGAAGAAGGCGTTGCGCTCAACCTCAGCCTGCATAAAGCCGGCAAGGAGCTCCACATGGACTGGCTGAACCATATGCTAGCACGAGGTGCGCGCATGCGCTACGAGCACTTCGGTATGACCGCTCTCCATGTCGCTGCCGAGCTCGGCGAAACAGCGACCATGCAGACCCTTCTGGACAACTTAAACGACGACGAAATTAGGAACGATATCAACCGTACGGTCAGCGCATGCCATAAGAACAAAGGTCGTCAAGGTAAGACTGCGCTGGCTATCGCTGCTCTGCTGGGTCACGATGAGATTGTACGCTTGCTTCTGGACAAGGGAGCGAATATCGCTGTGGTAGATGCCGACGGAAAGACTGCTGTGCAGCTGGCGCGAGAAACTGGTCGAGAAGATATCGCGGACAGCATCTTGGATCATTGATACTGTGTAGCTGCTTACAGGATTGGGAAAGAGCTAGAAGGTGAGGGAAGTCGCACAGGGAACAGAAGTGGTGATGGCCGCAAGAGCAAAGAGGAGAAGGACTGGAGGGACAAGGGTAAGGCGGAAGCCGGCGCACTTTACTAACGATATTGCACGCGCTTTTCGAGAGTAGTTTACTCGCAGTTCATCCTAGACTAGAGCATCTCCGCATCTCACCCACTCTCCATCTCTATACCTCCAGCCATGCGCATAAATGAGCTGCGCAACCTCTATCCTGATTTTGGCATTCCATGCCACGTCTAGTAAGCCCACGCCATCTTCCTGGCACCCCGCATCCGCACCAGCCCACAGCAGCCTATCAGCCCAATCTAGCGACTTGTTTGCCACTGCTTTGAACAGCGGGCTCGTCAACTTTATGTACTTACTTCTTCCTATGGACCCCCCATCGGTCGTGTAGTATCCCGGGACCTTGGAATCGCTGTACCAGAGCCAGCGACGTGGTGACCTCCAACGGCCATCACGATACACGTCGCTGAACTTCTTATCAAGCTGCCGCTGGTATGACTTTTTGAGGTAGTACGCGGGTATCGCGGCGCGTGGCCCCGGTATCTTGTCAATTTGCTTTGAGAGAGTATCAAGCTTGGGAAGGTATACGCATGAATTCTCATCGTAAAGGGTTTGGTTGAAGAAAGCCTCGTAGATGACGAGTTTACCGTGAAAGTTTGGAACGCGCTCCATCCATTTGTATATCTCATCGAAGACACGCTTGTCGCGTTTGGTCTTGGCTGAGATGAGGAGATCTTTGATGAGGATCCGTCTTGCTACGTCTTTTCTTACGAAGACATTGCCTCCTGCTGTATCTTTCATATGCTGTATGGAGTGGTTGAGCAAAATGCCGATCATTTTCTTGGGGCGATCGAGCTCGGCGATGGCGATGAAGAGGTACTTGTATAGCTGCTCTTGCTTTATGCTTTTTACTGAGCGGAGGAGCAGTCGGAGCATATTTGTATGTCCGGTACTAACTGCGAAGCCAAGAAGGGTCGTGCCGAAACAGTAGTTCAGATCGTCTACGCTGCTGTGAAAGCCTGCGAATGCGTCGAGCACTGCGTCTTCCTCGTCGGCGACAATGGCGCAACAGATCTCGAGGAACTTCCGGTCATTCTCGACCCGCTTTTCGGGGTCGTCGTCCACCGTGTATTCATCATAGTGTGGCAGCTTCTTCGCCCCATCTGATGAGGAAGCGTGTGCGACTACCCTGCTTTCCTTCCAATACTCATGCAAACAGAAGCCTGTCCACAATTCCAGCTTCTCTTGTCTAGTGGCACGGTCTCTTTCCGATATCCCAAGATTTTTGAGCTGTGACTCATATACGGGAGCGAATAGATGCGCGAAGAGACTGGACTCAGCACCCCGCATTTTGACGCAATGTTGGAGGTATGCGTAACGAAAGTACCGATCAATTCTGTCCCAGAAAGGTTGTCGAACACATTCACGACCAGAGGCCGCGCCGCAGTGGAGGTAGAATCGAACTGACTCGAGGCCATGGTCGGTGAAGAATATGGAGCGGACTTCTTCGTCGAATAGAGCTAGATACTGTTAGCTATGCGACGAGATCCATTAGGACTAATGGACATACAATTGGCTAGTCTCAGCTGGAGAAGTTCGTGACGGTTATAGGACGCGCCTGCAAATTCCAAGATGCAGCGCAGTATCTCAAGTGGCACCTTCATATTCGAAGTTGATGGGGCGATGTTTTTAGATGATGGAACAAGGGCAGGAAACGCAGGTTTAAAGGAATGAGTGCATGACTGTTCGAAGTTCGGTGAGTCAACGTGAACCATACTCTGGTCAACCTGTCGAGCGAGAGACATTGGTCATGTACACCTTGACTGAACGCATCTCTAGACCAATATTCGCATCGTTCACGTGCTGTACATCGTGTTACTGTCTCAGTGGGCTGCGGCCATTACTAATCCAGAGCTGCCGCTGGGTGAAGTCATGCGCCTCGCGCCATCTGAGTTCTCTGAGCAGATAAATTGATAGACGTTTGAGCCTCTTGGTCGGCTTTCATCATACCATTGGTAAAAGGTAGTGGGGCTGTGATTGTTGTTCCGGTATGCTGTAACAAGGATGGGTCATGCTGGCCGGTGCTCGTGCGACGTGATCAGTTCGGGATGAGCACGCAACTGCCATGGCTTCGAGATTAGCAAGGTTGTAGCTGCTGGTGTATTGAATGTAATAAGTTTCGATCCTGCTTTCGTATGCGATGATCTTGTCAATGCGCGAGGTGGCTGGTTAGAGGGCGCTAGTATGACGCAATCGTGACTCGCGCTATCATGCTGACTATGCAGGGCCATCACAACATTCGCGATCACTGGAAGGTCGTTCTTACATTCTCATTGCTTTTCAGATTAAGTGACTTTCTGTTGATACATGTACAAAGAATTCTGAATCAGCGATAGCTAGCCACGACCTCTAGCATTCCCTTGGATCACCACTGTCTACACACAAGCGCCTCGCTTCCAGCATCGCGTACTACACCAACACCGCACTTGTCAAAACCCGCGTCTTCTGGTCCGTGAACCAGCTGCCCAGCGCACCTGGAAGGTTGCGATCTTCCAGTCAATGTCAGGCCCTCGCTCTAGCTATTTGTGAATACGATGCCGCCGACGCGACTGTTGAATTCCCTCTTCCACAGTGGCATCATGGACCTTGGGAGTAGGTTGTCACCATCGGCGCCGAATACTTCCAAAATGACATCATGGCTCTCGGCAATCTTTCCCGCACTGGATGACCCGTACTGTCGGATGATCGCCGTATGTAAGTTGATGAGCTTGTCTTTACGTCGCACCACGATGTTCTTGAACAGAGCCCTAAGGGACTCTTCCGACGGCTCTGGGAAGTTTGTGTTGACATGCAGCTCTCTCATACTCTCCGGAAGCATGTCGCCCATGCAGGGGATGTCGATATGCCCCCACGTCCGCGCACCAGTTGGAATATGCGCATCACGGCCCTGGCGCTGTCCGCTCTCCAGTGGCGGTCCACAAAAGCATTCAACGTCCACCTCCAGCTTTTGCAATCTCGTAAAGCGCAGGAACGAGGAAAGACCGTTTACAATCTCTCCATGCAGCTCGTCGATGGTGATGGCGAGGTCAACAATAGTATCGCTGTTGTAGTTCGCCAGGGTCTCGATCATTTCGCCCGCATTCCAGTCGTGTTCAAGACCATCCCATTTTGTTTGGTGTGAGTACTTGAAGACTTGGAGAGCTGGTGTGTTTGTGAGGAAGGCCGAGAGTCCCGTAGCGTCCATGCAACAGTAGGCGAATTCGACACGGGTCAAGGGAGATTTGACATTTGGGTTGAGCCAGTTGAAGGGAACACCTCCCCAATCCTCGTCAACCGCAACGCAGCTGACAGCGTAGATGTTTCGTATACTATTGAGAGTCATGAAAGGCGCGAGACATTGCAAGCCAACTCTGACGTCATACCCTTCCTCCACGAACGGTAACAAAGTCTCGAGCCGAGCCAGGGGCTTCTGCCGGTGCCCATCTGCATTGGACATGGCGACAAGCGACTGCACATTAGAAACAAGAGCCTCGGCGCCCTCACCTTCCCTGACCTCATGCCACCTATCAGGCAGTTGCAGCGTCTTCAGGTTGGGTAGAAGACTTAACAAAGCGACGGTCGCATACAACTTGTCCATATTCGACTGGTCGCCCGCTCTGTCTTCTTCCAGAATGCGACCCCACCACTCTTCCTCGTCAGCATCGGCGTAATATTCGGCGCGCCGCAGCAGATCTCTGATATTTTCCATCTCCTGCTCATCTTCGCGGAAACTGTGCGGGGTGGTATCCTCCGGCATTTCATCGTCTTGCCGGTGATCCCAGAGAGAAAGAGTCTCAATGTACTCAGCAATGATCGGATCGCGAGAGATGTCGTGCAGGATAGCCAGTGTGTCACCGCGACGAGTCCGGCTCATGTTAGTCGTGTGGCTCCAAATCTTGCGCATGTGATTGTGCTGTCGGATCTGGGACGCAGCGCGTCCATACACAGTCTTACATGAGAGCACGAAGCTTTCAAGACCATCAGGTGCGGTACGGTCAATGATCAGGTCAAGAAGTTCTGGTGGAAGATCGAGGAGTCCCATGGTAGCCTTCGAGGTGGCGCTGCCGGCTTCAATGCCGCCAAAAAGTAAAGAGCAGGCGGAAGTCCTGGTACGCAGGTGAGTGGCGAAGTTGTGGCTTTAAGTGTCAAAAGTGTAGTAAAGGTATGATTCCACGGTTCCGATGTGAGCTAGTTGAAGCTACTGGTGGCGGCTCTCACCTGTGCATGAACAAATTCTAGAATCGCAACAGCGCAGGGTCCAGAGATGTTGGGCAGCGGAAGAGAAGGTCCGAAACTGGCAAGTAAGCGAAAACACAAAGGTCGTTCATTGGTTTCGGTGTAAATCTCCTTGCTGCTCTCGTTTGAATCCTGTGGTGGGGTAAGCTAGCGGCGCTTTGGGCCTAGCTTGTGCAAAAAAAGAAGGCTCTCATAGCTTCGATCTCCGACCACATGGGGCTCGCTTAATGTCTACCAACATCGTCCTACGTTCGACATCTCGAGCCATCTATCTGCGAGATCTGTGGCATTCTTATTCTACGCAGCTCTTCCGAACATGGCCGCCATATCTGCTTCGAAACGCCCGGTCTGATGAGGTCTTCCACCGGTTTATGGACAGTCGCGGCGATCACACAAAGATCGATCCCATGCCAGTTTTGATACAGATTCCTTGATATATTCTTTCATGAGCTGAGATGTGGGCGTTGCTTTAGTGCTTTACGGGTGAAGTACCCGTCTTACAATGCTGCAGGGTCATAGCACTCGATCTGTCCACTTCCTTGTCGAAGATAACCACTCTCTGTCTCGAGAACTACATACATATCGGAACAGCCTTCCTAAAGAGATATGCTGCATACATTCGTTTGGATGGCTGTTTTATATACGTGGAGTCAATCTGTAGCACAGACTTGGGGTTGCGAGAATTGTCTGGGCAAAAAACCTGATTGTGCACTGGCTATGATACTGTGACCAATTACAAACAAACCCTTTTGCCCAGAACCGGGCTGAACACACCAATTGGTTGTCTCCATGACCCCGAATGACCGGACGTGCTTCTTTTCTGCATATCTCATATCTCAAAACTTGATTTAGCTCCACATCTTGATCAGATGGTCGAGTATCTAGGTATTTCTCTCCTGATGCGGAGCCCACTGGCATCTACAACCCGATGTCTCTTAGTTCATGCGGTCGAGCCCGGATGAATTGCACTACTGGGACCGTGAAGAGAAACCTTGGGCCGGAGAATGGGTTAGCTCGTTTCTAGTCAACCCAGTCAAGGGTCCGGCAATTCTCCCCATTGAAGAAGCAAGGATGCATACAGTCTATACCCTCAACGCTAAGCGATATGTACTCATGTACAGGACGTGTGGTCCTCCCGGTGCTATCTTTGCGCATGGAAGAAGCAAGCCTACAAACGGTCTATACCCCCATCGCCAAGCGATTCATACTCATGTACAGAACGTGTAGTCCACCCGGTGCTATCTGTAGTTAGTGTAACGTCGATGGAAGGATCGATGAACAGTGATAGTCTAAGTTCGGTGCATCGTCGAGCGGGATGACCCTGAGTGAAATTGACTGACTTGCATAAGCAGGTTTGTGCCAGACTTCTTGTACGGAATAGTGCTGGTGCAGGAGTAGTGTTGTTGGTACGGATGGGCCCTCCGACCCAATCATGGTGCTTCTGAACGCGATGTCACGTGGGCTGAGGGAATGTGCTAGATACCGTTCTCATATACCTGAGCGCTACCGAGGTATTTCAACAACGGCTACAGATGTTGTGCTCTTTTTACGCCCAAACGGCTTGACACAGATCATCAAGAGGTTCTTTCGAATTTCTTCAGTCGTCTTTCCAAGTGTCAAAGGGCTGCGCAGTCCTAAGCGTCCACTATTTCCCAGCACCGTTTCAGCCCAACTGTCAACAGATTTTTCCCAGTAACGCTGCTACACTTCTGCATATCAAGTCGGGTATCATGACTACCGGCATTTTTATGCAGTCTTATCACAATCGACTAGGCGCCGGGGCTGCGGGCCACGAAGCAAGGATACAGTGCGTCATCACCGGAGCATTGCGCAATACGAGACTTCTCTTCGACTACCATTAAGATTATCGCGTAACGCGGAGAAATGTTATGGCATGCAGCACATTTGGTGTGATCTGGTGTCGCTGAAATCGGCAGATCGCGATCTCCTCCAAAGCAAGTACCACCTCTCTCCGAAAGTCTTCCTTTGGGGCTCGGTCTGCTCTATCCCGTTTCATTCATCTCTCGAAACGGCATTGTATGGCCTTCTGTTGCTGTTCAAATATCGCTTTCCCAGCTCTGGGTGTATGGATAAATTGCAGACTTCAATTGTGCAACATACTATTGGGTAATAACACCGAGCCTTCTAACCCTACAAGTACATGCCGACGTGGCGTCGCCCCGCTGCTTGCAACTCCACAACATTTGGGCTCCAATGCGCAGCATTGTGATCTCAGTTTCTCAGTTCCTCAGTTCCAGTGCTGCTCGAAATCCTCCAACGGCTGCGGGTCAAGATTACGAAGTAACACTGTATCAGGCGCCGGCGAGACTTCATCCTCCCAGGCATTACCCTCGGCTACTTCCGTCACGGGTCCGTGATACGGGTAGGCATTACGACGACCATCTACATCTGAATGACTGGGCCGGCGGTGGTGCTGAAAGGTTTTCTCAATCTGTTCGCCAACTGATAGGGGCGTATAGTATACGGATGGGTCCCTGATGTCCATCGGAGATGGCGATGCCGCGGGAGGTTCGCCAAGCGACATTGCATCAAGGTTGGACTGAGTGAGTGGTGACGGCGCGGTCATGCGTGGCTCGAAGTTGGGCATGGTCATCTCTTCAATCCGGTTTGCACGCAGCCTGTGTACGTGCGACGGATGCCGTGATTCAGTAAAGAACCCCTTGATCTCCTGGCACGCATCGGCGACGCTGTCGGCCAGACGATCCTCCCAAACTCGTTGACCTCGTCTCGGATGATAATCCCCGTAAGCCAAGGCGTCGTCTTCATGCGGGTAACGGCTATGAGTGATGTGCAGCTGCTCTATTGCGCGCTTCCTCTGCCGTGCTGGAGAAGGTAACTTGGTCGATGGTGCATGGGGCGACCCAGGTGTCAGTTGTTTGACGTCTTCAACAGACCCATCAGTACTGCTGGGAGTGTCCTGACCCTCACCGCTGGAGTCATCGTCACGTATGTCTTCCTTCTTTTGAAAGGTGGGTTGTGGGGCACGTCGGTGGATGTCGTACTTGAAGTTTGTCTTCCCTGTCCGCTTTTCGTCGATGAACTGGGGAAATTCGTTGAGTGCTTTTTGGGGCTGACCACGTCTGTTCATGCAGAACTTCTGAATCTCGGCGGGAGTGAAGAAGTCGGATGGTACCATACGCCCAAAGCGGCGGCCCATGCGATTGAGCTCTTTCCGCGGCACAGTCACCTGCTTGTCGCTGCCAAAAATGCGTGTAAATGTGATGCCAGCAGTGATGTCGTCAGCGAAACCGAGATACACTTGGGTGTCTACACGACCTGGGCGATACAAAGCTTCGTCCAATGAATCAGGAGCGTTTGTTGTCAGGATGACGATGTGGCCTTCTCGCGATCCAGGTCCATCTAGAGTGTTCAGCAAACCACTTAGAGTGACTTTTGTCCTCGACGGGGGAGGCGGCGGAGGCGGTAACTTTTTCTTTCTAGAATCCACATTCCTACGCTTTTTCTTCTTCGGCCTTGCATTCCATGAGCTGATGGACTCTGAGCTACTCTCCCCCTCCTCCTCCTCCTCCTCATCTTCGTCACTATCTTCTTGTTCTTCCAAAGGCGGCAGCGCCATGGTGCGTTCACGGACAATGCCCGCAGCGTCAATGTCTTCGAAGAGGATGACGCAGCGAGCGGGCAGATTCTTCACATCGTTCTGCAAAATGGTGTCGTCCATGCCTGCAAGGTCGATGACGCAAAGCGGCAAATTGTAATGACTCGCAATTGCGGTAGACAAGCTGGTCTTGCCTGTGCCAGCCGGACCATAGAATAAGTAACCTCTCCGGTATGGCGTTCCATTCTGGTAGTAATAGTCCTCCGTTCCATCGGCAAAGAACGCCTGGAGATCAGTCAGAAGCTCTTGTTTCTTGAGTGGGTTCATGTCAATCGTCTCAAGACTACGTTTCCTCGAAGTACGGTCTACGTTGCGATGGGCAGAGACGTAACGGACAGTCAGGGACGTCATCTGGCCGCTGACAGTCTTATGAACGGCTTTCAGCAAGGCTTCGATGGGCTTTTTACTGCCCCACATGCAGCGTAACGTGAGTTTGTCGTAGGTTCGGCCATCCGGTTTGTACAGCAGGAATGGTACGCCTTCGTGGAAGAAAGGAGTGTAGCCAGCAGAAGCTATGAGATGGTGAGAGTTGCTCTCATCATTGTTGGCGGTTTTTTGTTCATGCGACAAATCTTTCCACTCCAGATGCTCGAAAGTCGGAAGCCAGGCGAACAGCTGGTTGGACGGTTGCTTGCTGATCCACATCAAAAGGTCGGTGACCAGCGCATCGCTACTGTCGAGCTCAAGTGAGTTTGTGAGGTTCGAACTGAGCCAGTCGTATGTTGCCTTGCCGTATGTGCGAGCGGGGATGCATAAAGCAATAGCCCAAACCAGATAGGTGAGGTCTATGCCTATGTTGCAATCGATCCAGACCTTGATAGCTTTGAACAGTGGCTTGTTCATGCTGTTCTCGATTGATGAGTCCATCAACGTCTCGAGGAAGTTCTTTTCATTCTTCGCTCTTCGATCTTTCGTCTTCCGGCGGGATTCATGGCGGCGGTCATCGTCGTCCCAGCTATCATCGCTCATTGTTGAAAACGTTTTGACTGAACTATTTGTGAGGCCGATAGCTGGCAATTAGGGAAACAGGAGAGCGTGTTGCGCTTGGTGTGATATAGGACGTGAGGTTGAGCGGCCGTTGAGAGGTGCAGAACGGCTGTAGTTGATATAAGACCAAGAGAGCGGTGCATTATATAGACAGGAGTTCTGAGCAAGGGCAGTCGTGAAGGCTCGATTAGTTCGCGCACCGCTTCCGCGACTGTCTAGTTTCGAGTGAAAACACACCCGGCTGGGAGCCGTAGTCAGTACAGCGCGACATTCACACGCTCGAGGCTCGGGCTTTTGGCTTTGTAGAGCGCAGAATACATATTGCTGGACTTGTTCTCATCATTACGCTAGATAGCAGACTTCCGAATCATACGTGGGGAAGGACATGTTTTTGTGTCAGCTTGTTGAAGTATGTGCAATCAGCTCCACAGACTGATATATGACTTCCGATCATGGGAGACGCGTCGAAGCGCAACGCGCACGTGGCGACGTTGGAAGCCTGAACGCGTTCATCGTCGTGTTCTGGCGACATTCGAGTGAATAAGACGTTGTGTCGCGATACGTTTGCTGAGTAATTGTTATTTGTGATGAAAGTGTTGAGAAGGTGAAAGAAGGAAGCACTGGAGAAGACGCGTGGCACGGACGTAGTGCGAGAAGCGCGCTACTGTAGCGCGCTCACCCAACTATCCCGTGATTCATGAGATCCCACAAGCAACAATTCACAAATCGAACAAAGCCAAGACCACCATCCGCCTTGCGATGAGGTTGCTCTTCCGAGTCGCGCATATTCTGCTCGTACTCGTCCTCTCTTCTCTACTTATTTACAGTGTCTATTACGCGTTCGCGATTCTGGCGGAAGACCAGCAGCACAGCTCGCCGCAGTCGGTGCAAGCCGATCCCGGATTGGACACCGACGACGTATCCCGCAAGCCATCACCACAGGAAATAGTACGCATCTACCAATGGCTGCATAGAGATGGCCATGTACTAACGTTACACAGGCTGCATCGATGAACACACTGTGGGACTACCTGGACGACTGGGATGAAGAGCATTGCAAGAATGTCTGCGAGGCTTCGTGGGTTGCCTGCCGACTGAGGAATTGCTATCACCTACCGGATGTCAGGAAGCAGGAGCTTTGAAGGTGGAAGCACGAGAACTCAGCTTGTTGGCCTGTATGCAAGCTCGCCGCAACGCCGTTTTGAAGTTTCTCCAACATGTTTTGGCGCATCGCATCCAAACCCACCACATCCTAAGAACAGTCGTGTGGGGTTGCGCGGTACTGGGAGATGAACGTCCAATGCCGGAGCGCCCCACCCTCTTCATCAATATTCGAGACCGAGACTCTGTCACCCCAAAGTACTGGGAACACATGCGTCGCTACCATTCGCCCATGGAATCCAGGAACGCGGGCACCTATTTCGCGAAAACCGCTTCGATCTGCAACGATACTGGTCCTCAGGTGGTTTAAAGAGCTAAAGGACTCTCGCTGTGGCCCCAACAGGACCATTACAGTCATCATGGCTCATCTCATCCTTGCCCTAGCCACAATGGCTACCTCGGTGGTGGCTTTCGACTGCACCCGCGAATATCTCCAGAACACAGCAGATTCCTACGTGGACCTAATGGCAACGGGCCAACACGACCGTTTCGAAAACATCGCCTACACGATGGAATACTTCGAAAACAACCAAACTGCCTCACTCCTAAACGGCGTACCAGCCTCCGGTCTAACCATTGACGCCCACCGCTCCATCCTCGATACCACACAATGCAAGACAATGACCGAGCTCATCGTAACCGACCCCAAACATCCATACGTCATACACACGCAGATGACCCTAGACACCGAAGGCAACGTAAACCTCATCGACAGCATCGTGACCGACAAAGGCGACTGGGCCTTCAACGCAACCGGCACCTCCTACTGGAACAGCCAAGAAACCTGGGGCCCCATCCCAGAATCCACACGCGACACCCGCGACACCATCAAAGCAGCCGGCGAAGCCTACTCCGACCGCTGCAACGACATCTCCGTCCACGTCCCCTTCGGCACCCCCTGCGCCCGTCTCGAAGGCGGCGCGTATACCGGTCGTGGAAATCTCTCAGCGAATACGTGCGATATTGGTGGGCTGCCTGAACATATCCCCATGACTAATCGCAAGTATGTTGTTGATGAGGTGATGGGTGTTGTGGATATCTTTATGGGGTTTACGGGGCTGGATCGCACGAGGAATACGGAGGGGACGCCGGATAGTCATATGTTTCGGGTCGAGGGGGGGAGGATTAGGTATATTCATACGGCGAGTGCGTGTTTTGTTGATGGGTGTGGGATGAATGGTACTGGTAAGTTGATGAGTCTGAAGCATTGGTGATTCGTGCGCTGACGTGTTGATAGGTATTCCGCTGGGTGTTAGACGTCGGGCATTGCGTCCGCGAGCGCTCAAGCTTGACTAAATGATCATCTCAAGCTTCTTGATGAAAGCCTGAACGTGGCTGATAACGGGGTCGAGGTTGGCAAGTTGATTAGAGACTATCAAGTGATGCCACAGTACCGAAGCCTGCTGTACACTCACTAGCTGTTCATTTCCTCTCTCATCCCAGTAGTCTCACGACCTCATAAACTTCGTCGAGCACCTCACAACCCCATCTTCAGTCCCAGTTAACCCTCACTTTCACTTCAGGATGATCCTCCAACCACTCCTCCACATCCCCCTCATCAACCACCAGTCCCGGATGCATCTTCATCGCATCAACAAGCACCTCCCTAATCCCCTTGTCATCGTCCAGCGTAGACGTGAAAGCCTCTTCCAGCGCATCAGCCAAATCCAGACCCTCATACTGCCAATACACATGCAAAACGTCTATGACGCCCTGGCGTGCAAAGGCTTTCAAGTCGAGCATGTCGAAGTAGTCGGCAACCGTATAGATGCGTACGTGCTTGAGGAGGTGCGAAGCAGACAGCATCTTGCCGGCACAAGGACATTTGCGCTTGAAGATCTGGGGAGCGGTCGGGGGGCCGTGCAACAGGGCGTAGGTGCTGTGGTTGCAGTAGGCTGTGGGGTGGACGGTCTCGCCGCCGGGGAACTGGTAGCTTGATGTGTACATGTAGTCTAGGATGTGCTTCATGGTGAGGGTGTCGACGTCAGGGATTTGTACTTCTCGGCTGTTGGTCTCCTGCATTCGGTCAGTATGGGGTGGATGTCGATGTGATTGATGATACTCACACTGCCGTTGAAGCGAAACATACGCGCAAAGTACGGCGATGAGGCTTCTAGAATGCTCTTATGGGCGATGAAGTGTCGACCTTCGCAGATGATGGTGAAGTCTGAAGTTTCGTCATTGAGTGCAAGCTTTGTCTCTTTGGTCTTGGGCTTGGATGGTGTTGGAGGAGCACGGTTTTCTTTATCGAAGACCTGAGATGCTTTGACCTGCGGCGTCTTGGGGACGATCTTGCGGATGGTGGTTGGTTCAGTTGGGAGATCCATGGCTTTGATGTGGTCTGGGGTCAGAATGGTTGTTGATCAACACGGGTATTGACAGAGGGCGATGTGTGACCATGGGCGTCACGAGAGCTACGAGCTCACATAGAAAGGTATTGTTGATCGCAGATTGTTTGATACGGCTGGTTACTGTCGCCTAGAGCGGGTGGGGAGTGGCTCGCGCAGCCGGTCTCATCCCAGCTTCACGCCTTGAAACGATGTCGTTACCACGGCGATAATCGAAACGCCTGCGGAGAGCAGGCAACGATCACTTTCGGCGCATGGATCTGCGATGGAGGTGGTGAGCGTGAAGATGACATGCCCTAGGCAAACATGTGGCGCTGAATAGATCAGCCCGCTTCTAGTAAGCTTTGCAGGGATAGACAGCGCGGCGATGTGCGCACCCGCGTCGATGACGCGCATGCACGTGTTGTGAGTTCAGGCTATTGTCGTTTCTACGGCCTTGTTAAAGTGAGGACTGATAGTCGATCGTGAGCATTGTAGTAGACTAATTGTGACGTCATCGCGACTACCTCTACTACGCCTGCAGACATTAGCCGACGGAAACCGTCAGTCTGCCGATGGAAATCATACGAAGACCAGTCTCCAAATAAATCAGCACCGCCGCTAGCATGAACCCGCACGCATACCTGAACATCTTTCCTCTCCGCCTCAGCCCATACGAAATGAGCAGCATAATGTCAACAGCCATTACCATAAAATCCAACGTCTTGCTCATGATTAACAAACCGCCCACAAAAAGGCAAGCATCGCAACCCAAGATCATCAAAACCTCCCTACATAACGCGGCACCCCTCATGACAAGGAGCTTGTTCTGATGCCTCGGCTGTCGTATCATAGCGACCTGACCGCTCGTCTCGATCACGATGCATAGAGCCTGGACGACCATACGCATGGCAGTCTCGGACAAATATGCCCTGAAATCCGTGCCCAACAGGCCAGAGAGAATTAAAATCTCAATGGGAGCACCGTAGAGATTATCCAGCCTCTTCAGAAGGCCTATCAACAGGAAAAAGAGTGTCGCGCCCCCCAAAGGTACAAAGACCAGCTTCATGTAACAAAGCCAGAACGAGAAAGCGTCTGCCCATGTCAACTGTCGTGCGAAGAAGTCGTGTGAGAGTAGCGCCATCTTCTGGTCGTGGGCTTGTGTATGTAATCGACGTAGCAGAGGGACGCTGGCGACTTGCGGGCCTGCGAGTACAGATCCAGCCAGCAGTGCGTAGTCGATAAATGTCTCCGCGCAGAAATTCGACAAGAGACAGCACATTGCGTAGTCCATGCGGCTCGCATAACTGACGGCGAGAGGAACTGCGCAGAGAGAGCAGTTTGTCATGTTGAACTTCAAAGTCGTCGTCTTGAGACACTCGCTGCCGATGAGATGCCCGCACGGTAAGAGTCGCACGGCTTTGCATGGAAGTTCGGTAGGGTCGTCTTCGTTGTCGATGGAATTGAATGGACGCATGCATACGTAGCATTCATCCTCAGGGTCGGGCGACTCGACGTCTTCTGTTCTATAAGTCTTTAGGGTGGCTGTGATGGTATAGATCGGCTGGATTGATGTCATTGCGATTGGGGTGATGCCGAGGAATAGCGGGTTGTGAAGTCGTGTGGAAATTTGTAGTCTGATGCTGATAGCTACTTGGAAGACTCCGTCTCATGGTAACATTCACGTGGAGTGTACTAACAAACGGCTGTTAGTGAAATGAGTGAAATTAGCAACGAATAGTTACAATGTTCTCTAATCAGAACTGCACCCTCCTCGCGCCAAGTGACAAGATAATCTCGACTAGTATGATCTAAAACATCATCACTGCTGCTTCGCAGGACGCAGCATGAGCTGTCGCCAAGTTAGCCACACTCGACAACGACCCCAAGCTCGAAGGCACACTCACAATGAAGTCCATCTTGTCCTCCCCACTCCACCTCCTCAAATCCAATTCCACCGTCTTCACGGCCTGAAACCCATGTCTTGCATACATGGGCGCACCCATGGGACTCGCTTCAAGGAAAGCCTCAACGCCGACCTCATCCGCCTTCTCGCAACCCCATCGCACTAGCATACTCCCCGCTCCCCTCCTTCCATGTTGCGGCAATGTAACCAGTGTGTCTAAGACATAGTATGGTCTCCTCCCCAGAATCTCCCGCTTGTTCGAGTTGAACAATCTGAAGAGTTCCGCGAACATCTCTGGGTCACTTTCTTCGTATGGTGGTGGGACGGTGAGGCCAGCGTCGACTTCTTCCCAGGTACGTTCTTTGGCATCCTCTTCTTTGGGCTTGACGTAGCGCCAACGTGCGCCTGCGATCATCTCACCGGTCGAGGTGTCGACGCACTTGACGTAGAGTATGCCTTTGTTGGTGATGCCATCGCGAACGTCTTCTGTCACCTTGTCGAGTGTTTCCTGAGACGGCTCGCCGCGGGCGTAGAGAATCTTGTTGACGGTTGGCCGGAAGACTTCGTGACGTATGCGCATGTATTGCTCTGCTTCTTCGGGCTTGAGAAGTGAGACTGTGAGGTTCGGGTCTGGCATGTTGATAGTTGGAAGACTAGACGAAAGACACTACTCGACAGTACAACGCAGGTAGTGGTACTGTGAAGTAAATCAAGAAACCTGCGTGTACTTATGTACTGATGTGTCTGCCTAGGGCAGAGTCATACCTTCCGCGTTTGGCGTCGCCCGGCATGCCTGTCGGAATCGGAGTAGTCAACCAATAGAAGTCCGAAGCGGAGGGAGTTGGAGGTACGATTTGAGCCTTGTTACCCACCAAAGAATGGTGTATCTGTCGTTCTACGCCCTACACGCAAAAGGGCTGATGCAGTAGCCCTGGCACGTGAACACCATCAATAGATGATGCAGGTGGTTTCCTGAGGGGGGAGCAGCTCACGATAATGATCTCAATTACTCGCATACAGCAAGTCGTCAATTCAACTAGCCAATTTTTAATACACAGGGCTCTGTTCCATTCATTGAGCATGATTCATGTTAAGTGCGACGATACTTTTATAGTGTTGTTGTGTTACATGCAGGTGCGGGCGGGTGGTGATGTTGCGAGGTGCTGACTGCGGAGGCTCGCCTAATCCTACCGCGGACCAGGGCCATCCCTGCAACAATTTCTCCCTCAGTTTTGCGATCGCGCGCCTGCAGCTCTCATTGCACATTCACGATAAACCACAATGGCGCCCGCAAAGACGATTCCACACAAGTCCGGTGGTCACCAGCGCTACGCACCCGAGAAGGCGAAAGACCCTGCGCGATTCCAGTCCGAACTCGAGGGCTCAGACGACGATGCAGATGCAGGCGCACTGCAGCCGGTGAAGGAACTACAGGACGATGACTTTGAGGGGTTCGGCTCCGAGGAGGAAGTTGGAGACAACGGAGCTCAGGACGAGGAAAGCGATGACGAGAGCATAGACATCCAGACGGAGAAGAAGCAGGAAAAGCCTGTCTTGCCGAAGGATGCTGAGGAAGAAGAGCTGGAGCGCATGATCTTTGGCGACTCTGAGGGCTTCCGTCAGGGTCTGGAGAACTTTTCGCTCGATCCTGCGGCGAACGCATACGGCAACTCATCGGACGAATCCGGAGCAGAAGAGGCCGACCTCGACGCTGTGGCAGACCAGGACCTCTTCTTCTTCGATGCTGGCCCAGTCGCTGCGCCCGCGGGATCCGTTGCTGCAAAGGTAGAAGAATCAGACGAGGACGATGGCAAGCCCGCCTGGGAAGACAGCGACGACGAGAGGCTTGTAGTCAGTTTGGCGTCGGTGCCGCAATTGAGGAAGCTGCGAGAGACGGCAGACGACGACATGGTCAACGGCAAGGAATATGCGCGGCGGTTACGCAAGCAGTACCAGAGGTTATACCCTACGCCAAAGTGGGCGGCTCATGCGACAGGCAAGGCCAACAAGAAGCGCCGACGGGATATGGATGACGACGAGAGTGGTGATAACTCTGCGAGCGACATGGACGTGGACGAGGAGGATTTGTCTACACAGCCATTGGCCAAGCTACTCAAGGATGCGGATATCCTGTCACAAACCTCACGAAGCGTGGCCAAGCGGAGGAAGGTGCAAGCAGGCACCATTGACATTCAGCGCCTAAAAGACGTCGCAAAGGCGGGCCCGGTGAGTATTGCGACGCCATTGTATAGACTCCTCTTACTGACTGCCACTATAGTCTGCCATCACATCCCTCTCCTTCCATCCCGCGTACCCGCTGCTCCTCTCCTCCGGTCCCAGCTCAACACTATATCTTCACCACGTCAACCCCAACCCGCCCAACCCGAACCCTCTCCTCACATCCCTGCACATCAAAAAGACGCCCCTCGTCACAACAGCGTTCCATCCTTCACCTTCGGACTCGCGCATCTTCCTCAGCGCGCGACGGCGCTACTTCCACGTCTGGAATATCGCGACCGGCAGAGTGGAGAAGGTGTCGCGTGTATACGGTCACCAGCACGAACAACGGACAATGGAGAACTTCTCCCTCTCACCGAACGGCAAATACATGGCTCTTCGGGGTTCCTCGAGAAAGGGTGGCGGTGTCATAAATATTCTGGATGCAAGGACACTGCAGTGGGCGACACAGGTGCGCGTCGAGTCAAGAGGTGGTGTTGCTGACTTCGCATGGTGGGGTGACGGCACTGGTATGAGCATTGCGGGCAAGAACGGAGAGATCACGGAATGGAGCGTCGAAGGAGGCGTCATAGGAAGATGGAACGACGAGGGTGCTGTGGGTACTACAGTCATCGCACTCGGTGGCAAGAGCGGACGTGAAAGCTGGATAGGTGGCGATCGATGGGTGGCCATTGGCAGTTCAAGTGGCGTTGTGAACGTCTACGACCGGCGAGCATGGAGCGAGAACGACCCTTCAGTCAAGCCTGCCAAAGACGATTCGAATGGCGGTATCCCGAAGGCACCAAAGCCGGTACGCGACTTGCAGAACCTGACGACGCCGATTTCGCATCTCACGTTCACCGCGGACGGTCAAGTACTTGCCATGGCGAGTCAATGGAAGAACAACGCAATGAGGCTGGTGCACCTTCCATCGGCAACCGTCTTCAAGAATTGGCCTACCGAGAAGACACCGCTTGGCAGAATCACAGCAGTCGCATGGGGAAGGCCGAGCGAAGAGGAGGAGAGAGAAGGTAGCCTCGCACAGCTGGCAGTCGCCAACGAAGCTGGACATATCAGAATGTGGGAGATAAGAGCTTAATTTTGGAAGCGTCGACGTTAGAGGACGCCAAATCACTAGTGTTTCCGGACCAGTCTTGTGGCTGGGAGTTTGTGACCGAGAGTACTACACATATCGCACACAAGAAGTTTAACATACACTGGAAGAAGCAGTGCGAATGATTGCCTCGCCTCACCTCTTCCCTCCAGTGAGGAGCAAGCTGCGTCAACTGTGAGGGATCAGTCAAGCGCGGGTTCTTGCATGCTGGATCGCAACTGCTTCGAACTCCCGAGCCGAGAACGGTCAACAAATGTTCATATCGCTTTCCAACTATTTTGCAAACATGTCGCATCGTCCTCACTCTGGCCATCGATCTACCGTCTATGCTTACTCTGTTTTCACCGCAATCATGGCAGGTACACTCCCCACGCACCCGGGCTTATATACCCGCCTCGTACGACTATCCTCCATCACCACAACAGCACTTTTGGATACCTCTTGCACCACAATCATTGCACAACAGCCTATCAGCAACATCTTCGCAAGTGCATCATAGCAACAACATTTCCTCTCTCATCATGGGCAAGAACAAGATCCGCAGCAAGGACAAGGCGAGGAAGGACAAAACCTCCATAAGCGACACCAACGGCTCAAGCACTCCCTCGACATGGACATCTGCTCATGGGGCCGTAATCACCAGATCTACTAGCAATACATCTGATCGCCGGAAGTTACCAACAGAACCACCTGGGAAAACGCTCTGTGTTCCTACCATCACCTCGCTCAAAGACACGACTACATCCAATCCTTCCTCCAGGTCATCGCCCGCTCCTCCAACAACGCGCATCAAGAGTGCAGAAGATAAACGAGACTCGGTCATCTCAAGCTCATGGGAAGGTCCAAAGCAGCAGTCCAAACCTAAAGCTACCACCGCAGCCCGACCTGGATGGGGCTTCAGGCCTCGGAACTGGTGGCCATGTCGCACCGTACAATGGATCTACCGCTTCTTTGTCGCTCTAACCCGAATACGCTGGACCGACAAGCAAACCTCCAAGGACCTCATATTAACACTAGCCTTCATCGGTATAGTCGTGGCTGGTGGCTACGTAGCCCTGGACATACTGCTCAACGCAATACCTGGTGTCTCGGCTCAAGCCGTGGATGGCAACTGCAGCATCGTCTACGTCACTGTTCCTGGACCGATAATTACCATTTCGCTAGTTGGTGCGTCACCGACTAACCCGGCGAAAGGCACGTACTACTTTTCAGTCGTGAATAGTACGACGGAGTGGCTGGACAGTATTGCGCCGCCTAGTCGGTTCAGTACGCTGCCTACCAGGACGGTAGATGTCACGCCGATTCTCTCTTCGGTGGGGGTGACGAGTATACCCTCTTCTGGTGCTGCTGTTGCTTCTTCTACGTTGGGACCGACTACATCGGCTTTGTCCTTACCGGGTCTATCGACTTCGTCGTCTGTAAGTTCACCTTCATTGGGCTCAACATCGTCTGAGACATCGAGCTTACCTCGGCCTATCAATCAACCACAGAGACCTTATCCGTCGTACTCTGCTTCAACGAGCGTTGTCACAATCAGTAGCGGGTTGTCTACTTCCGTCTCTACGCTGTCTACAATTCTTTTGCCATCCACGGTCTCTACCCTTTCGAACACTATTACCTCATCAGTCGCCTTATCAAGCAGCCTGCCTGATCTGAGCTCAAGCATACTCCCAAGCACGCCTGGTGGAACGTCTTCGGCGCTTCCATCTAGTCCGAACGTACCGACGACTTCTAGTGCACCCACAACGTTGACAAGCCTATCCGGTGGCTCGGCTCCTCTCAGTCGCGTCACATCGACAACTACAGGGGGTTCTTTCGTTTTCCCATCCACGCAGAGCGATGGCTTTACCGTCTCTCTACCTAGTCCCGTTTCAGGACCAACTCTTTCCGCCGACATATCGTCAAGTACCTTCACGAGCCTTACGAGCAGTATCGGCAGTCCTACGATACCATCGTCAACGGGTCTTACTCAATCGCTATCTACATCAACTCCCCTCTTGCCAAGCAGCTTCGGTTCATCTACTCTTCCCGCCAGTGTAGGTAGCTCCTCCGTTGTGCCATCGACAGGTTCCACTTCGTCGCCCTCCTTGACGTCCTCAACCGGGAGTTCCATTGCGGCACCGACGACGTTATCGAGTTTGACTACATCATCCACTCCAATCAGTACATCCAGCTCTACACCGTCGTCGAGTCTGCCAAATGAGCCCGTAACCAGTATACCCGGTCCAAATACCTCCACCGGCTTTGCTACGCTATTCCCGTTTACGAACTCGTCCTCGAGTCTAAGCTTCAACTTGACGTCTAGCTCTTCTACGCTTTTGACTTCGGCTACCTTGACAAGTTCTTCTGTTAGCTCTAGCTCTTTGGCCGATAGCTCTACGTCGTCTGGTAGTAGCATAAGCCTTCCGTCCGCTACTACCTCGTCCAGTTCACGATCGATCTCAGTTTCAATTTCACAAAGCACTTTGACTTCGAGTCTGACCGCCACCACCTTGTCTGGGTTACTATCGAGTTCTGTGCCACTTTCGCAAAGCACTTCGGCTTCTATTCCGACCGCCACCAATGTGTCCAGGTCACCGTCAAGTTCTGTTTTCATTTCGCAAAGCACCTTGACTTCCAGTCCGACCGCCAGCACCGCGTCCAGCTCACTATCAAGCTCTATCTCAATTTCGCAAAGTACTCTGACTTCTACATTGACGTTGACGACAACTACCTCTCCGCTAGCGACGTCCTCTGCTCCTCCAGGCTTTAACGCCACGTCTATGTTTAGCGCTCGGGCTATGACAAAGGTGATATCGTATGGGGATGTCGCAATTAGCTTCGTCTTCCCATCACCCAACATCTCAACGACCGTGTCGTACTGGACTGGAATATACCCCACGGTAACTGGACCAGAGCCATCAGATCTGCAAACCATACCTTTGACGACACGGACTGAGCGCCAGACCCCAATTTCCGCTCTCCCATCCTTTGAGATCTTCTCATCCCGATCCAGACGTTTCAAGACGGTAGTGACGACAGTATTTGAAGACGAGGATGAAGGTACGACATCACTTGCGAAGCGGCAGGATATTCCAATCACAGCTGTCGTGCCTACCCCCACCCTGGAGACAACAATACTTGCGACAACGACTGTGGCTATTCCGGATGCACCAGGACCTTCATCGTGCGGCGAGTCAGGCAACTTCACACTGACCTTCGATGACACAGTCACCGGCGATGATGACAACACGATACTGCTCGTTGCCAGTGGCATGAAGAACCCCTACCACCACCTCTTCTACGGCAACGGATACACATACGTACCTGACATGTGGGAGCCATACCCCGCGATCTCTCAACCCAACATCGCCATGTTCCTGCCTCTGACCGGGCGGCTCCTTCCCAACACGCCCTTCGCAGGCACGATACTTCCCGGCGAACTCGGCGCAGGCCCACGAGCTTCAGTCAACGCGTACTGGTTCAACGCGTACTCTGCGCACTTCGGCTGCGCCCTCAACGGCCTCACACCCTGTACACTGCGCATATCGGGCTACCGCTACGACACTACTCTCCAACAAGAAGTGCTTGTTGCAGAGCAAAACGCGACAATTCCCGCATGCTGGGGCTACATCAACTGCCGCCTCACTCAGATCTTCTTCAACGACGACTTCCGCGCACTGTCTGGTATCCAGTTCAACGCCTACACGTACAATCTGGGTATACCGCAAGTGCACATGATGGATGATCTGCAGATGGAATGGTACAACAACACCTGTTCGGCGGGTATACTACGGATAGGACACAGCTAGTGTGGATCTAGGGTGTGGCGAGGTTGAAGTCATTTCATCGGGTATATGATATGTTGTTGGAGATGGCGATGATAAGATTAGCATAGTATATCTTGGTGAGCTGTATATCTAGACGAGAGTTGCATACAGTTAGTCTACATCAAATGCGCCACTCTTCCTGCAGATGACCGTGATGAAGCCTCAGGTGACGGCTAGACTGTCGCGCTGCAATGAGGTGTGAGCTCTCCATTCGCGTCGATTGGCCGTGCACGGCAATGGTCGTCCGAGATGTGTTCCAAGGTGTTTCAGACGGGGGGTGCCATGTGAGCTGGAGGGCATCCCAAGACGCGTCGGCAGCCAGCCACGGAAGGAACGACGCGTAGCGTGGGTGCAAGCTCTCCACGGCGACTTCCCTCGTCGACGTCCAGGGTCCTGTTATGGCGTCACGCGGCGCCGTCGGATTTCCATGTCACGCGCGAACCGCTGAGGCTGCAGCTCCACGCGGTGCGCGCATATCGATATAGCCGGCGTATCATTCTCCAGCATAGCTTTGAATTTCCTTTTTCTTCCTTCTACAAACCTCGCTGCAGCTCTCATTCGTCTTCCCGTCTTCGATTGTCGCATGTCCTGTTCCCGCCTCAAGCGACGTGCCGCATCTGCCTTTACCGCGTAGATACTAGCGTTTGCGCGGCAAGCTTGACCTCTTCACGGGTGCAGGTGATAGCAGTCTCTTTCTCGGCTTTCGCTGCTCAGAGGGAAATTCTCTCACTGCTCCGCCGAAGGTAGACCGCCGACCCAGGCCCGAGGCCCGCTACCACAATTTGCAGAGCTATGGCTACCTTTGCGCCGACCAATTTTCCCTCAGACGTCCGAGACAAGCCACCCCACCAAGAGCCCCCACCACAGCATCGACAACACCACGGGCCCTTCTCCCATCAGCTCAACCCGCCCACCGCGCCTCAGTCTCAGTCGTCGAACCCCCCGCCGCAGATAGCCAGACGTGCCTCGCGCGACCTCCGGCCCCAGCACTCCAACGGCGCAATGGCGGGCGCGAATGGCCATGGGCCCATGGCGGTGCCGGGCGGGCGCGCCAACGGCCACGAGCATAGGGCAAACTTGCGCGAGATGGGCTTTGCCGGCCCGCGCAGCCCCCCAAACAACAAGAACACCTCACACGTCCCCTGCAAGTTCTACCGGCAAGGCGCATGTCAGGCTGGCAAGGCGTGTCCGTTCCTGCACTCCGACGAGCCGCTGACGGAGCGGGCGCCCTGCAAGTACTTCACCAAGGTAAGACATGTGCGAGAGGAGGTGAATCATCGCTAATCAGTTCCCAGGGAAACTGCAAGTTCGGCCAGAAATGCGCCCTCGCCCACATCCTCCCCAACGGCCATGTCGTGAACCGCGGCAACGCCGGTAACCACTTTAGCCGCATGAACATTCCACACCACCAGGAGATGCCCATGAACAGCTCGTTGCTTACTATGCAGGCACACATGGGCGGTATGCAGCCAGGCTACCCGTACGCCATGCCCGACGAGTACGCGAACCAGAAGAACCAGTACGACATGATCCCGACCATCGACACCACCTTCTCTTCCCACCCAGGCTCCAACTATGGCTCGCCGCCGAATGAGAACGGCCGACTCCCGATATCGCCGACACAGAAGGGCCTGAGTGTGATGGATGTAGGACTTCCGGCGTCCTTTGACAGCCAGGGTGTCTCGACCATGGCGCGATACGGCCCCATTGCGTCCTCCGTACCTGCCAAGTTCCTCGCAAACTCCCCGCCGTCCTCGTACCAAGCCGATTCGCCCGCGCTACGAAACCTACATGACTCTGCGTTTGGAGATGGTCTGCGGAGGGGCATTGCAGGACTTGGGTCGTCTCCACCAGAGTCGGTAGAGCAGCCAGTTGGACGGAGGATGCTACACTCTGAGCTTGCTGCGAATCGCTCTCGGGGCATCATGTCGTCGAGTGTAGGCGCGCGACCGACATACAAGGACGAGGAATGGGATGAGACGGACATGATTGGCAAATTTGAGGAGGACCTGCTGCCCAATTCGCTGAGCGATCTTCTGACACCACAGGAGAAGATGCGCCGCTTCTCGCGCGACCAGGGCGAGAGCGACAACCGCACTTCACAGTCCAGGTTTGGTGTTTCGCCAACAGCGTCAGATCTCAAGTACGGATCGCCATCAGCAGCCACAGCTTCTCCCTCGCGATTCCAGTCCATGTGGGCCAAGCCTCGAGGACCAACTTACGACGGAGGATTCGAATCAGGCTCGCTACCCGGCCAGTCAGCCTTTGGACACGTCGGCTCGCCTCTACGCAACTCAAGCCTCCACCCAGGAGCCAGCCCTTCCCTACGCGCCATGAACCGACCCACCACAGGCGACATGAGCCCATACCTCGCCTCACCCCCGCGCCAAGCCTCGATGTCCATAATCAGCCAGCAACTCTCGCGCACCCGCATATCAGCCCGTGACGAAAGCGGCATCACCAGCAACCCCGTCCACCCCGGTATCAACCGCGTCACCTCCGCCTCCAGCATCGGCAGCTCCAGCGGCCGTCTCGGTATCGATCGCGCTGTAAGTAGCAGCAGCATCAACCGTGAGAGGATTGAGGAGGAGCAGGGTCTGTTTAGCATGGAAGAGGAGGATGATTTGAACAAGAGCAGGGATGGTGCTTCGACTACGTCTAGCAACAGCAACAAGCGTTTGAGTGGTCTGTCATGGGGTAGTGGTGGAAAGGGCAGCCCGAATCTGGCTCCCGTGGGTGGTCATCGGACTGCTGGTAGTTCTGCACTCGGCAAGGAGACGGGTGCGGGTGCGGGTGCGGGTGCTTGGGGCGGGAATGCTTGAGGCGATGGATGAAATCTTACAACGATCGATAAAGGCGACCGATACGACGGACAATCACAGCAAGGAACTACTCCGGACGCCCAGGGCCAATCCATCACTAGCAGAGACCCATCCCGCCCCACGAGCACATCTCCACGACATTCTTCCCCTACATCACTCGCTTTCAAAGAAAAAGGTTGGAAAATTCTCAGCGTTCCCGGCGCAACTTGCATACAGGGTCCTATTCCTCCCACAATACGGACCCTAATCCCTCCCATCTTTTCAAACGGCATATACATAAAAGTCTCTTAAAGCTTCGGCTTGACATGATCAACCACGGGCGTACACAGCACAACGGCATGGCACGGGCATGTGCCATCTCCATCTTCTTTCCTATTCTTTCCTTTTCTTTTCTTTATGAGTGGGCGTTCGTGCGTTAATGCGTTATTGCGATAGTTTTCTTCTTTCCACATGAATAGTGCGTCATGGGCAATGGAGTTTATATAAAGATGATGGCTAGCAGCGATCTTCTTATAGTGGCTAGGCTTTTATGCTGTACGGGGATAATGTAGTGGATGCGATGAAGGTTTTACTGGAAATGAGTATTTACGATGGCATATGAATGAGCATGGATGGATGGATGTATGGATGGATGGAATGGATGGATAGGTAGCGTTAGCTGGAATGTATATATACATATTCTTGATCACACGTAATAGGGTCCTCGTGCAAAGAAGGTTGGTCCGTGCGACCTGTTTGAGCTAATTTGGTGCTTTTGGTAATGAGTCCGGGGGAAAACGTGCTCTTTCGTAATTCGAAAGCGTCGACATCCTCCGTGCTGGAAGAGAGCCACTTAGTGATGAGGCCGGAAAATAACGTGCTTCTTAGTCAGATGGAAGCGTCCACGGCCTTTGTACTGGAGGAGAGCCTGGAATATGGGGCGTGGCCGAGGTTCGATTGGGACTGGACGACCCGTAGGTGAACGTATTCGGCGCAGAATCCCCAGCGACGGAGATTGGGTAGTTTGTGCTATGAGGCGCAGATGGAGACCGTTCTTGCGCTTGTGAGGCAGCCGTGATGTAGCTAGGCACTCTCTCATCATATGGTAGACCCAGATTCAGCGATTCTCTGGTAGGTGGGGTCTGATGTGGCTGCCGGAAGCCGCTATCAATCCAAGGACCAGGGTATTGGTGTCCATTCGCTGTGGCGGCAAGCGCCTCCAAGTCAGCGATGACTGTATTGTTCTGTTAGTCCAGATCGAAGTCGGGGAGCAGACATGTGGATAAAAGGTTGAGGTCGACTGAGTCAGGTCGAGAGGACTTACGCTTGGTTTTCCCACCAGGGTGGCCGTAGGAGCCGTGGGGACCGTCTTCATGCGGCTCTCGAACAGAGCCGGGTGGCAGCGTTTGCTGGCTTTGTGCAGGATTTAGAGGCTGCATGTCAGGTCCAAGCAAGGATGGCTAAGTCCTCCACTGAGTACCGTTCGGGGGGATATCTGAGAATGTATGCTCAGATGATGCACCTTCCGGCATCTGTGCATAGGACATGCCCTCTCCGGGGTAGTAATAATCCGATCTACTCCGGAGCTCCTGCCTAGAAGACGGTAGGCGCAGTGGGTTCCAAGAAGCCGTGTTCAGTGATGAGCGTATTTGCATGCCTGAAGGCGCCGTATCGTTTACTGACAGCTGTGGTGACCATGTAGAGCCGTTGTCAGATTGCGATGTCAATGGTGCTCGCGTAAAAGAATTATCAACAGGTCGAAAGAAGCGGTCGGATGATGAGCGCGATCGATCAGACGGCAACTGGAGTGGGTGTAGCTGGCTTGGAACTAGCCCAGAGTCTGTTTGTGCGACAGGGGAAGAAGGATATCGCATATACGTGTAGTCAGGCATCTCATTTATGGAATTTTGATGCTGGCGTGGTTCTTTGAGCATCTGCTCAAGTCGTGTCATCATAGCGGTACTGGACTGGTCGTTCTGGATGCCAGTCATTTGTTCGCCGTTCATCTGGCCGCCCATGTGTTGCTGTTCATTACCCTGTAGACTTATAGCAGGCAGAGGATAAGTGGCCCCCATTTGACCTTGCTGCATTTGTTGATCATAAGGTATACTTTGCTGTTGCGCCATTCTCTCCTGTCGCTCTCCCTGCGGATTTACCGGTAACCGCTTCTTGTTTTGTAACTCACGTAGCTCAACTCGCTCGTTGTACTGGCTTGGTTGCTGTTCCGTTTCCCATGACTTTCTCTCTCTGGAACTCAACAACGCCCGCTTTTTGTTCTGAATTTCAAGTAACTTAAGTTGCGACTCATACTGCCTTCGTTGCTCTTGCTTGTCGAAGTCAGCGACGGCATTGTTAACGTCTGGCGATCTTTGTGGCGTCTCCCCGTACGTCGGAGGCCACTGCGGCTTCAATGGGGCGGGAGTACTATCAGACCCGTAATCGTTGCCGGCATCAAGAAAGCTGTCGAAGTCGACTTCACCGGGAAGTAAGAGACTGTTGAAATCGAAGTTATCAACAGCAGCAGGGTTGGGGCTAGAATTTACATCCCGATCAAAGGTATTGGGCTACTGTAGCATCAGCATGCGGGTAGGGAGAGGGGTCATCAAGGACACTTACATTGCCGTCAGTACTGCCGTCTGCTGGGATCCTGGAAAGAGGAGTAGGCTGGTCTTGCTCAAGGCTGTCTTGCATGAATATATATGGACTGCCCCGCCGGAAAGGTGACGGGGTGTTCGCGGCAGAGATTTCTGGGTACGTCTCTGACGGTGTTCTTCCGGGGATTAGGTGGAACTGCATGCTGGCCGCTTCATCGGCTTGTCCTTGTCCATTGAACCCACTTAAGTCGAATGACGCTGCTTCTACTTGTGCGTTCTCTACAGCATCAGACTCCGAGCCTAAGCCTGAGAGGTCATTTGAGACGGCTTGATGCAGCGTGTCGTTCTGGGCAACCTTGTTCACCGCTTCCGAATCATTGAGAGCTCCTCTTTTGTAGAGCATTTCGACATGCTGGCGAAAGCGGAGGAAGAGAGGATTGATGCGTTGGTCCAAAAGCTGTTGCTTCTTGTCATCAGGCCATTCACGGACCTCTCTTTCAAATCTTTCCTTGATCTCGGGCGTCCCGGTTTGCATCAGTTTATAGGCAAACTGATTGATGTACAAATGATCTTGACGATTCAGCCGAGGCGTCGAGGGCTCCTGTCCGTTCGACGGACTTTGAATCTCCACACCCCCGCTACCTCGCTGCTGTGCCCTCTCCCTAGACTGATAATGCATAGCTTGCAGCAGGTCGAGATTTTGCATATCGACTTCAGGTACCAGGGTAGGGTTTTGCTGCGCCCAACCCTTGAGCTGAATCCAAGTCTTGACATGGGGAGGCAAGTACTGCTGCCATATCTGCCCGTTGAGCATGTTGGGAGAGAACAGCGCGTCATCTATGACATGTATAATCTCCGGATTCGTGCGTAGGAGTCGCTCAGCATCAGCGATCCCACCCGCGTGCGTGTAGAACATATGTAAACGTGGTGAATTCTGCTTACGCTCTTCAGGCTTGGATGCCACATCTGTTATGCGCCGCACCTTCGCTGGTATGAGTAAAACATTGGATTGAGCATGATATTTACGCGTATGCGCATTGAGCGCGCTCCTCTTTCCAAAGCCAATGCTGTTGTAGTGACAGGACACTGTCTGGCAATACACGCGTTGGAAGTGGATGGTCTCATGCTCGAGCCGGAGTTGCGAGGTGGCAAAGCCCGACGATAGCCTCTCACAATGTGGAAAGCGGCATCGAAAGGCAGTGGAGGCATATGATTCCTGGAACGCCCGAAGTGTCGCTGGCGCAATACCCTGGATTTGGTGTTGAGCCAAGAGATGCACAACGGCGCTCTCGTATGTGTAGGCAAGTCTGCTGAAAAGCGTTCGGTCGTTGTTGATGACGTAAGTCTCAATATCTGGAAAGATTTGTGAGCTCATGGAGGTAGCTACATTGGAGTGGCAGATTGCGTCGTAAGCTTACCCGAGCTGTTGTCACCGTCAAGTTGGCTGACTAGTTGTCTGAGCCTTAGTACATTTGCCATCAAGCCGTAGATTGGTATATTCAGAAAGGGATTGAGCCGTTCTTCTACGTGGGTGGTGTTTACCCAGTCCGGCGATAAATTCTGAGTTGTAGCAAGTCCGAGTGCATGCAGATAGTTTTCGTGTGTTCCGTGCAGCCGGTCTAGTTGACGTTGGAAGGGTCGGCCTGGGCGGAGATCTCTTCCAGAAGCATATTGCAGGCAGTGTTCGATCCAAAACTCGATCGCATATGGTAAGAGCCTGTAGTTGCCACTCGCGATGAGAACAAGATGATCTGTGGAGTTGCTTCCCAAGCGTACGAGTTCCAGGCCGCGGATGATGACAATGGCGCATGCGCACGATATGTCTAGTGCAACATCAATTGCTGGGAGGATCTGGGGTATTTGAGCCTTCAGGAAATATCTAATTGATCGTTAGCGGCCATAAATTCAGCTGATGGATACGCTTACTCCTTCACCGAGAAGTGGACTGGTACTATCGTTGCATCAGGTAGTTCTTCGATAAGCGGTTTGCAGTGGTCAAGAATGGAAGCGACAGGAATACTTCGCATCTGAGAGCCCATGTCGTCTGGAAACATAGACAACGCCTGCAGTAGCTCTGATTTATGCAGAGGCCTTCGTGAGAAGCATATCCAGCTCATGATGCGCGGCACGCCTCCGTAACTTTGGGCACCTGGGGCGCTGCAGAGACGAGTCACGATCTGTTTGTAAAGAGCCTCCAGATCAGAGGGAAGATTGTCGACGATAGTACGTAGTTCCTCAGGGCTATACACCGTATCGAGTGATTGCAGCACGAGGCTCACCCACAAGAACATACCTGTGTGAGTGTTAGAAAATGTATTGTCGTTCAGCAGATTGAACAGGACGAACCCTGAGACTTCTCAAGCAGAGTCTTCTTGACATGAGCCATGATCGAGGAATCAGGGTCGAGCTCTTCGAAATGCTCAGGAAGATCAGCAAGCTTATCATCGACAAAACTGGCAATCGCACGAGTGATTGCAAGACCTTCGTCGCCATTGCTGAGAGAGATCATCGTTGACAGTTTGTCCTTCTTGCGCCGAGAGGTGGCCATGGTGTCTCGGCTCGCAACCATGATCTTGCAGATATGGGAAGACTGGTCGGTTGAGATCATCTGCGAAAGATCATTGAGAAGCTCCTTTTGGTCCCGTGAAGCCCATTCGTCAATACCGTCTACGATAAGCCGCACGGATCCCAACCCTCGGAGAAGTTCAGGGAGAAGTGTCAACAATGCTTTCTTCGTGGGTTCAGGATTTGTCTTAAAGTAGACGTCGTGGACGTAGATGGCGAGATCCTGGTGTTTTTGGATGACCTGCGATATGAGAGATCGCAGCAGACGGCTCGGACCATCGGAGCGGCTTCCGAGGAAACTGCAGAAATAGTAGAACACATGAACGGCGTTCGTCTCGGTGTGTTGTACAAGGGCAGAGCATATCATGGACTTCCCTTTGAGCAGGTCAGCGAAAGACTAGCCGCAGTGGCGGCAACTGAACATACCAGCTCCTGGTTTACCGCAAAGCCACAGAAGGGGATTCTTTGCGCTATCTCCTAGCCATGACTCAGTTGCTTTGTGCTGTATGAACCAATCGCAGCTGTGTGGCAAGTAATCTCGGAGGTGGCGGTCAAGCAAGTCGGCTGGGAGGGTATCAGTCGTCCCTAGCCAGGCTAAGACTTTTTGAATTTTGACCTAGAAGTGTTGCACAGAGTCAGCGCGTGTCTCAAACACAGAGTGTACTAGTGTATACTGACAGCAGTCCACTCGCGCTCTTGTTGCTCCCAACTCTCATCATCGGCTTTGCTACGTCGAACGGATTCAGCGATGTCTGCTGCGGCAGCTTCCTTGTCGGCTAACTCGGTGTGGTACGCCAGGTTCTTCAGTATCCCATTGAATCGAGATTCGAAGCCAGCCCACATGGAACTGAAGAATATGGACCATGCTATAGCTGATTAGAACGACATAACGTCAGGCTGTTGGTGTACTTACATTTCCTTTTCACAAACTTGTAAGCTCGACGGTGAAACTCTACAATGTCAGAGTATACTAGAGCTAGCACATTCTGAAAGTTGTGATCGTTGACAAGTGCATCGCCAAGACGATCCAGGCGAGAAACAATGTCTCCAATCTTGCCGTAGGCTTCTATCAACTTCTCGAACGCACTGATAGAATCGGCCGTGATCTGTCTTCACAGTAAGTACAGGATCGCTGGGTAGGCGTGCGACTTACCATAAGCATTAGCTTTACCGGTGCCCAGATCCATGGCAGGAAAGGCGTCCCATTGCAGAGCACTTCGACCACCTTGGAGTAATGCTCCATTCCCCGAAGGAAATTGTCCAGCCGGGCCATGCACCTTTGCGTCCGGCGGGCACGAAGCTGGCGCTCAATCCGTATCGCCTCATCGCGGACATCCTTAAGCTGGGTGTTGTGGAACAGTCGCTTGTCGTCTGGCGCGACGGTGGATGCAAACCGCTCGAACGCGTCTTGGAGCGTGACGCGGGCTTGGGCGGAAGGGGCCGCCGCCATTGTACCGAGGTCGGGCCGTGCGCGCGTCACCGAGGCGCGATGAATTCTAGGGCAGGAGGGAGAGGCTTCGACCACAACACACTCGCTACTTTATGAATACAATGATGGAATCGTGAGTAGGGGAGAGATGGATGGCAGCTTGCAGGAGGCACGCTCAAGGTTGACAATACCTGTGCATGCTTGTACAGCCTCGTAGGCAGACACACTCAGCCCCCATGGCTTGCAATAGCTTGCAGTATCCATGCACCTAAGCTCTTTACTTCCATCCTCCAACATGGTGATGTGCGAGACTCCGTCTTTCGCGTCTTCAGGCGTCTTACAGTATGCTCACATGCCTTCCCGAGATCGTTGTCGATGAAATCGCTGCTCCAGCCACAAAGCGACGGCGATTGAATACCCCTCATGCGGAGAGCGTCACAATCGCATCTGATCACGAAGTCTCGGCGCAGAGATCACTACCGTCTGCCAGCGCGACCACAGAAGAGTTAGGAGAAGACACCTTAGTATGCTATGGCATGGTCAGTCGCGCCCTGCTCACCTTATTGGTCTATGCTTACCTTGCTCAGATATCAGATTTAAAAGCACACAGTCTCCTCCATCATGCCACCTCTCTTACCCCTACCCCAGACGCGATCCGATTTGAACCTCCTCGTACAATATTCCGCGATAGTGCCAATACGCCGGTCGCCCGGCTGGACGACTATGGGGGCGAGCTGCTACTGCGGCTGGCAGCCGACGACGAGCTCGTATTACAACTCTCACTCTTTTCGGCGCCCATCGCACCCCCGGCGGAACGGCGGACACTCAAGAGTACATTTCAGTACGTAGGGGCTACGATATATGGTCCCAAACGCCGCTCCGGAGATGTGGGCGATTTCTTGAATCAAGCCGGTTGCTACTTGGATGACCCTGTTGGCTGTGACCGCAACGTCCCCTATATGAACCCTCAATGTCTGTTTACTCTTCACGAAACGCCACCTATGACGTTCGATCTATTGCAGTCTCACGAATTACACATCGACAGCTTCTCACGTACTTCTTTAGATGTTTTGTCGCGTTTCGAAACTACTGATGAGTTCGAATTATCGGCTAGCCCGACAGCTCTAAGGACCGAGTTAAAAGAGTACGTAGACCTCCGTGGAAGGGTTACACCAGTTGACTTAAGATCAAAGGCATCAGAAACAAGCCCTGACTTTCTTCCTGCGACGCGAACGAGGTATGCACCCAAACAAAGATGGTGTTGGTATATGGCTGCGGAAGACAAGCGCGGGACAATCTACGTGCGTATGCCCGAGCTATCTTTTCAAGACTCAATGCTGAACCTTGGTGTGCTTCAGTTTTGTGAACGCTGTGACTGGTAAAGTCCAATCTGCCCCTGGCCCGGGGTGGAGTGGTGGATTGCTCGCCGATGAGATGGGCCTTGGGAAGACGCTGAGCATGATCGCTTTGATCGCTTCTGACCAAGATCGCCGTTCAGACAACGATCCACCCACAGGCTACTCCGCTTCCGAGACTTGCATAGCATCGACTCTGATAGTGGTGCCACTGAGCTGTAGGAGTGCATGCATTCTACGACTTCACGCACGCTGACGCCATCTGCAGTGTTTAGTGTCTGGGAATCGCAGCTACAGAGGTTCGTCGTCGCAAACTATGCGAGGTACGCTTATTGACCGTCATCAGCCACGTCCATCCCGGCAAAATAACATGGTGCATGCACCACGGCAACCGAAGGTTCAAGCTGAAGAACCACAAAAGACCGCCCGGTAGGTTGTATTTACATACACACCACAGATAATGCGTCGACTGACGGGTCGCTGCATCATCAGAGATTGTCTTCACTACCTACCAGACTCTCGAGGGAGAGTATCGCAGGAGCGTTCGGAGCAGCGGCTCTATCTTCTCGCACCACTGGAGGCGAGTCATTCTCGACGAGGGTAGGCATAAAGGGCCCCCACATTTCGTGCTTCCATACTGACTGCACCTCTCTCTAGCACATACAATACGCAATCACAAGACGTCTACTGCGCACGCAATGGCCGCACTCCGCGCAACTTCAAGATGGGCAGTCTCTGGTACCCCAGTTCAGAACAGCCTACTCGACTTCCATGGTCTCTTCAAATTCCTTCATTTCGCACCATACGACGATCCAAAAGTGTTCGATGACGATATTTCGAGTATATGGCGTACAAAGTCCGTCGAAGAGGCTGGAGAAAGGTTCAAGAAATTGCTATCGTGCATGATGATCCGCCGAACGAAGGCTATCTTGGATCTGCCCAGCAAAGACGACCATCTGATGCGTGTGCCATTCAATCACGAGGAAGAAAGACATTATCGCCAGATAGAACAACCCGTCATGGATATGCTGGATCGCAACACGAGAGACGACAGGCAAACCCAGGCCCCTTGGATGACTGCTATACAGCAGATCAACAAGCTTCGTCTTATCTGCAACCTAGGCGTCTCCACTCCTTCGCAAGCCGACTACGCCTCGCAACCCGGCGGCAATCATGATGACAAGACATCCGTGATGAACACACGCTTCTCAATGGACGGAGGATCATGCGAGCTGTGCTCCCAGCCAGTCGAACTATCGACACTCGGCAGTAGTCTACGGGATGTTACACAACCACAAGTCTATTATTCAGCTTGCAGCAAGTTCTACTGTGCAGAGTGCTCCGCGAGCCTTCAATATCGATCACCTGAGCCTTGCGCGTGTATAGAGCAACCGCGACAGTGTCCACTCCGTCTCCTGGCGTCCTTCCTAGCCACCCCCAGTCTTACGCCTACCGACAGCCTTTCTCCCTCATCAATGGATTGGGACTATAGCAATGAAGTCTCAAGCAAAGTATGGGCGCTTGTGTCTCAGATCAGGTCGCGCCCGCAGGAAAAGCAGTGAGCCCACCAGCATCATCAGGCACCTTACCAGACTAACCTTTAGCTAGTGTCGTATTCTCGTCTTGGACGTCCAGTCTCGACATGGTAGAGAGAGCGCTTCGGTGTGATCCAAATCAAGTCATTCAATCCGTCCGAATTGATGGCAAGGTTACGCCAAAGAACCGCAGTATCGCTACACGACAGCTTCAAGATGATCCTGGTATTCGCGTCATACTCATCACCATCGCCTGTGGTGCCTGTGGGTAAGCTTACAAAGACAATACGCGCTAAACACGAAGATGTTCTAACAAGCGTATCAGTCTTGACCTAACAGCGGCATCTACCGTTCACCTTCTCGAGCCTCAGTGGAACCCTTCTCTCGAAGACCAAGCACTTGCTCGCGTTCACCGGCTTGGGCAGACTCGTCCTGTGACTACTATGCGCTATGTCATGGAAGGCTCGTTCGAAGAGGTACGTACCCATGCCTCAGTAGCTCTGGAAACATAAACTAATGCCTACATGACTAGCACATTCTCCAAGTGCAGGATCGCAAGAAATTGCTCGCCACAACTCTACTATCGAACGGTTCAGCTCTGGAGGTAAGCAATGCGCACAAAGGCACCTTCGCGATAGCCCATAGATACTGACCGGTCGTTCTCAGAACCTGCGACAACTGCTGCATGAAAGGAAGGGTAGTCAACACGCTTAATGGGACGCAAGAGCATCGATGGCTAAACCCAATATACTCGTCTTATCTTTCGTGTCTGAATTACGGTTCCTGATAATTGCAAATACTTCCATACGAGAGTACCCTTGTGTATAAGATGATTAGGTGTTGTGCAAGTCGTGACTGAATCGCCCGCCCGTTTGGCTTCATCGCGCACAACACCAACACATTATCCTGATGAGAGCTTTTATTGAAACTTTCTATGGGTACAGTAAGTGAATTCTGTCCCGGCGCATTCACTCTCCAGCTCGTGATGATAGATGACTCTTGTGGATGATTCTGCGCCTTCCTCTTCGCAGGCTGCTGGTCTTGATGTAGGTGGCCCGTGCGTATCGCGTCTTGACGCGTCGGCGCGTCATCCTCCTTCCATCGCAGGAAGACTTTGCGAGCACTACATCCTCAATCACCAACAACGACCGCACATTGCGCTTGCTGATAAATGGCGCAGCGCGTGCTACGCAATCCACGGACTAGAGCGGTTCAACCACGAGAAAAGGTCGCGATAGCATTCCTGCACGCGTATAGCATATCTTATCGAAGATCAGAGTGCGTCTTGAACTCATACCAGGGCCTTATTGGTGCGGACTGACCACTGAGATCGCACTTTAGTATACGCCATCATTGCGGCAATCTTGAAAGCATAGCCCATTCCGGTGTTCTACTGGTCAGGTCCCCTTCGGTGTACATTGTTGGTGTCGCTCCAAGCGATATCTGCGGCTAAGCCTCGCGATGACGCAGTCGAGGCATTGCAGTATCTGTAGATGGCTGCAGCATTAGCATAACACTGTAGTGGCAATGCTGTTCATGTATTCCAACGCAGGGAACAGCCAATGGGTTTGATGCCAAATGACTTTCAGCTACCCCTCTTTTCCCGCCCCCGCCGCCTCTTCGCCTTCACACAACGTGAAGTCTGCGACATCATTATATGGCTGCTCGTTTCTTCACATTTCAATATGGGCGAGTCAAGATACCCCAGCAATACTGAGTATCAGGAGTCGCAAAGCAAGACGCCGGGCTTTCGTTTGTTTCAGCTGCAACCTGGCAATGGCGGCCCTTTGCATGTTGAGATCCAGTACCATGTCCTCGAGGACGCACCGCCATTCGATACGATTTCACACGCACGATCGCTTCGAGATCCTCATAGTTCTATAAGATGCGGTGATGAGACCTTTCATGTCGGACACAGTCTATCACATCTTCTGCATATGATAAGCCGGTGGCCACGAATTCCCCTTCTATGGGTGGACGAAATCTGCATTGATCGCAAAAGGCACCACGGGGGGTCTAACTTTTCACCCTCTGAGATTGCTGCTATCTTTTGTAAGGCGCGTCGCACTATCTGCTGGGCTGCATATGAAGACATGGCTTTCATGGAAAATCCGATCTTGACAATGATGGACATGGAGAAGTACAGACAAGTGGCTGTCGAATGCTTGTCAACAAGAGATGTTATTCACTCGCTTTGGAAGATTAGCGCACACGACCTGCAGTTTTTTGAGCAAAGAGCAAACAGGCTTGACGATCAAATCTGGCACGCCATCAATAGGTTTCTCAGCCAGCACCTCTTCTCAAGGTACGCAATCGCTCCTTCCCTGCGACGTTCAATAGTCAATTTTCGAAGTGTTTACTTAGACATTCGATTGGAAAGTCCTGAACTAACAGTTTGTACCTCAGGGCCTGGATAATGGTTGAAGTTATCTGTTCCCAGAATCCTGTCATATTCGATGGGCAAAGGATAATACCCTGGCACGAGCTGGCAAGCACACTGCTGGTATGGATATTCCTTTGTCCAATTTCGAAGCTCCACTCCCCAGGAGCAATGTCCGTGCTTCTCAGTGAGTGCATGCGTCGGAGGTACCTCAGCCCAGACAACAGACGCGATAGATTTGTGGACATACTACCAACTTCACGGGGCCTACAAGCTCAGTTCAATGATCTACGGAACTATGTATACGCATACTACGCAATGATCAACACTGATGTAGATGAGGCGCCTAGTCAGAACCAAGAACTGGAGTCAGTGCTTAACGAGACATCAAACTACGTACCCGTTATGGCCTATGATATGAACTGGGCGATGGTCTATTTGAATGCTTCTTCTCATTTGAATCGCCTCTCAGGCCAGCCGCTGAGTCTCTCGTTGGTGGACGGCGTCACTGGGGAACATCCATCTTGGAGTACAAACTGGCAGCCTTACACAGAGCGCTTCTTGCTCAACGACTCCTCGGGTAGCTTCTCGGCCTCTCGCCATTTGACTGCGCAAAGCCTTTACGCGAGTAATCCATACCCTCTATACAGAGGGAAATGCCTGACGTACACCGGTTTTGTCGTTGACGTTATCCAGGATGTATGTCTCTACATGCCGCCACGACGGCACTCCGATCACTATGCTGTGAGTCATTACAACTCCCTTGTATTCCTCGACTGGTATGAGTTTGCAAAGCACGCAGCGCACGAGAAAGACGTCGAAGATGATGTGTTGTCCTCCTACGCAGACACTATCCAAGCTAGAGGTTGCGGACACCTGTGGGAACATCCAGTCATTGAAGTACGAGACCGCGTCCGGGAAATTCGTAATTTTCTTGGCTTTCTTTCTGACGAAGACGCTGAGGCCCAAGAAACTAATCCCATTCGTCTTTTCTTTGCCGCTTGCTTTCCTTCTTATGATAGGTGTTTTGGGATGACTAAGGGTGGTCGCTTTTGCCTTCTACCCAAAGATACAAAACGTGGCGACTTCGTGTGTATTCCGATTAACAGTCGAGTACCTTACATATTTAGGGGAAGAAAGGAGAACAGGTACCGAAATGTAGGGGAAGCATACGTCTACGGGATGATGAACGGGGAAGCAAGCAAGCTCGAGAACCTGGACGAGAAGGAATTTCCGTTGTATTGAACATGCTTGTAACTAGCTACATCGCCGCGACTGAGAGAGAGAGAGTGGATGTTTCATCCATTTGTTTGTCTTTCGTAGGCCTTATTAGTTTCGACCTCTCTTCTACTTAGCTTCGAGATCAATCGCTTTATTCTCGATGATTTTGGCTTTTGAACATCTTTCATGGCTCCAAATCTTGCGATAGAGTGCTCGGCAGGCCTTTGTTCTTGCTCAATTGCGTCGTTCGATTGCCAGTCAGCAGTCAATCCACCGTCCGGGTCGTTTTGCTTTAGATGATTCACTCCAGTTGTTACACCACAGTCGAATATGATCTTGATCAGTTCCGGAGTTAGTCTTTCGGTGATTGGATCCTTCTCCGTCGATCGCCGGAGTGCATCGGCATGATAACTATACATCTGGTATAGAGCTGAAACATGCGGGCCATACTCACATCCATGCGGTGCAGTCTTGATCAGCGAGTACAGAGCTCTGCAGATGGTCGCGTCCGCGTTGAAACCAGCAGCTGCCCAGCCTTTGATGTCTGTCGTCGGTAAGTCCAGATAGTCTCGAACAGTCCTATGCAGAAAGTCCACGCGAGAGTCGAAAACTAGCGCAGAACCTAGCGAATTCTGGCCTTGGACCATTGGCTGGTACTGAGGCTCTAGTAGCCCTTTGCAGCTTGCAATCAACCGTTTCTTTGTACCGTTTTGTCGCTTTCTCATCTGCTGTATTCCCAGCGGTTGACGATGCTCAGGTGGGTCTTCATCTAAGAACCAGTAGGCCATGAGGGGAAGATTTTCCTTTGCCGTTAGTGCCAGAAGGAACATCTGAGCGCCTTGCTCCCGATAGGACGCGTCCACATCATGAAAGAGGATGCGATCAAAGTACTCTTCTAGCTCTGTAGGTAGCTCGCGAAGTCGACGTTGTAGGCGGGTGATGCTATCCCCTTCGCGTAAACCTTCCTGAAATGAACGCACGACAAGTACCACCCACAAGAAAACTCCATTAGCCGCAGTGACTATCTCTTCTACCAATGCCTTTCCGCGCGTTTCTTTGTCCTCTAGCTCCTGGAAGTTGTCGTCGTTCGCGAACGCGTCGTTAATGTATGCGTTGATGTCCTGTGCATTGAAGTCTTGCATGTAAAGCTTTTCTGTCGAGTTCTTTCCGAATGCTTGCTCAAATGCGTTCCACTGACGACTTGATACACATGTCTTGACATGGTTGATCTTTCCCAACATCCTGACAAGATCGATCACCTGGTCAGGATCTCCGGCATATTCGTCTAGTCCGTCGATGAAGAAACAAAGACGCTTTCCAGATTGAGTCAGGAAATTACACGTGCGCTCCAACGCCGATCTCAGATCTTGGATATCGTTCCATATGTTAGGATTCAGTAATCTATTACTCTCGTTTGGACCCATGCTGTTGGCAGCGTCGTACCATCGCCAGAGATCAGCGAAAACCAAACGAATATAGTCTGGGCATGCTCGTAGGATTTGATATAGCAGGGATCGTAAGAGACCTTCCTGTGATTTCTGAAGGTCGTTCTTGCCGGCGTTCCAGAAGAAGTACTCCGCGGTAACAACTTCGTTGCCATTGGCCCACATTTTGAGGTGCTCCGTCGTTTGCTTATGAGTGCAGATGAACTTCATCAGCGTAGACTTTCCAGAGGCCGGACGACCAGAAACCCAATACAGCGTATCTTCTGATCGCAGCCACTTGATGAAATTCGACCTCTCGACATGTTCGTCATGCACGCTAGTTGCTTCGAACACCCAGGCCAATGTGTGGCTGTGGGCAAGCGAGACCGATGAATAGCGATCTTCCAAGCGCACGAACCATAGCTTAGCGAGAACCTTTTGCTCAACAGAAAAGTGCAGGCCGTCAGATGCAGCTTTACCTATCTTGTCGGCTGATTGTTGCTCGTTGATGTTGTTTTCGTTGTTTCTCAATGCTTGATCGAAATCCTTCCGTAACTCCATAATGTCTTGCGTGCGTGAAGCCTCAAGTTGGCGATTCATTCTTAGCAACTCATCGAACCGAGCATGTATGCCAAGGGTGCTTTGGTCTGCAAGACAGGCGTTGACTGCCTTTCCGATACGGTCCAATCTCCCACATAACGCCACAATCTTCTTATCATGCCATTGTGTCTTGAAAGCCAATATAATGCTGCTCCACTCGTTGCGGTCGTCACGTAGCTTGAGCTTGCTCAGAATGCCCAGGAGCTCATCTGCGATGTCGTTGCTCTGGCATGCCAGTTCCTCGATGGAATCTTCGCTGTCGCCCACAGAGATACTCGTGAAGTTTCCAGATAACTTGAGCCGATCTGCTCGTGAATGAAGCTCTTTCGAGATGAGTTCCAGTTCGAGATATTCCTTCTTGGTACCAGAATCAAGTATTTCTCGACCAGCGGAGACCAAGTGCTTTGCAGTTTGAATGAATTGTAGAATGTTTGCGGCAAGGCCGACGACGGCAAACCCCTCCATAATCCAAAAATGCGCGGAGCAAAACCGCGCTGAGACGAAATTGAAGAGTACTCCGGGAAAGCACAGGACTTGGTCCGGCCAGTCTCAAGTATTATTGATCGTACGTCTGGGGCTGAGACTTTAGGCATGTACGATTGGGTCCAGCCCTCTGTCTGACTGCTCCATGCTGGTTACACATACTCTTGTCCAATTCGCTGCTTTCTTGGGGGCGGAGCTGCCGCGCCAATGCCAGCACTGAAATAACTCAGCCCCAGGCATAAATGTAGGGGGTGCAACCGAAAAAGCGTCAGCTCATGCCACCAACGCCACGGGTTTCAATTCAACGGGTGAGGACCATACCAGCATCGTGCGGGTGCGTGTTGGGGCTGCTCGGGCTGCTCTTCCTTCCAAAGTTTGTTGCGCAGGCCGTGCGTGACGCCTGTTTTAGCGCGTTTACCCCGCCCACACCCGGGCGGGCAAGGTCTCTCTCCAGGGCTGATCTAGCACGCCACTCCACGCAACCTTGGAATGACCTAGATACACTCTTCAGCCTCAAGAAATAATGCCTGGCGATGTTCAACTCGTACTCCCGCGCCGCGATCCGACAATTGAATGATGGTATCAACGGAGGAGAGCTGTGCGTGCCATGCCAGATAGCGATAGAAGAAGACGAGCGTGCGGGCTTCGCTAGCATTGGTACGTCAGACTGGCTGAACAACGGCTTCCGAGAATACGATGAATACCAGCATCTTACCGAACCTGTTCTCTACTGCGACTGTTGCCGTCATGTTCTTCGCGCCCGAGAGTTCCAAAGACGACAAGGAATAGATCAAAGCCCATCGGTTGATGCGCGGAAGTATCCTGGAGACTTCAACGGGCTGACAACATGTGTGTTTCTGCATGATGACGATCTGGATCTGAAAGCGTATAAGGCGGCATTGAACGACTTCAAGATCCAGAGATCAGAGTATAGTCGAACAGTGAGACATCACTGGGCGGATGTGGAATTGATCAAGAGTTGGCTCGGTGACTGTGAAAAGGATCACGGCCATGCCTGCAATGAGCACCAGACAACAGTTACTGATACTGGGCCGCTTTTGCTTCTGGATGTTATCGATGATTGCCTCGCGGTTGGGAACTTCAAGGATCGGTATTTCGCCTTGAGTTATGTTTGGGGCGCTTCGAAACAGTTCCTGACCCTGATGGAGAATTACGACCAGTTGCGCCAGCCCGGAACTCTTTCCAAGCAACCTTTGACAAACACCATCAAGGACGCAATGACTTTTGTCAAGAGCCTGGGTGAGCGATACTTATGGGTTGATACGATGGTAGGCGAATTCAGCATGACAGATTGGGGTCCCCACTTACGAAATCCAGTGCATCATCCAAGATGACGCTGCCAATAAAGCGAGCGCTCTCGCCCAGATGTGCGCGATCTACAGTTGCGCCATGGCCACGATAGTGGCCCTAAACGGAGACTCCGCCGACGCCGGCCTACCCGGCATTCCGCCTACGGCCCGCAACACCACCGCGACCTTCGTCACCCCTGGACTGCACATGGTGGAGCGATCATCCCTGGAGAATATGTTGGCAAATCACACCTACGATGGTGTAGACGTCGATTGTGTATTCAACACGCGCGCCTGGACATTCCAAGAACGATTACTATCGAATCGAAGTATCTACTTCCTCGGCGAACAGGTGTACTTTCACTGCAAGAAGCAGCTTGTATGCGAAGATAGATATATCAGCGATGACACCAGCTTCTACACCCTGGACAAGATGCGCACGACAAGCGTAGAACTGAAGTCCAAGACTACTCGAGCTGGCACATATAGTCCACTGGACGAGTTTCGTTGGTACGAAGAGATCGTCGCAGAATACACGGCAAAGAGAATGGGTTACCCGGACGATATCATCAATGCTTTTGCCGGCATTCAGACTATGCTAACTCGGATGTTTGATTGGCCATTTGTCGGCGGCCTCCCGACTCCCCTTCTGGATCTCGCATTACTTTGGACCCCTGTCACTACCATCGAGCGGAGATTGACTACCTCAAAACAGCCAAGCTGGAGTTGGTCGGGCTGGATCGGGCGAGTCCGATACGCAGACCTGGTGCGCCCAGGACATAGGCCGATAAGCTCGTTGTTCAGGCCGCTCGCCAAACATCAGTTCGCCATGCCAGCTACAATTGTCTTCGAATGTATGAGCGTCCCTCTGAAAGCTTTCGGACTCTCCAAGGCTCCAAAAGGGCTTTTCGACCCATTTCAGAGCACATCTAGCCCCATCACCGAAGACTCATACTACGTCTTCGACAGCAATAAACGTCGCTGCGGCATGCTTATAGGCCCTTCGCAAGAGAACGCGTCTGATATAGCCAGTGACAAACTGAAGCTCCTCGCGCTTTCGGCTTGGAAGTCAAACAACAGTCTCACAAAGAACGTGCCAGTCATCTCTCATCTCTCGGAAAATGGATATTTCTCAGACGAAGACGTATACGATCAAGCTTTCCGCGATGCAGAGTGGTGTACTTACAACGTCATGCTCGTTCGCTCGGTAGGCGACGCGTATGAGAGGGTTGCAGTGGGACAGATGCACGTAGACGCTTGGCATGGAGCGGGTGAGATGCGGGGAAGGTTCGCGGTGAATTGATCATATGGCGATACAGTAACAACGCACAGCTACAACTCAGAGCATGAACAGCGGCAACATGATACACATCCCTCGAAAAGCTCAAGAAGCGTATATTTTCCCAGTGCCTATATGTACTGTTCGATCATTGAGTAGGCACGTCGCGTGTTGTGCAATTGTCTTGCAACATCTCGCCAAACCAGCTCGCTTTTTGGGGTGTTGCCAAAGCCTTCCGCATAACAAGGTCTGCGATCAAGAAGGCAGTACCCTGTTCAGTCGGTGGACGCCACCCTCCTAAGAACGGCACCTTCCTCAGATGGATCCTCGAGTATGCCGTGTCGCAGTCTGGTTGCATACGTATGCTAAGCATTATCTGACTTGGCCTCGACGTCTCATGTCCTCCTTTTGATACTAAGCGGGTTGATATCACCGTTGTTTCTCCAGCACGTCGATTTGCGCGAGGATCACATCCTTGCACCAGGGGAGCGGGTTTGTCCTGGCGCTGTGGACATTCTTCAGATATTGCTCTATTGAGAGCCCGGCAGTGCATATGGCAGGGATCATACCATGTCTGGCGACGTGTGTGGCGAACAAGAGGCGTGATGTTCGGCCGTTGCCATCTGGGAATGGATGGACGCTGACGTAGTAGAGAGTGTCCCATACACCCTTTATCAGAGGATGTGTGTCTTCTTGGTCGTGCGCAGCAAACTTCGACCACCGCTCCAGATTCGCTTCCACTTCGCCTGGATAGGGGAATATGGCCTTTGGGTTCGACCGAACCTGGACTGGCATGTGGCGGATTAAGCCAGCCTTGAACGGTATTTGCATGCCCCGAAACAGTATCCTTGATATGATCCTTATGTCCTCTAGGAGGTTCTCCGGGGTTGATGCTCGCTCGATATAGGTACTCGATAGCACAGCCTGTAGTGCAACAATGTTGTTGCGCAGTTCGAGATACTCTATCTCCTTGGACTCCTCGCCGTTGTCGAGTTTTATCAACTCGCTCGAGGACGGAAGCCGCAAATTCATCGCGTTGAGCAACGCGCTTCCACCGTCTTTTTGCAATGGTATGGCCGCTTCGACCTTCTTTGCGGTCGCTAACGATAGACTGTTGTGTTCTATGGCGCAGCTTCTCCAAGAAAAATTAGCAAGTACGTTACTACAAAACATTGTAGTATCTTGCATGGTCTTTGATGGTGATGTGTCCTCAGCTCTTAGCTGGAAATCTTTTCGCAGCGTATCCAAGTATGCAAGTTCTCGACGCATTTGGTGTTGCGCATCTCTCCAGGGTGCTGCATTTCGTATCTGGTAGACCTTGTCCCATACTGTTCCGGAACGGGCGAGCGTATTCCACTCCGGTCCATCTTCAAGAAGACCGTCGAATTGCGCATAATGCTTTCTGAGGAGGGTGTTTCGCGCGCGGATGATTTCTTTCGTCCACTTCATGTTGTTTGCGTTGCTGATTTTCTGTTTGTGTTGACGTTCTGAAGTTTGGTGTAGGTTAACAGAATCTTTTCGGAGGTTTCGGGTTGCTAGTAGCTGCACTTCTATGGTACTTGCCCCTACTTCCATGGTACTCTCTCTGACTTCCATAGTACTTGCACCCACTCAACCATAGCATAGCAGCGGCGAAGGTCCCAAATCCAGCATCACTCGCACTCGCACTCGCCCTACCATTGTAGTATCTTACAATATCGTTGATAGTAATTAGTCCTCAGCACTTAGCTGGAACTTTCTCCGGAGTATATACAAATGTGCGAGCTCTCGATGCATTTCATGTTGTGCACGTCGTCCTAGGAAAAAGCTAAACGGGTCTGCAGCCTACATTAACGTAGAAACCTACAAAGTAGGTGGCCTAACGTTGATGCAGGCTCTAGGCCTGTTCGGCTTTTTCCTTGTATAAGGTGTGTGCATCTTTCTAGGGTGATGCATTTCTCCCATAGCATGCATTAGAGGAAATCATCTGAGCCAGCCCACGCGCACAGATTGTAATAGGCCAGTACAAGACGCCGGCCTTCCTTGTTTATGGCACGAGCGATGACTTGATCCCCTGGGAGCAGTCGCAGGGGACGTACGAGGCGCTCGTAATGGAAGGTGTCATCGGGCCTTGCTATCGTCGAGGGTGCGCCGCATAACTGCGACCTCAGTAGCAATCCCGAATCGGAAGGCTGTGTTGAAAGGCTATGATTTTGTTTCTGTCACGATAGACCATTCCAGTTCTGCTGCTGCCGGGTGTTCCATCTGATCGAGTTCTTTCGGTTGCGATAGCCCTCGTTCGAGAGGCCTTCAACGTAGAGGGTGTAGTGTGGATTCGGAACTCATGGGTGGCTCATTCGCGATGGAATGATTCGGTATCAAGGATAATTTTGACTTTGAGTAAATGCGCAAGCGACGACTGTGGCTGCTGGTAGTATGGGCATATGCGAGGCTGCTGGAGTGCGGGCAGGCCATCTCCAAGGCCCCTGGAAAAGCGCGGGGCTGGGCAGGGTCCAATCATGCGCTAACGACATGTGCTCGACGCGGGCTACGTCACTATGCCCAGCCACCCTGCTTCATACACCTCCATGGCGCATAATCACTGCACCTACCAAGATTTGCATGTTCCAGTCGATCGAAGGTGGCCGGGGGCTCTCGTTGGCATTTAAACCGCGATCGCAATTCCTCGCGCTCCATCTCCATGGGCGTCAGAAGCACGGCCAGCCTTTCGAATGCCATGTGCACGCGTCATGTGCTTTCTTTTTCGCGCAGCTATTCCAGCTCCAATCTGATATCGTTCACGTCGCGTCTAGCTTCTGTCGCACAACATGTCGGCTACCTGCCGCATCTCGTACAACTGTTCTCTTCCCTCCGCATTCGGTCTTTGCTTAGAGCGTTCGATGAACAAAAAAAGCAATGACGGCTTTGCGACATTTGCGTTCGAGACCCGGTGCATCCGCAAGGCCAAGGGCGTTATAGTGATCAAGCAACAGCGCTGTACGAGGCAGAAAGCGACTCCAACGGAATGCGACATGTGGGGTCCAACACCACCGGGGAAAAGCAATACCTGGATCTGAGTCACGATCCAGCAGCACCCCATTGTAAGTGCTCAAGGTTACTAGAACCCGCAAAAGGTCTTTCACGAACCACTGTCACTTGCGCATGCCTCCACTAAGTAGCTTGGCTCACGGTCATTCCAATGCATCTCAGGCAATAGCTGGTACGATTACGGCGCGAGCATATTCTCTTCTAACGAGAGACAACGCCGGCACTACGGACGAGAATGCTACTGAGATAGCTAATCTGCACATGTCGTAGATAACCTTGCATATGGCTTACGCTGTATTCAATCATCTCTCAGCATTCGATCTTGAACGGTCACGACTTCACACATGAAGAGTGGTGGCGCCGAATCGTTGACAGGCCCCCACCTCAGCCTGATCACCTGCCGCGCCGCTCAACTTGGTATTAGGTTCAGCCTTGGGAATAACTCTGCGGCTTTTTCTCGTTCTTCTCTTCCCACCTCAACAGCCATTCTTTGTGAGCCCGGAAACATCGATAGACCTATTTGCCGTTGACGATGCACCGGTATACAAGTTCCTCTTCCCAGAGGACCACCGCGAGCGGACAACAACAGGACCGAATTGGGCCTCATGAACCAGACGAGGCTACAGCACGATTGCGGAGTACATCCATCAGCTCAGGGAACATTAGCCCAATGCTTCGATCAAGTCTTGACCCAGTCTCGGCTCCCAGTCCATTCCCAGTTTTAGACGCTGCTTTGGAAACGTCGCAACATCCTGATCCTTCTGACCATAATGGAAGTTTCATCGAACACCCGTCTGTCTCTCCACTCGGTAGACGCCCGAGGTGGAAACAGACATGGATAACGCCTGCCACAATACTTGGCTTCTACTTCATATGTAAGCATGACAAGTAGCATGTTACGTCTGTTTGTTCACCATACTAACTGCGTCTAATCAGCGTTCATCTGTGCAGCAGCGCACTACTGCTTCTTCGCGTATCTCGACGGTCGTATCATTTTCCCAGGCTCTATACCCTCCACGAAGACCACTGCAGTCCCACAAGCCTACGCTACTACGATTTCACTAGTGCTAGTCACCGCGTTTCGTGCTGCGATAGTAGCCAGCATTGGGGCATGCTATACCCAATACCTCTGGGCAACATTTAGAAAGCGTGCGCTCAAGGTTCTATTATTTCCGGTCTAGCTATCGGGACTGAAGCTCACAACGTGCAGATCAGCCTGATCGAAGATCTTTTCCAAATGCAAACGAATCCCCTCCGGCTTTTCAACTACCACTTGTATCTCCAAACGCCAATGCTTGTAGCTGTAGCTATGTTTTGCTGGCTTGTACCTATCGCAACGTTGTACCCTCCAGGTACTCTAGTTGTCGGACTACAGTCGTCTTCCATCGATCAAAGCTTCAATGTGTCCGTCTTCCACCACAGGACTCTCCAAGACATCACGGACGACAATGTTATAGCCCCAATAGAATGTGAGTACAATTGTACTACAGAAAGCTGCAGTCTGAGTTCTCCGCCATTCCCGGAAGCGGTACAAACCCCGTCGTTGCTAGAAAGTTGTTATTCGACAATGTTAGTCCATGTTGTTCCTACCGAACCACACCGTTGGCAAGGTTATATTTGGTGTATACTGATTCCCCCACAGCATGACCTCTGATATGAATTACATCATACGCTCAAACCTCATCGTAGGCGAGATATCGAGGCTGAAGCAAGCAAGCATAGGGAACACGTCGTATGAACTCAGTTTTCTGGGAACCATCTTGGATTGCGAGACTACGAACCGTTCCATGGAAACCAACATCCTGCAATTTGGCTTCACCCACCCTCCTATGCACCATCCGGAGATGGTCTGGCGGATTCAACATCCTGAACCCAGCTGCGGTTTGAGAAACTACATGGGTTCAGGCCTGTTCCCTGGGGATGCATCGATCACCTACCGGGTCGGCCACTATGAAGAAAATCCACGGTATTGGCCCTGTTTGGACAAAGACAGATGGAATCCCACTATCGGCATGGGCGTCGTCAACTTTCCGGGCTCTGGCATACATGTCGTTGTACCCATAACGGAAACAGTGTGTCGGCCAAGGATAGTGAGATATCACGTCACCATCTCACACACTAGCGGAGCACAACATGTCTCTCACGTGATTAGAGACGAAGAATCTGTACCGGAATATATTAAACGTTTTGACGACTTCAACGGAAGCTTTGAGCAATGGTCACAGCTTTCAGACACTGTTTTGATCTATCAAGATTACGCACGGAACCTCAATCAGACTGGAACCACTTTTGAAGGGAGCCAGTTTGAATATTCCAGCATGTCGAACAATACGAAGCCTTATACAACTGAAAATGATACCGTCGTGGAGACATGCGTGCTTGAAGCCCAGCCTTATTCACTTGTTTATAGCTTCTCTGCTGCATCACTCAATATTTGGCCCCTTGGTGTTTTCGAGCAACGCCTTCATGAAAGCGATCGAGCTTATGACTGTCCGGCATTCGACCCTGAAATGGCCAACGAGCTCCTCATCAACACTACAATCTCAGCACTGGCCCTAAACCAGCGTTTCGACATCGTCAACGGAACAGAGACCCGCACCTTCAACATCTACCGCTTCGAGAACAAACTCGCTTTCTTCCTCCCATACGGTCTCTCACTCGCACTCGCCATACCAATCCTAGTACTAGGGCTTATAGCTCTCTACGTCCAAAACCACGGCGTCTCGGCTATCAGTGGAGGTTTCATGCAGCTTCTTATGACGACTACTGGGCGTGGTTCACTTGAAGCTGTGGTTGCGAGAGGCTCGGGTACGCTGGGCGGATACGAGAATGTTTCGGAAGAGCTGCGTGGGATGGAGGTTAGGTTTGGAGAGTTCGTTGACGTTAGTGGGGGTGAGGTTAAGGAGACTGATACGCTTCTGAGCGGACATGACGGGCTTGTTGATGCGCAAAATGATGGTAGTTCGCAGTCAGGTATGCAGGCTGTGTCTGGAGCGGAGCGGTTCGAGGACAGCGTTTCTGTGGCGCGAAGAGCTGGCTTCGGCACGGTCGATGAACTGATACCATTCAGGAAGGACGCGGATCAGTAGTCGGAAGGGTTGTGCTCTAGGAGGCTACGAAGGGAAGAAAAGTGATGGGTTTGCACTGATTAAGGTTGTCTGGACACTTATGGTGCTCATGGTTCAGCTCTGACGGTGATGGTGACGTACACCAGAAGTCACTTCGGTTAAAATCGAATCGCGGTACCCTCCGTAAAGTTGCATGTTATGTAGCCCATCGCATTCGTGAGGTCTCCGTATGTGTTGCGACGGTGAGCAAAAAGAGAGCAAAAGCAAAACATCCAACAGCGCCACCGGTGCAATGCCTGTACGCAGCGAAGCGGACGCAGTTTCAACCCTCAAAATCGAACAATACATACCAGGTTCGGTTTATCTCTCTCTAGGGGTTCTCTGAACGTGTTACTCGATACGAGTTATGGCGTTGCGGCGCGAATTTCGGTGTTTTGTCGACCGTGCTCACCGGCGGTAAGATTAAGTCGCTCTTCGGTATTGTCTACGGGCCGTTTCCAAGCTTACACCCGAACCAGGGGGAAGAATGTGTTGATGGTTCCTGCCTTTCGCTCTCTCTTCTTCGCAAAGTTTGTTTTACACATTGAACCTTGAGTTCATCGCCTAACTCAACAATGCAGACGTGCAAAAACCGACAGGCAGCTTTTGCGGCAGTCGCATTCCTTTCTGCCTTTGCATCCAGCTCGCCAGCACACCCGCTCTTGCATCGCGATGTAGCTGCCCTATCCGACGTTCATTCTCTAGCACTCCAAGAGCGTGGTATTCCTGTCGTCGACTCAACGGTCCCCCTCAGGCTGCGTTCCGGCGCTGGCAAACAACTTGCAAAACGCCAGAGCGGTGGGCCATTGCGCACTATCTATGACGGAGCGCAATATGCGATTGACGTGACCATCGGCACGGAGACGCTTGAAGTTCTGATCGACACTGGAAGCAGCAGTTTTTGGGTCCCAAAGGCCGATTTCGTGTGTGTAGACGTCAACGGCACGCAACAGTAAGTCCAACGCATTACCCAACTCTCGTCTGGTACCTTGCATCTGATGTTGAACTTTCCTCATTGTAGATCTCAGCCCACTTGCGGATTTCCAAAATTCGGCCCCAAAAGCTTTTCTGGCGGCCAAATTGCGGACCAGAACTTCAACGTGACATATGGCGGAGGGGAGTTTGCGACTGGCATTGTGGGTCTCGAAGACGTTGGCTTTGGTGGTGTGACGGTCAAGAATCAGAAGATGTCGTTCGTTAGCAGGACCTACTGGCTGAGCGCAGGCAATCTAACTAGTGGGCTGATGGGTACGTGAGGCATGTTGTCTGCTTCGAGTGTTTGCTAACGAGAGTGACTAGGCTGGGGACTCGGTGCCACCACCGCCATCTTTGAGGGCGCAGACCCGTCTCAAGACGGCGGAAAAAAGCCTATCTTCGTCAAACCGTGGCTGGAGACCGCCTATGACCAAGGCTTGGTGGCAAAGCCCATCTTCTCGGTCGTACTCGGCAAGAGGGGCAAAGACGACGCGGACTTGTCAGCTACAGGGTTCCTTACGATAGGAGGAGCGCCATCGTCATCGTCGTTGCCGCTCACGGGTGCCTACGCTACCACGCCAATCCTCAAAGAGACTTTTGATCATTACCAGCTGGAGAACGAGTATGTTCACTACGTCATCCGACCGAACGGGTTTGTGGTCAACGGGAAGTTCATTGCCTGGGCCCCAGGCACCTCCGCGGGTACTCATTACGGTGATAGTCAAGAAAGATTCACGATCCTGGACACTGGCACCGCTTACACCATGGCCCCGAAGACCCTTGTAGAGACAATCGCCGCAGCCTTCGACCCCCCAGCTTCCTTCAGTGAGGATGACGGTCTCTGGGTGGCTTCGTGCAATGCGAAACCACCTTCTGTCGCCATTCGCATCAACGGAACGGATCTTCCCTACGCCTCATCAGACGTTCTCGTCGACGGCACTCTAGGCGTAATCGACGAGGAGAAGCAGACATGCATAGTCGGTTTCATGGAACCATCTACTCCGCCCTGGGGTGGCGACCTGCCGTACATTCTCGGTGCCAACTTTCACAGGAACGTGCTAGCGGTACACGATATTGGAAACAAGGTAATGACATTTGGTGCGCTGGATTGGAACTGATCTCGTATTCATTGCGACGCTGATAGCATCCACAAGATTACATTTCGATAGAAAATACCTTCACATCTGTTATGCACGGCAATATACCGTAGCTCTCTAGAGATCTGTCATGTTCGTTCGCGTAGTGTTCTTCCCCTTTGCGTGTTACCATCATGGCCAGCCGTTCCAACATGACCGTCAATCCACGGAGCGGTGGTTGACTCCTTCCCTTCATGTCGGTCCGAGGTCGCGACATACACTCAGGCCAGAAGAGTACGCCGACAAATGGATGCTGAACTGCGCTAGCTCGGTCCTCGTAATGTAGCAACGTATCTCACAGACAAGCACATCACACAGCTAGACGTATCACTTAATTTATTTAGTCTTAGACTTGTTGGTAGGCATAGCTAGGGTAGAGTCGCCTACGCAAAGACTACCGCAGCAAGACACAGGGCTCCAGGGAGACCCTGGATGAAGAAAATCTTGGTATTTGCCGTCCACCCTCCATAAACACCGGCCACAAACACACAACCCGCGAAGAACAGAGCGATTTGGGGCGCAAACACGGCGCTGGGGTGAACCAGAGACCACAAGAGGCCAGCTGCCAGAAATCCATTGTACAGGCCTTGGTTGGCGGCCATGGTCTTGGTTTTGGCCGCGAAGTCAGGCTTGAGTGCAAACGCTTTCAACCCTGCTGGTGAGGTCCAGAGGAACATCTCCAAGGCCATGATGTATACATGGAGCGCGGCTAGTAGAAAGACGGTAATAGAGGCGAGGAGCGGCATTGTAGGCGCAGATTGAGGGTTGGATGCGGTATCGATTCTAAGAGATGATGATTTGTGTTTATGGTCGAGTCTGGCGATGAGGGGGAATCAAGGTGAATAAATAGCTAGAGGCCACTTCGGCTTTACTTGAAAACGCTAGTCTAGACGCTTTGCAGGAATGCTGGCGATACGGGCAAATTCCTTCCTATAATGCCGAAGGTTTTCACATCCCCGCGAGAATTCGAGATTAAGCTATGAAAGTGTAGACCCCAGGGTGTTCAGTTTTTCCAAAAGTTGACATGCCCAGCGGAAAGCTATTGCGCAGATAGTTCTTAGAGCTAGGTGTTAGTTTTGTGGAGGCGGAGAGGCAAGGTTCCCAAAGGTTGAGCTGGTGGCGTTCAGGCGGGCAGCCGTAGGCGCCGGCTGTTGCCTAGCCTCCCTGCATGGCCCTAGCTGACTGCGGTCATCACCGCCCTGCGCCATAAAGCGACAGCCACGTTGGATGTCATCTCCTGTTCTTCGTCGCACAACAACAGTCTCGCCACGAACCTTTTATTTACAATCCAGTGTTCGTATTCCTAAATGCTACCCAAGGTAATGATAGCAAAGTTACATCCAGATCATGCGTCTGTTACGGATGAATGAAGATGGAAACGTTGGCCTTGAAGACCACGCGGAAAAGACTGAGCCATACGCAATACTTTCGCATAGATGGGGGGAAGACCATGAAGAGGTCAGCTTCAAAGATGTGATGGAGCACACGTACAGGCACAAGAGAGGGTACGCGAAGATCCGCGGCTGTGGAAAACAAGCAAAGAGTGACAACCACCAGCTCTTTTGGATTGATACTTGTTGCATCGACAAAAGTAGCAGTGCAGAGCTTTCGGAGTCGATAAACTCCATGTGGCGTTGGTACTGCAACTCTCAAGTCTGTTACGTCTACCTAGACGATGTCCGTGCAGATATCGACGAGGCTGAGAAGATGACGTCGTTTACTGAATCAAAATGGTTCACTAGAGGATGGACACTTCAAGAGCTACTAGCACCCCTCAAACTTGAGTTTTACGACGCTGAATGGAACTTGATTGGGACGAGAGATGAACTAGCAGACAAGATCAGCGAGATCACGAATATCAACAAAGACTTCCTGGGCTCAGACGTCTTCTCACTCAAGCGAGCGAGTATAGCTGAAAAAATGTCGTGGGCCTCGACAAGAACGACGAAAAGAGCCGAAGACACCGCTTATTGCCTGCTCGGAATCTTCGACATCAACATGCCTTTGCTTTACGGCGAAGGTGCGAAAGCCTTCCAGAGGCTACAGGAAGAGATCGTGAAGCACTCGGATGATCAGTCGATATTGGCTTGGAATTCTCCCTCTGCGGAAATTGATAGTGGCAATCTTTTCGCCCACTCGCCAGCTGCATTCGCCTCCTGTGAAAATATAGTGCGAAGCATACAATCAGGTCCGGTGAAGCCGTATTCCATAACAAACAAAGGCCTCGAGATCAGTCTACCACTTATCAGGGGAGGAAATAACGGCGAATTCATCGCGGTGCTCAATTGCAGACGCCGATATGACACATTCGGTGGTCTGGCACTTCCTGTAAAGCAGAGGGACAACAGTCGCCAATATCAGAGACGAAATGGCGAGCTCCAGCCTGTTCCGTTTACCGATTGGGCTCGTGCAGGCGTACAGCCAATGTATATCAGCATGGGGCCACTCGCTGACTACTCGACAAACGGTCTGAAGGACAATACATCTATTCTACGCGCGCTACCGAAAGGCCTCAAAGTCTCACAGATACTTCCTCCCGGCCCATCGTCTCATGAAACGCACACTTTTGAAGGAAATCGGTATCCAGACTGTCCACAAGATCCGGACAACCGGACCCTTGTGGTGTTAAGTTCGGGGACCACTCGATGCTATCTTTTCATGACGTTCTTCCACAAGAATAAGTTCTTTCAAGACTGCGTCTGGGATGCCCGGCTTCTTCCTGTTCTCGTCGACGACAGCTCCGATTTTGAACAGATCTTCAATGCATGGAGCTGTGAGGATTTGTCAACTCTGCAACGAGTCCAGCATTCATCTTGTGGTAGAGTGGCTCTTCGAACTATACCACAGGTCATCCAAGGCCGAAGAGTTACAATCATCGAGATTTTCGATTGTGGTTCAGATATCGGTATGCGCCTTCGAAATATCTATGAGTCACTTCTTGTAGTCGTTCGATCTATTGGATACCGCCTATGTCGTGTCATTTACTGGACCTTTGATTTGCTTTTCAAGGGGGGCAGGCTCCTTGATCTTACCTGGCCCGCAGCACTAATACTGTTTTGCATTCCATACTTATCATTATCCCGAGATCTTGACAAGTACCAGACGCCAAGGATGTACATCATCTCTACTTTTCTAATTTTCGTTTTTGTTAGATGGAATGAAATGCGCCTATTTCAGCAGCTCCAACGAGAAGAGATGATTGTTCTAGGTTGGCAGGATGTTCGAGAGTTCGATCTAATTATTGGCTATATTGCTGTCCTGGTAGTAGTCGTCTTTCTACCTTGTGTTCTTCTCGAACGGTATTTGGAATACGACTTTGGTGCTCTGTGGATGATTGTAGGGGCTCTGGTATCGCCGCTATTAGTTAATATCATTCAAGACTGATTTCGGTTGCATTTAGGGGAACTAATATAAGACTTAGTAGTTCTTAGCTTTACCCTAAAGCAAAGCATGGATGAACCCAATGACAAATGGAACAGATGGACTAGATATTACCTGGATTGCAAATGCTGTGGCGTCCTGCGTAGCACTGTCATGCGAGATTGATACGTTCGCCGCTATGGCAAGTGGAACAAAGTATGCCAAGCATGTAGCGGTAGCGAAAAGACAACTGGTCAACTTCATCTTTCTTAGCATTACCTCAATTATCTTTCTCAACACGATCTTACCCCGACGTACTTTATATCAGGTTTGACTGTCATCGCGTAGCAGAGCCTGCGACTTAGCATCATTGCGCAATAATTGACAAGATTGACGATGAGGCTGATAGGCGGGGCGGTGGTAGCTACCCGTGGACGGTTAAAGGGCGGCCCTGTGGTAAAAGACCGAGACGGCAGCACGTGAAAACGACAACACCTTGGCGTCAGCCTTGAAGCTCTTACTACCATTGCGACCCAAAAATGATGACTCAAGTTCACCGCTAACCAAGTATTACAGCAAAGTTGATGTATTCGTACAGGTTAAAGGTTGAGCTAGGGGTGCACGAGGCTAACGCAGACGGGTCAGGCGCAGACGGATCAGGCGCAGACGGTTCAGGCGGGGCAGCTGTGAGCGCCGGTCGTCGCTTAGCCTCGCGCCCTGCATGGCCCCAGCGGACAGCGACCATGAAGCAACAACCACATCAACAAGAAGAGATTGAACAGTATAGAGTCTCAATCGACGTCGACGCATCTACTTTGCATATTCTATCGTTCTGTAGTCTGCGGAGCTGTTCAACATCTTTCTTGTATGCCCAGGTGCGGTGCAACCACGTCAGCTATCTCCGTTTTCTTGTGGCACGCTGTCAGTTCCACTTCAGATCTTGCATTCATGGCCCAATATAGCTGTGACTGAGTACAGCAGCATGAACGAGTACGTAGGTTGAACTAAGCCTAGCATAGGTATAGAGAAGTTGTCGGAGAGACCTGAGTAGCACTCGGCCGTAACAACACTCGTGCCGAACACGGACGGGGTAATAGTTTTCCGAGAAAAACGCGTCGCCAACATGATACCAATCTATCAACAGTAGTAACAGTCCTTGCGCACCAACTTGAGGCTGATATAAGCTGGTTGCTTTTGTAGAAACGTCACTGACCAACACTCGGTTCCGCCACGACAACGCTTTCCAGAATTAGACACAGCTTCTATCATCTCGACTACACCTATGATCTCTGCTCTCAAAGTTCTTCTCCTGATGAGCAGCCTTACACTCGCGTCCGGGGCAATGGCAGAGGTAAGGGTTCAAAGCAATGCGACGTTGGAAGAACAATGCTCACATCCGACCAGAATTCGACATGTCAGTTCAACATGAGTCTTGATACCGTAAGTTTACCAGAACAAAGCACCCTCAATCCGTAATGAGACGCTGATTTGCATCAGTCCGATGTTGCAAACACCAGCTATGTGCGCATGATGAAGAACGTCAAACTTCCCGTTTCGGGAACGACATACCGCTACGCCATCAACCCTCCATTCGACAAGGAAAAGCCGTACCTCTTGTTCCTTCACGGCTTTCCAGAGACATCTTACAGCTGGGTCAACCAGATCGAATACTTTACCAGGCGCGGCTACGGCATCATAGCCCCAGACCTTCTGGGTACCGGTGGTACAGACAAGCCCGTCAAACTGGAAGCTTACAGTCTGAAGACAATGGCATCTGACATTGCTGAACTGCTCGACTGTGAAGGTATTGACAAGGTGGTCGCAGTTTCACATGACCTGTAAGTCCAATAGCCACATGTTGTCTCGTTTCTAGACCGCTAGACTAACATGCCTTAGTGGATCTTTTCTACTCTCCCGCTTTCACGCGTACCATCCTCAGTACCTCTCAGCTCTTGTATTCTTAGATATCGGCTACTACGGCCCCGGCACAGACTTCAACCAAACCTTCGTGGAGGCTTACAACAACATGTCACAAGCCACATTCGGATACCCTATTCTTGGGTACTGGTACTACTTTAACCAACCAGACGCGCACGTTCTCTTGGATGCACATGTAAGTTCAACATTATGACCGAGCACGTACGCAAGCTAACAACAGTACAGTTGGATTCTGCGTACTCTCTCATGTTTTCGTCCGATACACCCAAAGTAATGGTGGAGAACTTCAACACGATTGGTGCGCTTCAAGAATGGCTATCAGCTGATAGAGGAGCGGAATTTGGCAATGCCTTCATCACCAACTCGACTCGAGAGCAATGGAAAAGTATCACTCGCGCACAGGGAGGTCTTGAGGCGGGTCTGAGATGGTACAAATCTTTCTTGCGGGGTATCAACTCGGCTGATGAGGACGGTATGACGCATCGCAGATGCCCGCTTTGTTTGACATGATCTAATGGAGCGCAGAGATTCGATCGATGTCGGGAGTCATTGAGCAGCCTAGTATGTTCATCGCGGCCGAGAGGGATGCGGTCGGTATTCCGGCGGAGCAGTTACGTTCTATGCTACCATACGCTCCGAGAATGCAGATCAGGACTGTCGATGCTGGCCATTTTGTCCATATTGAGCGGGCTGATGAAGTCAACGAGCTACTCTACGACTTCGTCCAGAGCCTTAAATAGGTGGATACCAAGGGGGCAATGGGATCTGCAAAAGGCTGGGCTGATTTGCTCCTCTTTTTCGTCTTTTTCGACATGTTGTAGTCATGATGTTTGTTGCAACGAAAAGAGATTTTTTGGTGATCACACCTTTCCTCTCTGCGGGCACACATACTTGCGGTCATCGTCATTCGAGAGAGTCTTTGCGTTCGGGTTGCTAAGACTTTTAAAAGATTGGGCAACTCAGTCGCTGTGCGTCATCGCCGTCTTCATGAATTCAATAGACCCAGTATGACACCGCCCCCCATGTCGTGTCAGAGGGATAGGTGGCGAGAGTAGCATGTTTGTAGAATAACTTTTGTACTGGAGCAGTCCTGTTACAATGATGACCATGTTCAAACAGTTGTTGACAAGATGGCAAGATTGCGACGATAGATTACCCTAACGATGAAACAGCATGTGATATGTACATCACGACGAGGTGCTGCGAAAGAAGTCACCTCGTAAGGTATGAACTATTCCCACGGGTGTCGTTTTATAAAGAAAATCTAATCCAGGAACAAGGGTAGGCAATGATTCTGGTTCGTTCATGACTGTATGGACCGACCGTGACTGATTGACGCGAAGCTACTCGGCGATGCAAGCCCAGAGATGAATACAATGAAGCGTTTTGGTAGGATAGATTCATTTCGAATACAAATACTCAACTAAATCCACAAACAGATCGATTCAAAAGAAGGATTGCCTCAAAGAGGACTTCTCAACTACAACTAGGCTACAGCTACACTTGCGGCATCGTTCTTTGCCATCACTTCCAAGTGATCACAAAGACCCCTCACCCGCTGCTCAATACCGGCATTGAAAGCTGCGGCCTTCTCAGGATCCCTCGGCGGAATACCCATGATGGGAAAGTCAAGACGAGACTTTTCACACCATTCACTCACCTTGGGCTCCGCCATCCACTTGAGTCTGTTCCTCATAGAAGCCAGAAGGGTCGTGGGATATTCCGCCGGTATGCGAGTGTACGGAAAAGGGTCGCAAAGATAGTTCTTGAACTTTTCGTCGTCGTAGCTGGCTTCGACGTGTCCAACGAGAGCGGCGCTGAACGTGGGCTGGAAGAACTTGATGTTCTGGATCGTGATGTTTCTGCCATTGAAGACGGGAATAGGTGGCTCGTTTCCTAAAGCAGCCGCAGCGCAGTCAATGAAGAGAGTGTCAGGCACAGGAGTGTATGTGCCCTTCTCTAAAGTGACCTTGTCTGGGTCAATGCGTTTGACTCGTCCCTGGCGTATGATGTTCGTGACTTTCTTCACCTCGTCAAACTCCGCCTTGGTGACAATCGCGTGCCTAAACATGGTAGGCTCGATGCTCTTGTCCAGACGGTGAGCATGCCCGAATTCCTCCATGCGGTGAAACATCTCTTGAGATGTTTTGGACCCCATGATGGCAGCGCCCTTTTCTTCCAGCAGTTGTTCGGGGTTGGGCGTGGTCTCTGGAGGTTGAAGGGTAGCGCGCTCTAAGAACCAGGAGTCGCGCGGCATGATCCAGGAAATGTTCTTCGGGTCGATGCCTTGAGTTAAGAGAAACGAGCATGCGTCCATTCCAGTCTTCCCGGCTCCGACGATTGTATAGGCGCCGTACGGTCGCTTCAGTGTTGCTAGAGCGTTGGGCGTGACAAGGTTGACTTTGTCTGAAACTTCATACGAAGGTGGAGCCATAGAGGGGACTGTGATCTTCACGTATGTGGCGTCTACAATACGAGTGTTCGGTCCAACCCGGATGGTTTTCCCCGTGACAATCGATTGAAACTCTCCATCGCCGGTGTAGTTATGCAGTGGGTAATAGGTAACGCGACCGGAGGGAAGGAGGGTATTGTTCAGGACCTTGGTGTAATAGGCAACAACCTCGTCGCCACTTGCCACCTCGGTCAGGCCTTTGTTGAATCCAACTTGATCGATTTTCCCATCTCCGAGATGTCGAGAATTGACACCGTAGACGAAGGACGGTTGGTGAAGGGTGACAAAGGGGTAGGCAACTGTCCAATGACCTCCTGGGCGCGAATAGCGATCGACAATGGCCACCGTGATCTCCTTCTTAGCGGCAATCAGGGAATCAACGAAGGCCATTCCCGTAGCGCCCGCGCCGATGACGAGGTAGTCGGCGGAAATAGTCTCGGTCATGTTGATCGGTTCTAAGGTAGGTATGTAGGTTGGAAGAGTCTTTCAGGAGATTGTTGGTATGTTCGAGACGAAGAGATGGATGTTTGGTGTAGCAAGAAGAGAGAAGAGAAAGCAGATTCATATACCAAGGCACATACCTTGCCCGGCCGAAACGCGTGTACTGTATTCTTCAACAAGGTTCAACATACCGCTCCTTCGGCATCATTGTCTCGCTGTCGATATTAACCGTAGTCCATGATAACCTGAGTTGTCCTTGTAAGTTTCCTGTACATTGCGGCCGAGCCTGTTGTTGTGACAAAGTTGCTCCGGTCGGTCAGAAGCTTCCGAGATCTAAGTTACGGACGTAAGCAATGGAGCCACACATTCTAGCTTGAAAGTGCCATCCTGCCAAGCAGTACTTGTGGCAAGCTTACGGACGTACAGGTACCTACTCAGCTTGGAAGCAAGCGCAAAAGCGTGGAGCTATTGTTTTCCGAGCTTTGGTATCTTGTGGTCCTCCGAAAGACTGTACCTACACAGCTCCATCTCCAGCACACGAAAAGGTAAGACCTTACTGTTGGTCGTGAGATTCTTGCTATCGATTCCCCTAGAGATAGTGGCCTAATATCTAACGACAAAAGTATCATAGCACAGCTGATGTATGCCCATAGCAGGAGGTATAAAGGTTCGAAGTGGCTCGATCGTGGGCTCGTATTGCTGCGGGTTCGGCTTCGGGTGCTTGAGTTTGTGGTTCTTCATGTCTACCAAAGCATGATGGTATACAAATCGGAGGCCGTTCGTCTGCTCTGCGTCACTGCCGTAGCATGGGCAAAAATAAAAGGGCAAAAAGGATGTGCAAAAACATACAACAGCGGGGATTCGCTAGTGGTCACCCACCTAACTACTAATCCGCCGGTACAATGCTTGTATATGGCTGAGCGGACGGGAAGCCTAATTCTCATTGTCCTATGGTCGTATGTGAAGGAATGGGTGATTTGGTGGCATATGAAGCTATTGCGCTGGCCTCGAGAGCACACCGGCGGCGAGGACGGCATGAGAGGCGTCATAAGAGGGCCGCGATCGCAAGAGACAAGACCAGCACTACGATGTGCTCAGAAGGTGGACCTGTAGACATGACGCAATCTGTCGAAGCCTGCATCGTCGTCGGTCCTTGGAGACTCGCTGCAGCAGGGCGCAGGGCGTCATGGCTGTGAGGGTGTCGCACGCCGAAGATTGGATCCGCTTGATGCCGCCGTTGACTGAATAGACGTAGTGGTAGTGGTAGTGGTAGTAGTGGCAGTAGAGTGGAGGAGCGATAGCCAAGATCCAGGTGCCTCCTTCCTCTGCTTCAGGAGCCTCGTGGCATAGCGTGCTTAGGCACGTGCGCAGGCGCGTCCACGTTCCAAGGCGCGTAAACAAGCGATGACGTAGCGTGGCTTGGGGCCAGCCATGAACACCTGGGCAGATGGCGCATACATATTCAAGGCTGGGACTGGCCGTTGACAATCCATCTTCTTCAACAGCTACATAATGTTTACTACCAAGACGACCTCACTGCGAGCTCTTTCTCGCGTCCCATGCCGGGCCAGGTGCCCAGCTGCGAGGAGACTGTATGCGACAGACCATGAGCAGCGCACCAAGGAAACGCTGAAGACATCGTCGCGATTGACATGGTGAGTTATTGCTATTCCAACTCTTTGCGCCGTGCGCATTGCGTCCCCGTACCAGCTGCACAAGCGATACTGACTGCCTCAGGCTCACCACAACCGCGGCCGCCGGCGCTGCAGCCCTCTACTACACCACCACTGCATCTACTTCCACTGCCTCCTCCTCCTCCTCTGCGCCTTCCACCTCTAAGGCCGCCCCACCTCCCCCGGCGTCACATGATACCAGCCGACCGGGGCACCGCCACGAATCCGAGTACGCCTCCGACGTTCCCAAGCCAGTGGAAGACCGCCACGGCGACAGCGTCACCAAACACAGCATCGCCGCGCACAAGAACCAGAACAAGGTCCGTGAGGGCAAGTTCTCGGGCAAGGAGTTTGACAATCATGAGCTGGTGCATTCGCCGGGGAAGCCTGGAGGTGACTTCGAGGTGAAGCGGTAGCATGGGAGAAGTTGATAAGGGAGGTGAGGATTGTTGAGCGAAGTACAACGGAGTCGCAAAATCACTGAGCGCACTCATGCTCTCTGTCGATGTCTTGTATGCATTCATATCCGCTTCTTCTGTCCTGATAGGGAACAAAATATGCCGGCGACGCTGCCTTCTTCCGCATGTATCCTATCTTCGGTTCGTATATACCATCGATCTAGGTCTCGCTTGCATCGCATTTGCGCACGTCTATTGTGGCCCAAGTCCCGCATCCCTCAGCTGCTTGAAGAACTTATTGGAAAAAGCCGAATCAACGAATTCCAGAAATTGGGTAACTTGCTTCCCATCCTCCGTGAAATGCAAGATCAGCGCGTATTCATTCGCGTACGGTCCGATGTCACTGTCTGCTGTGCTCGTCGCATGCATAATACACGTATGCGCATCTACATCATGCACCTCTGTGTGAACAGTAACCTAGGGGCACGTCAGTCGCTTGCGTCCCAAAACCTAACCCTGTGTCTTACCTTGAAGTCCCTGAAATGTGGCAGCATTTGACTGAAGCGCTCGCGATATTGGGTGTTGTTCTGAATCGGTCGCCCTAGCGATGCAGGAAGGACTTGTTGTGTGCAATCCTCCGTTCGATAGGCCATGATCTTATCCATGTTCCATGCGTTGTACCCGTCAATGACGGCCTGGGCCGTTGCTTTCTGGGCGGCGAGGGTTGACATCATGGATTCTCAGAAATGGAAGAGGGTGATAGTATTGCAGAGCTGCGTTGTGGTACTTGCTATATACATGTCTGACTGATCATAACCTTGGAATAGGCTAGCGAGAAGCGGGCAGGTGCCCAGGTGGCGGGGGTGATAGACGAGTGATCGTTGGCGAGTAGTAGCTACACACCCTCAAGACGCGACGATTTAGGTTTGTAAGGATGCGTCATGTACTAGGGCGACCGTTGCGCGCCGGAAGTCTCACCATCCAGCGCGCATTCTGATCCGCTGTTTAGGCTGCCTCGGCTAGTTGCTGCCTCCTTACATGCCCCAATACCCTTTCTCCCCGCCTTGACAGTAGGTATGCCCACATTATCGCACATGCGCGCTTGGTTGCTGACGTTCACATGCAGGTGTGCGCAAAAAGCAAAACGCCTTTAATCCCGAGGTCTGCATCAAAGCCCCGCCATTAGGGAGCCGCGAAGAAACGAGAAGATAATGCGCCTTTGACCCCCGGGCTGAGCATCGAGAAGACTTAGAACCGTCCCTAAGCAGATGCTCCCTTGAAAAGCCTAATACTCTCCGCATTGACTCTGAAAGCTCCTTCTCTTCGTATTTTGAGATCGCAAGAGCAGTCCTAAGAAGATTCTTTATCTTACAGCTGTATAGTACGTACCTTTCGTCAGGTATTAGCAAGACTACGTAGAGCTAGTAATGATACCTTCCTGCTACTCTCGTGTACTTCTAGAAAGGCTAGCATCACTACGACGAGGAATATGCTTGTATCACAAACTTGAATGGTTGCTATGAACTTATACGGCAGCTAGAGCATGAGATAAAATACATATCGGAAGGCCAACAATGCGCATCCGTTGAACTCGACGACCAAGCCCGCTGAATTTGGTGCCCGCGCCACTAGCCACGTCGATTCCGGAAATGTTCCTTCGCGTTACCAGCAGGAAGACCCGTTTTTCGCTTGCTCCCCACCCAATGTCCAGCCACTTCGCAAACACCTCGATCTAGTGCTGGGATCTTCGCCCTTCCAAATACCTCGTCCGTACTCAACTTCCATGGTTGACCTCCCACATCTGAAGCCATCAGCGTCGTTGTCGGGTTTACGTAGTTCAAGAAGAAACGGTCGATCGTAATTCCGAGTGCTTTCGCGCTTACAATGTCTCCGTATATGAGCGTTGGGTAGAAGGGCTTTCCAATGTAGTATACACTGATGGTTCGCAGATCTGGAAGATAAGTGGTCGGATCGACAACGGTGTCGTTCAGCAAGCGTCTTACAAACCCCGTAGTGGGACCCGTACAGTCGACAATAGTCAAAGACTTGAGGCTCACCGGCAGTACTGAGAATAAAAGTCCATTGGCCAGCACGACGTGACTAGGTGGAAGCGCAGACTCCGGGATTATCAACGTCTGTAAGTCATCGAAATGGTAGTATATGGGCGAGATTCGTGTAGCCCGAGAGGGTGTTATACCACTCCATGAGGATGGCAGCTCCAGCTTGGTGAGTCGCGAGTACTTGGATTCGAAGACTTGAGCGAGGTACTTGTGCTCTCGTAGTTGTTGCGTCGAGGGGTCATTGGTCCAGTGACGTCGCCCATCAACCTGCGGGCTCATTGGTCCTTGCCACGGGTCTGCGTCCCTGATCAACATCGGATAGTGCAACATATGACCGCCACCGAGAAGCAGTTCTTCAAGGTTTGGTAGCACCAGCAGAAGCAGAGCGAGGAAAGCGTTGTTGTGACCCGCTCGGAGCGCGTCTTCCCACATCCGCTTGTTGTGGTTACTCACGTCTTCAGCGTCCCGGATAACGTTCAGACAATCCGTTCGGAAAGTAACTTCGGTCTCGATAGCGAACTGCCTTGACGGCATTCTTGACCGGCGTCGCGCATCCACGTATCGTAGGAGCCCAGCGCGCAACCTGCGCCGAAATTCACATTCTCGGACACTGCTCCAAGGCTTTTGTATACAGCCATCTTCATTGCCACCATAGTTTGCTTTCCGAGCCTCGGGAGATACATTGTTTGTGATTTCAAGAGATTCGACCTTATCCGCCCATTCGTTGGCGGGGAAATCTCGGAGCGTTCGGAACAAGGCGAATGCTTTCGGAAGGGGAACAGTAAGTGCTTTGAGCTCGTGAAAGGTGGTTCGAATGACTCCGGGGAAGCGAGTGTTCGCAGCGGCGAGGGATATTAGATTTCCGTAGGCGCTTCGGTCGAAGCGCGGCTCGACTATCAGATGAGGAATCGTTTGAAGAAGTAGTTCGTCGGGAAGGTCCCTGATACTGGCCTTGGGGATACTACTGGCTGTGGAGGACGACATGGCTGAAGATCAATAGCCTGCAAGCGTGCGGAGGGGTAAATTTACGAATAAAGAGTATCAATAAGAGTGATCATATGAAGGAAAAGGAGAGTAAATTCATAAGCAGGTGTTAGTAGGCACCCGTCTGACTACACAAGTGCCCCTCTATGCGTTCGATTAGGATAGACATGGTAGAAAGTGCGGGGCAATGGGATCGAAGCGTAACCAAAACAAGGCGAGATAGGGAATGTTCAAGCAAGATTCCCTAGCCAACATGTGCTGTTGCCTGGAAGGGGGTTCTGTCTCGAGTGAAATGGTCGCAAGACCTGTCTCCATATAACGGGTAACAAGTGCAATAGCCAAGAGCTTCCGGGATAGTGGACAGTAGCGGACGTAGTGTACATTAGAGAAGGCTGTCGCCCACTCCAGTAGAGCCATCGAGACAAGTGGTGAAGTCGTCAAGGAAATCGCAGAAGCTGCTATGTGCCTTCGTTGCACGACCGCATATGTATTGTTGCATCGCAAACAATGGTTGTGAGTACTTCCTTTCGTAGCGTGTCTTTTGTGGGCACATCCCGTCTGTCGCTGGTATCAATCCTGTCTCCCTTCTCAGTGCTGACTAGACGGCAGACGAGTGTGGTGATGAGATCATCGAGCACACCGACACAACCGTAACAGTGACCGTACTCCAACCTCCTCGGGGGCGACATCAATGCAGCCCCGACGTAACAGGGACTTGTACGTGGTCAAGTGATGGAGGAGCAACCCTTGCGTGTATGAAACTGACGTCCACGTACCCAAAGGGCCTGAAAGGGGGCATCTTTCCAGGAGCAGATTTCTGTCACTGCCGGTGTTCATATCCTATCCAGTACGCAGTGTGACTGCATCTTGAGATACGGCATCGGACCGTACAAGATTTAATGTGGTTCTGCGACCAGCGGCCTTGCATTCACAATCGTCCAGGGGCGGGTGACTGCTGACTCGGACCGATTTGATCGCTGAAGGGATCGTCCGCCAACGGTTTTCTCCGCAGCTCAGGCACATTCTCATAGTCTTAACTGGCGAGAATTCTCTGCTACGACTCGTCGAGTGACATCGTCGAACTCGGCGAGAAGAAAGGTGTTGCGACTACACGTTCATGTCCGGTGGAAGGCTAGTATAGTGCCCTTTGGACTACCAATTCAATAGTCAGAAGGCTCGAAGCTGAGGTTTGCGTGTAGCTCGACACGGGCATTCGAGGTGGAGCAGGCACGTGGCGTGGAGACGCGTCGGGAAATTGCTGATGGCCCAATTCGTCCAGACAGCGCTAATCCTCCACCAGTTCGGTAAAGCCAGGGTCAAGGCACGGGTAAAATCTCCAACGGCCGTCTCGTGGTTGTAGCGCGATGTCAACAAAAGGCTGCGTCATGGAAGGTCTACCGTGCGCGTTGTGAAGACACTAACCTGTATCAATCAACGCTACGCCGCTTAGGGAACATTCGGGCCGATCCAGGAAGGAGTGTGCCTGAGTGCTGGCTTCCGACGATCGGGCAAAGACACCACCGTACTTTCTGTAAAACCGCGACTCAGTAATTTGCGCGACCACGTCGTGGACTGCACCTTCAAACATACTTGGGTAAGTGAGATTAACATACTGCAGCTCGTCTACACCAGAAGACGCACATACGGGCCGATAGTTCATGTTGTAACAGTGAGATGTGGCTGAGCGGACTGCAACCCACTGACAAGGAACAAAGAGCCGCGCTGAGAACGACCAATGCAGCGACGATACCAGTGCGATGGCAGCCCTATCTAAGCTTTTCTCACTGAATGGGTCATACCAATGAGTCGCAGGAGACGTCTACGATAGTCCGCATCGAAGCCGCGAGTTCCGCGCCCTGGCAGTTCTACCCCTGATGCCGATCCCAATCGACACCAACACGATGACCTGAAGCGCACAGGTTATGACTCGGGTCTGTTAGAGGCACAGCGAAATAGGAAGAGCTTCGGGAACCTGAAAGCGGCGTCGCGCATGGCGCATGCCCTTGAAGGAATCTTGATTAAGGTTCCTCTTGGTAAGGCGAACTAAATGAATTCAGGGATGCATACCTGGAAAGCCACGACCGACAGTATCTATGCCAAGCTGCCAGCCTCAAGACAAGATACGGTGAGGCTGTCAAATCTGCCATACTCCAGCTAGAAATTACTCGAGCGGGGCACAGGACCCGTGCTGGTGGTTCCCACCTCTATGGGGTCACCAACAGCGATCTACGCTCATGATACCACTTCATAATGGCCGAATGCATGGGTCACTCCAGTGGATCAACTACGGACACCCTGGAATCAGGCTTCGTCATGTCGATCGACATCCTACTGGTCTTCCTAATGCACACAACGGTGATATACCGGACATTACTGTGCTGCCACACTTGTACATGGTGTGGCGTTAGGAGAGAGACGTTGGAGTGGGTGAGTATATAAGTACTATCGGCTCCGACTTCAGTAGTAGTATCATCCAGCTACAGATCCACAGTCATTCCTTTTTTACGACACTCGCTTTTTGCTCCAACTATTTTACAGTCTTTCCAAGAACCCTAATTCTCCCAAGATGCGTTTCAACGTCCCCGCCATTCTTGCAGCCGCCGCTGTTGCGAACGCCGCTGTTATCCCCCAGATCCCCAAGGTTGATGGCGTCGTTGGTGGCGCCACATCTGGCGTCTCTTCCACCGTCAACGTGAGTACACCGCATGTCGTCTTATATTACTCAACTGACAATTTCAACAGAAGGTTGAGGGTGTCGCAAGCCCCAAGATCAACGCCTCCATCGGTCGCCGTGTTAACGCAAAGGTCGGCACCAAGTTCGGCTCCGTAGACGCCTCCGTCGACCCCAAGAAGATCAACGCCAACGTTGGTGCCCACATCACCAGGCGCCAGGTCCCTGACGTCAAGCCCATCGTTGGTGGTGCTACCTCCGGCGTCACCTCCACTGTCAACGACGTCAAGAACGTCGGTGCTGACGCCAAGGTCGAGGCTCTCGACGACGTTGTCGAAGTTGAGGTTGGCAAGCGCCAGGAGCTCCCTGTCGCTGGTGACCTCGTCAACGGTGCTACCTCCAAGGTCACCTCCACTGTCGACGACGTCAAGAACATCGATGCTAAGGTCGATGCCCTCGGTGCCTCCATCGACGCTTCCATCGGCAAGCGCCAGGACCTTCCCGTTGTTGGCGACCTCCCCGTTGCTGGCGGCGCTGCCGGCGACGTTACCTCCAAGGTTGGATCTACTCTCGCCGACGTCCAGAACCTGGACGTCAACGGCATCGCTGAGGGTGTCACCGCCCCCGTTGCCCCCGTTGTTGACGGTGTTGAGTCTGCTCTCAAGCCTGTTGTCGACGGTGTCGAGCAGGCTGTTGCCCCCGTCACTGGCGCTGTCTCCGGCCTTGTTACCCCCATTGTCAACGACGTCAAGGACAGCGCTCTCGGTGCCGTCAACGGCGTTACCTCCAAGGTTGAGTCCACTGTTGGATCCACTGTTGACGACGTCAAGAACACCACTGGTTCCGCTTCCGCCCTTGGTCAGTCCGCTGATGCCGCTGTTGAGAAGCGCCAAGTTCCCGATGTAGCCCCCGTTGTTGGTGGTGCCACTGGTGCCGTCGAGCCTGTTGCCAACACCGCCACTGGTGCCGTTAAGCCTGCCGTTGACACTGTCGAGGGTGCCGTCAAGCCTGCTGTCGACACCGTCAAGGGCGCTGTTGAGCCCGCTGTCAACACTGTCAAGGGTGCCGTTGAGCCTGCCGTTAACACTGTCAAGGGCGCCGTTGAGCCCGTCGTCAACACTGTCTCCGGTGTTGTCTCACCTGTTGTTGACAACGTCAAGGGCGTAGCCGGCTCTACCGTCAAGACCGCCACCGACAAGGTCGGCTCCACCGTCGACGATGTCAAGAACATTGACGTCTCCGCCGATGTTCTCGGCGCTGCTAAGGTCGACGCCTCCCTATAAAGGCGCTGCTAAGCTATGACGGTCATGCTTCGAGCGTTACGCAATCTTTCCAGCGTCCATCAGCGAGACGCATTTGTACATATATCCTAATCTGTAGTAACATCTAATCAGAAATACCCCCCCTAACTTCGTCCATTGATCGTGAACGTGATATGTTGAGATTGATTCGTGATGGTTATTCATACGCCGCTACTTCGCGCTGTGCTAATTACGCCCTATGAACGAAAACTTGTCACTACATCGATGCCAACTGTATGATGTCCTTTACCGCCATCAAATGACTACGTGACGAAGAGCGCATCATTTCTGTCACCCTCAGTTGAGCTCGGTGGGCCGACGAGAGTTGCCTCGTCTCTAACCACAGTTTTGCGCCATATCCAAGCTCTTGAGCCACCCAAAATATGAATCTGTGTAGTCATTGTGTTTCCGTGTCGACACATCCTACCGTATTCATTCTGGATCTTCTGCATTAAAGCTTCGTCGAGTTGCGAAGAGTGTATTACCTTGGTATTGGCTGTGCTCATGATCTGAGTGGTGGTCTGTATGTACCACGGTACATATCCTGGAGCCTAGGGTCATCCGTAGTTCAAGACACACATGCTGGGCCAGAAGACCCATCACCCAGTCTTAGCTGTGCAACGACTGAGAAACCCTTGGTATAAATTAACATGTATTTATACGCGATCTATTGCTTTAGGGCATTCTTCCCCTAGTCCTAACGCCCTCTTCTTTCGCAGCAGCAGCAAATATACACCAAGCTGGGTCAACATGATGTCTCCAAATAACGCACACAAGCCACAGAAGCTTGGTCTCAAAGAGTAAGTGGCAAAGTATCTTGAGAGAAAAAGAGAGAGTATGCTGACAAAATTAATCTCAGTTTCTCAGATTCAAAGATCCTATCTGACATCACGATTCGATACGGACCTATAGGAGAGCGTATATTCGAAGCCCACAGGATAGTGCTAAGTTCGAAGTCATACTGGTTTAAGGCAGCCTTCACTGGAGGATTCGCAGTAAGTCTAGTCTCTTACGACAGAAACGCATGCCTCTACTGACGTGATAAGGAGAGTTCCGCCAGGGATATCACCCTGAAAGAAGACGACCCCGATGCTCTCAAGACTATGCTTGAGTTCGCATACGATGAGGATTCCCTCCATCCCGACGAGTTGGCAAAAGGTACTCCCATCGGTATCCGTCATGCCTTGGGGCTGTACCGCGTCGGTGACAAGTACGACTTCCCGAGATTCCGAGACTGTACCATCTCTTGTTTCAAGCTTCGCTTGGAGCACTGGCTCAGTCAACCTTCGCTTGGGGACGACGCTGCGCACAAAGACTTTTGCGATATTGTTAGAGAGGTCTATGACATTGTTGGTCCAGACAACCATCCGCGTCAGAAGCTAGTGGTGGCTTTGCTGGAAACGATAGACGATGTGGACTCCACGCGCATTCTCAACAACACGGGGGGTAAGCAACGTTCGGTAGTAGAGGCGGCCCAAGAAGTAGCACCATTTGGACGAGACAGTTTCCTGCACTTGATGGCCAAGACCGGAAGTTCAGCAGTCAACGAGTTCGGCTTGGTAAGTACAACTGAGTTGTGCACGGGAATCAGGGTCAACTGCCCCAGATGTCTTGCCATTTGGTGGAGAGTGGTACTTGAGGAAGACGAAGACAGAATAGAACGGTGCATTTGCGAAAACTGCAACCGGAGTATGATTGACCTGGGTGTAAAGCGGGATGAGGCAACTTGGACTGCACGTAGGTAGTTTGCTGGTAGGCTTGCATGGATGCAAAAGTGGTAGCGCGGTCTTGCCTCGGCAGCGGAGATCTCCGGCACTACCGGTAGGCCACCCTGAGCTAGGTTTCAACTTTCCAATGTTTCCCCCTCGAATTGCTGTCCATGAACTTGCGATTCCACCAGCCTGCCACTTTAACGACGTTACGACCCCTTGACGACTATTTTGCATCTCTCGCTCTCTTTTCTGTCTTTCCGAACTGTTAGAGATACTACGCGTGACTCCCATCTAGCTCGGAACTGTCTGCGACCAGCCATACCTAGAACACACGCCCTCGCGCAATCACGCCTCACCGCTCTCGACCTCAGCTACACAGCTTATTTGAACTATCATCGCCTTCGCTCTTTACGACGAAACAACACACCCTCCTTATCTGCCCACCATGCCCGAAACAACCAAGGTCGTGCCCCTCACCTGCCACGGCCACTCGAGACCTGTGCCGCATATTCACTTCTCGTCCCTGGTCGACGAGGACCAGTACTACATTATATCAGCATGCAAGGATAACAACCCCATGCTCCGCGACGGAGTCACGGGAGATTGGATTGGCACCTTCCTGGGCCACAAGGGCGCCGTCTGGCAAGCGAGACTCTCCTCGGATGCCTCACTGGCAGCGACGGCCTCTGCGGATTTCTCTGCGTAAGTGCTTCTGACTACCGCGAGTGGAGATGGTACTAATGCTCCACAGCAAGGTCTGGGACACCCACACCGGTGAAGCTCTACACACTCTCTCGCACAACCACATCGTCCGCGCCGTCGCATTCCCCAATCAGCCCCACCCTCAGATCCTCGCGACAGGAGGCATGGAGAAGAAATTGCGCATCTACGATCTTTCACGTAGCGACGCGACGAGCTTCGAGATTGGCGCAGGTGTCCACACAGGAACCATCAAGTCGATCGTGTGGACATCGGACCCGAACGTCATAATCACAGCCGCCGAAGACAAGAAGGTGCGGTGGTGGGACTTGCGCCAAGAGTCTACAATCGGCGAGCACGCCGTCGAAGGCACTGTTGGCTCTTGCGAGTTGGATAACACCTCCTCGGAGGGCATTCTGAGCGTAGCTGCTGGAAACAGTGCCTACTTCTTCAACAGCCAGTCGCCCGGATCGCTCATCAAAAGCATCAAGACACCATACGAGATTGCCAGCGTGGCTCTGCACAACGGGGAGCGGAAGTTTGTTACTGGTGGTAGCAACCAGAATGATACCTGGGTCAGGGTCTGGGACTTTAATGAGGAGAAGGAGCTCGAGACCAACAAGGGCCACCACGGACCTATCTGGTCGGCAAGCTTCTCGCCTGACGGAAAGCTCTACGCGACAGGCAGTGAGGATGGAACAGTCAAGCTCTGGAAGTTCACTTCCGGCCCGTACGGTCTGTGGAAATAGGATTTCGCATGACCGGCGCTGCTCCTTGCCACACCTATGGCCAGATGCAACATTACAGCACCCCCATAATAGCAAATACGAGACAACTAGCATTTACCACTTTGGACACTTTGGACAAGCTGTTGCCATCGCGATTCTTGACAATGACATGTATGGAACAGGTGAGCAGAAGCGCTGCGAGACCATATCGTAATCGCAGCATTGGAGTTGACATTACATTCGCGCGCTATCTCAGGCTACTCCAACCAGGGTAACTGTACCCGCGGAATTATCCGATTCGACATGCCGAAGGATCAACAACACCAATGGCGTGCAGCAACATCATCCACCTGCATATGCTACGGCCGGCCTAGGTAGCGATATGCAATGCTCAACACAACGATAAGACTGCCTTGGCAAGATAGCCGATAGCTGCGTTCACGGCCGTTGCCAAGGGTGGGAGGCCTCGAGTGATACAACTTAAGTACACATGTCATACCTCCGCTGTCTGCATTGCGTTCCCAACATTACGGCCACCTGTGAGAAGTCATTGCCAGGGTCTTCGGTTGTTGCGTCTCTACCCCTCTCAGGTCAATACCTGGATCCAGACTTGAAGCGCCAGAATCCTTTTCAACAACGACTGCGCAGAGTCAAAATGGGAGAGAAAGAGGAGATCTCGCCAGCGCGAGAACCTAGCATTGATGAGGGCCAACTCGCTGCTGAGAAGCAGATGCGCGATATCGGTGCAGATCTGTATCTCGAAGTCCAGCAATACTCAAGAGAAGAGCTGGAAGCAGAACGCAAAGTCGTCTTGAGAAAGATCGATTGGGTCATCATGCCGATGGTACGTTCTCTCTAACTTAAGCTACTAAACCACAAGGCAGCACAGCTAAGAAAACCAGATCTGCATAACATACATGATCCAATTCCTCGACAAACTCTCCCTAAACTACGCAAACGCCTACACCCTAACCCCCGACCTCGGCCTCCAAGGCGACCGCTACGGCTGGGTCGCCGCCATCTTCAATTTCGGCTACCTCTTCTGGGCGCTCCCAGCAAACTACCTCATCCAGCGGCTCCCCGTCTCGAAATACACCGGTCTAATGATCCTCCTCTGGTCCATCCTCCTCTGCTGCCACGTCGCAGCGAAAAACTACTCCGGCATGTTGGCCCTCCGCTTCTTCCTCGGCATGTTCGAAGCCAGCATCAGCCCCGCCATCATGAACATAGTCAGCATGTTCTACCGCCGCGACGAACAGCCCGTTCGCATGTGCGTATTCCTTGCTTTCAACGGCATGGCAACGATGGTCGGTGCGCTCCTCGGGTACGGGCTCGGTCACGCGCATTCCGCGCATATCAAAACGTGGCAACTCATCTTCCTCGTCATCGGCCTGTTGAACTTCGTCTGGGCGTGGGTGTTCCTCTGGGTTATGCCTGATAGTCCTTCCACCGCCAAGTTCCTGGACCATAAACAGCGTATCGTGGCGATTGATCGTATTGCGAGCAATATGATTGGTGTTAAGACGAAGCAGTTTCAGAAACATCAGGCGCTGGAGGCGGTGCTGGATTTCAAGGTGCTTTGTATTAGTTTGATTGGGCTTTGCTGTGGTGTCATCAATGGCGGTGTGTCGAACTTTTCGTCGAGTCTTATAAGGGGGTTTGGGTTTAGTGGCATCTATGCTACGTTGCTTCAGCTTCCGACGGGGGCTATTGAGTTTATTGTTGTGCCGCTGTGTGGACTTGCGGCGGGTTACTTTAGGGATACAAGGTGTCTTATCCTGGCTCTGGTTTGTTTGCCACCGCTGGCTGGGTTGTTGGGGATTCGACTCACGCCGCTATCGGAACGCTGGAGCCTTGTCGGATGTACCTGGCTGCAGTACATCATCGGCGCTCCGGTCATCTTGTCCTGGAATCTGCTCACGACGAACATCGCGGGCCACACGAAGCGTAGTACTGCGAACGGCATGTGGTTCGTTTTCTACGCGGCGGGCAATATTGCAGGAGCGAACATCTTCTTCGCAAGGGAGGCGCCACGTTATTTCTCGGCATTGACGGGGCTCATTGTTTGCTATTGCGCAATGGTGGTGATTGGAGGTGTACTGGCTCTGTGGATGGGCTGGGAGAACAAGAGGAGGGATAGGATGTATGGTCAGGGCGAAGATGATCAGGCTATTCGGGACGGGTTCAGTGACTTGACGGATAAGCAGGCGAAGCATTTTAGGTATGCGCTGTAGAGTTCGTGCACAATTCAATGGAAAGATATCCATCGTTACTACGTACTTGCCTCATGAAGAGATGTTCATGCTCTGTAGGTCCTTTGCAACGTCATCCCCCATCACATCATTCTTATCCACATTATGTGACAAGTATCCAATGCCTTTGCATCCACCTTCATCATCAAATTCCACACCAATTATCTCCTTTGCTACCCACTGTGCAGTCTTGGCATGCAGACTCGGTTCCATCAGCACATCATTCCTCTTTCCCCCATAAACCTTACTTCTTCCCTCAGCGAGTGCCTGGAACACCACCAACTGGTCCCGCAGGTACTCGTCCACGCAGCCACCATGCTCGATCTCCGCCAACAAATCGTCGGATACTTCCTTCACGATGGTAGGAATGATCTGTTCGAGCCTTCCAGCACGGAACCCACGATCGTATAGCCAGTCGCGGCCAAGCTTCATGCCGGTAGACGTAGTAGCTACTAGAAGGAGGTAGTAACGCTTGTCGTGGTGTGAATCTTCAAAAGTAGTCTCCACCCTATTATCGTGGTCGCCCGTATCGCCGAAGAATCGAGACTGGCGTCTCTCAAACATGACATCGAGTTCCTCGCGGAATTGCCGCTCAGTATCTTTGGGTGCGATGATGGTTGCCGTTACACTGACAATCTCTCCTCTGTCGAGTAATTGAAACGCTGATAGTCTTTCTTTCATAGGCGAAATTGAGTAAGTGACGCTGCCAACAGTGGCACTTCCCTGCGACCAGCCCCGCGAATGGATCTGAATGCCGATGTGTGGTATGCCGATGCGTTTCAACGTTGGTATGAGGACCTGAATGACATAATCGATAGATGGAGAATTGGAAACGTTGGTGCCTCCATCGATACGTATACGTATCGGCGTTTCAACTCCAGAGAAGATGATGTACGGTAGGATGGCTTGGAGAACTAGATTGACACTTCCGGGGGTGCTTTGTTTGATCCGCACGTCACCAGCAGTCAGTCTGCTGTTGGGTCTTTGGACGGTCTTGGATGGTATGAAGGTGATTTCCTTGCTCTTGAGGCCTGCACCGTTGATGTCCGCATTGCTTGCTTGTCCTAGCCACTGCACACAGGTCAAATGCTGGGCTTTGAGCCCCCCGCCGCCGGAGCGCTTGCCCCGGATTTTGCTGATGTGGATTGGATTACTGGTTAGGCTCGAGAGACAGAGGGCTACCCGTAGGAGCTGGCCTCCGCCTTCGAGAGTCGTGCCGTCTAGATGAATGGGTGTCTGAGTTTGAGGTGTGGACGCCATGGCTACGAACAATGCTGCCGTACGAGTGTGCAGCTCATCGATGAGTTATGTGCAACAGGAGAACAGATTCTGAGATGCATCGCTGTTGGGCTGAGACATCTATTGATGCCTGGTGTATGAGTGAAGATGACTCAGGCGGTCGCACCTTCCGTCCACAGGTTCACGCCGCGAATGAGCCCTAATGCCACCCGTATGTAGCAGGTGTCTATTGAGTCATATTTGCGCCTTCTTCGTTCGAGAGTTTGAACTTCTTTGTGGAAGCCCCGTCGATTTGGCGTGGGGGTGAACAAGGAGACGACCTAGAGCGCGCAAAGCTGCAGCGTCCCGCGGCGATGACGTCGTGCAGTCACAAACATTCAGACAATAGACATGCGTACAAACACTGGGCATCTAGACCGTGATCATTTCAAAGACCCTTGAACGCGGGCGTGAAGTTGGTGGTGCCCTGCTTCAGGGACTCTCGGAGATCGAGCCGCGGCACGCAAGCGATCGACGCGGCGGTCCTGTCGTCATCAGCGAGGCGCCGAACTTTTGATTGACATGTCCGAAGTCGTCCACTCCCACGTCCGCACGTCCATGGCCATGTCGAATGCCTCAATAACGCCCCAATTCCATCTTCACGTCCGGTAGCCGCCTCGTCTACCCTCCGCCAGCCATGCGCGCCCCGCTGGCTTTCTCCGCAAAGGCCTGGCACGGCCCAGGCAACGGAGCCCTCTTTTCAAATATACAGTCGCGCATCTCGACGACAACACCCGCCATTTCGAGATCCTTCGTTACGACACCGATACCGAAAGCTTCAATACCCAAGGCGTCACCGAATAGCTGCGCGCCGTCCCTCTTCGCACCGTCATCAATCCTCCGATTCGCAGCCGCGGGCACCACACGCAACAATGGCCTACACACACCAGCTCGCATGTTCACGACATCGCGACTACTAGCGGAAGCCTCGAGCAACGCCAAGCCTGCGAAGCAGCGCATATCATACAAAGAGGAAATCAAACAAAAGGGCATCGTAGACTTGGAAGAGCACGATGGCGAGCCCGAGAACGAGGAACAAGGCTTTGCAAAGTCCGAAAAGGCGGCGCAGGCGAAACAGGTCAATCTGAGCGCCAAACTCAGTAAAGACGGGTCTGGCTCTTCGGGCACACCAGGTGGCATGAAGGAGATCTGGAGGCTGATCAAAATTGCCCGACCTGAGCTGGGCGTACTCTCCTGGGCCTTCCTGTTCCTGCTCCTCGGTTCTGGCATTTCTCTCTCGGTACCCTTCTCAATTGGTAAAATCCTGGACGCCGCTACTTCGACTGAGAACACCAATGGTCTCCTCTTTGGTGTTTCTCCATCCATCTTCTACTTCGGGCTGGCAGGTGTCTTGACGACCGGCGCTGCGTTCAACTTTGGACGTATCATCATCCTTCGAATCGTCGGAGAGCGCATCGTCGCACGTCTTCGATCGCAGCTCTACCGCAAGACCTTCGTCCAAAACGCCGAGTTCTTCGACGCCAACAGAGTTGGAGATCTAATCTCCCGTCTCGGTTCGGATACCATCATCGTTGGAAAGAGCATCACACAAAACTTGTCGGACGGCCTGCGTGCGCTCGTTAGCGGTGCAGCTGGTTTCGCCATGATGGGTTTCGTCAGTCTGAAGCTTACCGGTATTCTCGCCCTGATCGCCCCGCCTGTCGCCCTCGTCGCTTTCTTCTCCGGTCGGTCGCTACGAAACCTCAGTCGTAAAATCCAGAAGAACTTGGGAACATTGACCAAGATCGCCGAAGAGCGGTTAGGGAACGTCAGAACAAGTCAAGCCTTCGCTGGCGAGGTTCAAGAAGCATCACGATACAACCGGCAGATCAAGAGGATATTCGCTTTAGGAAAGAAGGAAGCCGTGGTTGCCGCGAGCTTTTACGGAAGTACTGGACTCATGGGCAACCTGACCATCATCTCCATCCTGTATGTTGGTAGTAACATGGTCAAGAACGGCGTCATCTCTATCGGTGAGCTTTCTTCGTTCTTGATGTACACCGTCTATGCTGGTTCTAGTATGGTTGGTCTTTCCGGCTTCTACGGGGAGATGATGAAGGGCGTCGGAGCTGCCAGTCGTCTCTTTGAACTACAGGATCGCAACCCAACAATATCGCCCACCAAAGGTCTACCAGTGAAGTCGGCCCGAGGCCCCATCGAATTCAAGAATGTCAACTTCAGCTACCCGACCAGACCAGCAGTAACCATTTTCAAGGACCTCAGCTTTAGGATTGAGCAGGGTACCAATGTGGCTATCGTTGCACCCAGTGGAGCTGGCAAGTCTACAGTCGCTAGTCTCCTTCTACGTTTCTACGTCCCCAACTCTGGAACCGTAACCATCGACGGCCGAGACATCACCACCTTGAACGCAAAGCAACTGAGGAGGAAGATCGGTTACGTCGGTCAAGAGCCCGTACTCTTCTCTGGCACAATCGCGGAGAACATTGCATATGGCGTACCCAATGCTACACGCGCTGAGATCGTTGCTGCTGCCCGCAAGGCCAACTGCCAGTTCATCAGCGATTTCGTATGTATAACCCCTTTGATATTAGAGCTCCACTAACAAGTACAGCCTGATGGCCTTGAGACCCACGCTGGCGCCAGAGGTACTCAACTCTCCGGAGGCCAGAAGCAACGTATTGCCATCGCACGAGCACTCATCAAGAAGCCCGACATCCTTATCCTCGACGAAGCCACGAGTGCTCTGGACGCCGAGTCTGAAACTCTTGTGAACCAAGCGCTAAACAAGCTTCTCCAAGAAAACAACACAACTATTAGCATCGCCCATCGTCTATCAACGATCAAACGGTCCGACCGTATTATCTGCATCGACTCTGAAGGTAGGGTAGCCGAAGAAGGCACCTACGAACAGCTCAGCTCGAACCCAGAGGGCGCATTCAACAAACTCATGGAATGGCAGATGAGCGGTGGTGACGTGCCTGCTAAGGACGTCAAGGCCCCAAAGCCTACAGAAGAAGAGGAAATCGAGCGAGAGCTTGATGAGGAGAAGGAAGAAGCTGCTGGCCGCAACCGCGTCTAGTGAAGCTGCATCTTTATTTGTATCATATTCAATAGCAGTCGTGGCGATTTTGCGCGACTCTCCTGCTTCTTCATGGAAGCAATGGTGGGCAAGCCCGCCACCAACAATGAACCTCCATACAGCACCCAGGTTGCTGCACGCTTTGGCCGAAACACGCATTCCGAAAGCAGAATGCGCTCCGCAGGGAGACCAGAGAGTGGTCGCCCTCTCGCATGGCGCTGTTTGAGTGGTACTATTTGATCAAACATGAGAACTTTTACGATCAAGCTCCTATATTGCCATAGCCTAGGATATAGTATCACTTCCTGACTACCCAAGCATGTGAGGCTTGCAGCTATAATCAAACAATCATTCTCCTCTCAATATTACTTTGTACTCTGCAAGACATGTCGGGACGCCCCGCTAGCTCCTTTAGCACCCTGATCGCACCCTGCATCGCCATGTCATCACATAATCAGGTACGACACCACTCATAGCACGCACCCCAAACTGACACATGAGGGGCTACCAATCAAGGCTCTACTGAACACACTAGCGTACCGAACGAGGCAATCTTCCCGTACATCGTGAGGTAACGCGATGGTGACGTCATGCATACCACGCAGTCTAGACCCTCCACACCTAACGCGCGCTGACGCGATGTATACCGTGATGTCAAAAGCAACGTGCCATATAATCCCCATCTCACTCGACCCCAAAGCCCATCAGTCTCAACCAATTCCTCCCTAATGCTCAATACCACATCCCGTCTCCTCCGCCTTTCCACATCCACACTCACAAAGCTCAGCCCAGTCCCCATCACCAAATCTTTCAGCACAACCACCCCCCGCCTCTACGCCGCCAAAATGGACGCCTTGAAGAAAGTCGGCAACCGCGAGAACGCACCCCCAAAACACGAAATGGTGCATTTCCCCGGCCTGATGAGCGAGAAGCGCAGTTTCGGCGACTTCCGCACCGTCCTGCACACAGGCCTCTACTCCCAAATCGTCGCCATGGAAGTCCCCGTCAACGGCGACATCGGCGACGAAGTCCATCTTGTCGACCAAATCCTGCTCTTCACGTCCGGTAAAGGGCTGGCGACGGTAAATGGCAAGGACCAGGAGGTTAAAGCCGGTGATGTTGTTGTTGTGCCGGCTGGGACGCAGCATCAGTTTGTTACCAAGGGGGATCAGCCGCTGGAGTTGATTACGGTGTATGCGCCTGCGGAGCATCTGCCGAGTAGTGTGCACAAGACTAAGGAGGAGGGGGATAAGGCTGAGGAGGATGAGATTGATGAGGCGCCTGAGTGGGCGTTGAAGCCGAAGAGTGAGAATGAGAAGGAGGGGTTGGTTAAGGAGAGTGGGAAGTATTAGATCTAGAAGTTTGCGTAGTCTTAATGATAAGCGTATTCCATGAGGCTGAAAGCTTATGTGTTGTTTGTTGGTGTAGGAGATCGTGAGCTGGGGTACGTCAATGACTGGATATCGCGTAGGAGGTTAGACCTCAACCCATTCCGTAAGCTCTTCCTTGCGGACCTTGTGTCGCAGGAGCTTCTTTTCTTTCCCCTGTCCATCAAAGACGGCGGGTACGATTTGTATGTCAAACTCGCTGCCAAATTCCATTTTAACATCCCATGCCTTCCCTCGTTTGAGCTCCCCAATATCGTCAGCAATCTTGAGAGCTTTGTACTGAACACCGTCTCCCAAAGTATCGCCACAGTCCTGGCTTGATTGCGGGATCTTGATGTGACCAGCTACATCATCCCAGGGGTTAAAGTTACACAGCAACCACAGCGCGCCTGCTCTTCCATTCTCCTCGATGGCTACGACGAGGACGAAGTCAGAGTCATACCAGGGTATCGGCCTTTCCTTTCTTTCAGCACTTTGTTTGTTACTTTCCATGTAACAATCCTTGAGACGGAACACCCGGCCCAGCTGCATAAACACAAAGCCCGTGGCGTCGTTGCCTCTGGACTCGTTCTTGACACTAGATTGATCTGGTTCAATATCCTTCGGCTGGTTTCCTGCGGTCGCGGTATCGGCCCCTGTCTTCCATATGTTGATACCAAGTATGTTGTAGAATTCCGGCCACTCGCGTTGATCGTCCCAGTCCACGTCTTCGTCCTCGTACTTCAGTTGGTTAAAACCGTCGGGTACCAGGCAGAAGTGGTAGTCGCAATGCATTCCCAGTTCGAGTGCGCCATTTTCGATCGAGTGTAATGTGTGATAGACCTTTTCGCGCGATTCTCCATTAAGAAAGTCGGTCTCTTGGATCGCTTTGATGAGTTCGGCGGCGGTTGGACGTGGTTGGTTTTGGCGAACCCTCTCGCAATCGGCGTCGGTTAGAGATGACATGGTATCTTTACGTTTGTTTGTTTGAATTTGAGTGAGCAAGAAAGAGGGAGAGAGAGGTCAAGCTCAATTTTGCTTTGTGAAAAGGGAACTTTGTCGCGTCTAAAAGCTCTTCGGTTGAACCATGGTACCATCAGTGAGTCACATCGTCTATGATCCAAACTTTGAACCCTTTGCAGATTGAAAAAGACACAGATTTCGTCCGCTTCAAATAGTGATACTCGATATGTTTGTACCACGATTCTATGCTCGTGAAGATAGACTTGGCTTGTTCAGCTAGTGTATGTTTCGTGTAGTGACCTCGGGACCTTCTGCCGAAGGATATTGCCTCTGGTCGGAAGCTTGGAGAAAACCGCGGCGACGATCTGGGCCTCGAATTCCGTCCCGAACTGCGTTGTCATACACCACGGCTTCTTGTCCTCGAGATCGCTCATCTTATCTCCAAGCTTCACAGCCAAACGCTGAGTGTTGTCTCCTAGAAGAGTTCCCCAGAATCTTCCTGTTCGCTGGATACGGACCCTGTCGCCTTCGATCTCAGATTCAGGCTTGAAATTGAAGAGAAGCCATGGCGCGCCAGGCGTTCCGTCCCGCTCGATAGCCACGACGAGGACGAAACCGGAATCGCTCCAGGGCATCTGTACAGGGTGGTGGGACGATTTCTCGTATCTCTTTCTCGTCTCCTGTGAGACGTAATCAACCCTGCCCAGCTGCATGAACGTGAAACCGGTATCATCATTGCCAGTGGATGAATTGCTGGAAGCGGATTCGTCTGACTCGTTATTCTTGCGCCGTTTGTTACTCTGAGGGCTTGTCTTGGTCAGGTTGATACCGAGTATAGATCCAGGTAGGATGTCGCGCGGGTCCATCCCGTCGATGTCGTAATCTTCGGGGACTAGCTGTAAGAGATCCATCCTCAGACAGTAGTGATAGTTGAGATGCGTTCCCAGGCCGACGTATGAGCGTAGATCGGTACTCAACATGTCACAAAGTGTCGTACGGGAGTCCTCGGAGAGAAAGTTTGTCTTTTGAATGGTCTTGATGAGGTCGGCGGCGCTTGCAGGTTCAGGGAGTTGTCGATTGAGATTGCACTGCTTTTGGCTCCAGTCTTGAAATCTCCGTAGATTGTCCGGGTTAGGGAGTAACTGGCGCATGAGAAGCTGGCAATCTTCCTCGACATCTGGATTGTCCGTACGGAAAGAGCCGTCGTTGTTGTGGTAGCCGCTTGTCGAACGTTCTATCAGCCGTGCTGAAATCCTCTCGCAATCGGCGTCAGTGAGAAGTGACATGGTTAGATAGATCCCGGGAGTGAAGTTGAGTTGAGAAAGGTAGTCCAAGGTATCGTGGATACGACTTGGGTATGCTTAGTCTGCCAGTTTTTCGCACAAATGCTCGCGGTGACGGGTGCTTCTGATGTTGCTAGTCTCTAGCAAACGCTTGGTAGCTACCTAGCTAGACAAAATCACCAAGCGAGTGAGTGTGAGTCAACACGCAAACGACTTGGCTCAATCGTTCGGTAGCTAAACGCAATCAGCGCACGCATAGCGCAAGCAGCAATCCCCGACCACGGTCTCTTCGGGGCCACAACCAGTTGTACAGAAGACCCTGTCAAGTGCGCTGCGCGGAGCAATCTTTTTTTTCTTTCCCCCAGTCGTGCTTAACGCTGAATGAACCCTAGAAGAAGGTACCAAGCCTGAGCTCGATTTCCTATTGGCGTGAGGCATTGGAAATGCGATCATGCATTCATTCTTCGCTACCGTGGGTGTAAATGGAGACAACCACTTTAGATGAACAGCCTAGCAAACCACCATTACTAGATGTTTATTTTCTAATGTACAGAAGGTTCTTTTGCGAGAAGACCTCTTAGGATTGAGCGCGAAAGATAGAAAAGTGGAAATGCGGAAGTTCGGAAAGTGGGGGAGAGGTTTGAACACGCTGCTGGACACGCAGCGCGATCGTCAGCTCTATTTCATCGGTATCGAAAGGACATGCGCTGCCCATTGTGAATCGGTCATAAACTCACCGTGATATTCCATCGCGACTTTGCTTTCCGGGTGGTGTATGGGTTTTCGTCATGATGCAGCTGAGTTAGTCACGTATTACTACAAGCGGTAAGAAGGGTTCTCAGTGATCTCACAAACCTCCAGATCAGAGTGACGAATGGAACAGTGCCCGATTTCAGGGTCGTGACAGTTGCATCACAGATCTGCAATTGAGACTCGAGGCGTGTGGGGCCGCTAAGAGAGCGTTTTCAACGTTCTTCCACCATGGCGGAACACGATAGTGACGCGGACCCTGCGCGCGTTCGCGGTGGTGGGTGATGGCCTGTCAGCCTTGCCGTGGCGTAGAATGACATGTTTGGAGGCAGTCTAGATTAGAACACGGGTGTAAGTATCAGGCATATCCTGACATTGGGCGAACGCAAGTCTTGGTGCGGTAGGTTTTCGTGTGGCGTTGCAACGACGTAATAGCGCTGCAATACCCCGATCGCGACATTTTCGCGAAGGTACTGGATGCACTCAAGATGAGGGGAAACATGGCAGGATTAGTGTCTTCAGAGAGGAACAGCGGCCGGAGTCACGATAGGTAGCTCGCGGGGTCGGGCTCTGAGCCGAAGTTTGGTTATCAGATGCGATAACCGCCGAGAGACCGAGGACCGGGCGGCGTGACAATGGCATGTTACAGAATTTGCGCGACTATGTGCCGAGAAGGCCTGCGCTTCAGCTCATAGTAGTTGCGGTGAAGGCTGGTGGTGTAATATAACGCGTTCGGTGAGCACCATGATCAGGAGATTGGGCTGATGCGGTGGGCGCAGTCAAGATGGTCGCAAGATGGTTTGATCTAGGTCTATGTCGGATAAAGTAGGACACGACAAGTGGGAATACGAGCGGTTTCGGCGATGGGGCGCAGGCAAGCGTCATTCGGCAGAAGTGGGCGTTCGGGATGCTCATCTCAGCCTTGAAGGCGTCGTTGATCGGCAGTAGGAAAAGCGTCCGGGCGCGGCCTCTGTCGAACATTTGTCCATCACCACCAGGCCTCACCTCATGCCCACACCCTCTGCCACGGCTAGAATCCGCCCAATACGAATTTCTTCACAGTCACTGTCCATCGTGTCACCGATCTCGGGAATCCGCACGCGGCTGCCACTCGGTCGTGTTCGTTTGCCAGCCAGTCGAGGTGAGTGATGCCACGATCTGATAAGAAATTCGGTTGCATCCAAGCATCAGATAACCACCACCATCCCCCACATGCTCTGCGGTCGCACATCTCCGTCGTCCGCGGTTCAACAAGCAAGTGCGCCATGCACACCCGCACCGCGCCTTGCTGTTGCATTGAATTCCCCATGGCCATACCAAGTCAGCTCTTGCTAATCATGGTCCGCGCTAGCAGTCCCCTTTGTCGCGTCCCCGGTAGCACGCCCATCGCTCCTTCACCTCACTCCACGCAGGCACATGGCAACCTCGACAGCAACCATGCCCAGCCCCATCCCTACCACGGCGACTTCGCACCCTGACGACCCAATTCCTGCCGAGCCAAAGGATATCCCACAGCTCTCGCTCCGGCCCTCGCCGGCACAGCAGTCGCAGCCGGAGCAGACCTCACCAAAGTCGTCGGGCGAATCCACACTATGGACTACAAGCAGCGATGAGTCTGAGGCGCCCATGACGCCCATGACGGAGCCCGATCAGGGTGTTGAGGAAGTAGTCGATAAACTACAGGAACTGCCTACCTCGGCTGTCAATTTCTCTGGGCAGACGCGTCCTCGCCGCGCATCTACCACGCTCATTTCGGACAACCCAAACGACATCAGACGGATACTGGGCGAGGGCGAGACGGCCACCAAGCTCATCAGTCAGTGCTGTGGTGGAGGATGCTGTCTGCTCAAGACACTGGCCCCGGACGCATCGTCGCCCAACTTCATACCCGTCGTCGTCCCCGACAACCATGCCTTCCGGAGCCTCAATCTCCAGCTAGGCCCGCTCGGCCTCGACAGCGAGCTCACCGACACAATTCCGCTCCCTCCCGCCAACATGTCCTTCGAGCCTCTGCCGTCCAAGGACACCAAGTACGTCTCGCAGGTGCACAAGACGCCGCCCAAGTACGTTCAGCCACACCCGCCCTACGAGGTCTACTCGGCGCCGCTCTACCACGCACGCGAGTTGACCAAGCCGGGCGCTGAGAAGAGAACCATCCATTTCGACATCGACGTTACCGACTACCCCGACGAGGGAGGCGTCGACTTCAAGGTTGGTGGTGCCGTCGGCATCTGCCCTCCCAACTCCCAGGAAATGGTCGATGAGCTGTTCGATCTCCTCTGCATCCCCAAGTTTGTCCGCGACAAGCCAGTCACACTCAAGACCCAGACGGGAAGATGGCCGACCATCTGGGGCGAAGACCAAGCGCGCGAGCTTGTCACAACCAGACGCGAACTGCTGACCTGGTGTGCCGACATCCAGTCGCACCCGCCCACCAAGAACCTCCTTCGCGTGCTCGCCGAGTATGCCGAAGCCCCCAACGAGAAGAAGATCCTGACATACCTCTGCTCAGCCCAAGGACAAGCAGCCTTCTGCGACCTCCGTACTACTTCTCACTTCACAGTCTCACAGATGCTCAGCGCATTCCCTTCGTCGAAGCCGCCGCTACCGCACCTCCTCTCTGTCCTCACCCAGCTGATGCCTCGATTCTACTCCCTCTCGAACGATCCCCACATCTCGTCGGCGCGCCCCGGCCTACCCGGTACTCGCCGTCTCATCGAGATGGCCGTCACAATTCACGAGACACCCGATTGGCATGCTGAGGGTGCCACGCGCACAGGTGTCGGCAGTGGCTTCATGGAGCGCATGGCGCATGCCTTCATCACAGCCGAGAACGAAGGTGTCGATCCCCGCAGCATCCTCGATCTGCGCATCCCCATGTTCCGCGGACTCATGGCGAACCCGCTGTCAAAGCAATTTGGTGGTGAAGGCCCCATGGTGCTCATCGGAGCGGGAGTGGGCATGGCTCCTTTCCGTGGTTTCATCCTGAACCGCCTCAAGAACGCCAACTGCGCCAACAAGATCTGGCTCATCCAGGGTGTCCGAGACTCTATGCTCGATGAGCTCTACTCGGGTGAACTAGGCGACCATGAACGCGAAATCAAAAAGGTTGTCCAGAGCCGGAAGGTCAAGGTGGGAGGCTCCAACGAGGTCAAATACGTCCAAGACGAGGTGCGAGTACAGGCTGATATTGTCTGGTTCGTCATCAATGCTCTCGACGGACGTATCTTTGTCTGTGGCTCTAGTAAGGGCATGGGCGAAGGTGTCGAAGAGTCTCTGATCGATGTTGCGATGCAAAAGGGCCGCCTGAGCGAAGCGCAAGCGCAGGAGTTTTGGGCCCGAAAGAAGGAGGACGGACAATACATTGCCGTAAGTACACCTTCCAATCACGCCTACCTTACACATACTAACAAACGCGCAGGAAACGTGGTGAACATGCCCTCTCTGAACATCTGTACATACAGTTACGGCTTCCGTTTCACGACCGCGTCTCTATCCTTATCGCTACCACATTGCCACGGCGTTCGAACAAAAGGAGTCCTTATAAGTCATATAGGCAGAACAAACATTGGTACGCACTTTCAGTCGAAGTTGGCTGTTCATGGCCTCTTCGTTTTCTGGGTTGGGATATTCGTCATCACATTAGAAGGACATGCGCGCAAGAGCATGGCGTTTGTCAAAGGTTGGGAACAGGCAATTTGTTTGCGTTATTACTATTGTCAAGTCCGAATCATCACATAGCATGTTTTTGATGGTAGGAAGAGGATGTAATGAAAGATGTTATTACACGTTGTGGTCTTCTGTGTAGAGGGCTTGGTGCTTGAGTGAAAGCTGGTATCTTCCCAGTGCATTTGACAGTATTACTAGCGGTATCTACCGTCTATGTCGCATCATATAAAGGAATTTCTCGAGGTCGAAGTACACGTTACTTCGTGAACTATCTACTTGTCAGAATTTAATACAACGTACGCCCCACGAGTCTTGGTCACCTCTGGTAGCATACCCTCTTACGAACGTGCATTGTGCGCCAAATCACTCTTTGTCATGAATCTAATGAGCTGATAGAGTCTATCTACAATGCAATAGTCTGGGTTGCGCATCACATGTTGATCGTAAGCCTTGGTTTCAATGTGTCTCAACCATGGTTCTCAACGTTCGCTACTCTACAGCGTTTCAGCATTGGGGTGTAACGAGTTCAATCACTTATTTCACATCTACCAAAACAGCATTGTTCCTCTGTTCTTCCACTCTCCATAACGACTAGGAACCTCCATTCGATACGCGTTCTTAGGAAACATTATCCTCTAGCATGGCAAGCCAACTCCCAGACGAGGTCCTTCTCCAGATCTTGCACTACCTTCCCAAAAGTGTCAAGCATCCCAATCCCCAAGCCGACGTACTGAATGCGCTCTCGACGTGCAAGCAACTAGCGCCACTTGCCCGAGAGGTTCTCTTCTGCGCACCAATACTGTACTCAAGTAAGGTCGACCACTTCCTCGCTTCTCTCTTCCAGTACCCAGACCTGCGATACAAGATCCGCAGCCTGACTATCGAAACGAAAATCCGTGGGATGTGCATAGGACCGAACCCCATTCCAGCACTCGAGCCTTCGCTACTATCCAAAGCCATCAGCCACACCAGCACATTGGACATCGATCCTCTGACGAAACAACACTTCACCGAATCCCTGCATGCCGGAAACGAATACGACGGACCAAGCATCCTCCTCAGCCTCGTGCTGACCATGCTGCCCAATCTCCAGGAACTGTATCTCGGGGGCTCGATACTTTACAACTTCCCTTTTCTCCAACCCCTGCTCTACCATAGCAGTCTCTTTCCGGCCCACACCCCTGATCTAGGCCCTCTCCTCCCTCTCTTCAGCCACAAACTTACGGTCCTTGAATTACCCAACGACTTCCGCACGTCGCCTTCCAGCAGATCTGACTATCGGGGCTCTGTGCATGGGATCCCGAAGTACTTCCCTGCGTTACGCACTCTGATGTTACCGAGTGGCAATATTATACATGCGTACTACAAAACCGTCGTGCCATCCAAGCTCGAACACCTTATCTTGACCGACTGTCTCGGTAAGGAGGCAGAAAGGTGGGTGCAGCATGTAGCCAGGGCGAAGACCACACTATTTCCCAACCTAGCGAAAGTGAGCTTGTATCACTGCTACCCCGGGCATGCTGCTAAAATGGAGTCGTTGGACTTTATGAGGGAGATGGGTATACTGTGTAAGTTTTCCTCTCGATCAAGATTTCGTCGGGGACGTTTTTTCTAACAGTGTCCAGTAGTCTACGAGTATATTCCTGACGTTTATTCCTGGAATATCAATGAGTCTTTCCATCCTTGGCTGTATAGTGGTGACGAGATTGATCTTTCGGCGGTGACCATGGATGAGAAAGAGCGTAGGTGGGATAAGGCTGAACGGGATATGAAGAAGAAGCGAGAGGCTAGGAAAATTGCATGGGGCGGAGTTACAGGCGTGCGGAACCACTCGGCATCGTAGAAAGGATATGCGCCTGAATTATCTCTTCTGTATCAGGACTTTATCATCAGCAGGGCCAACGTGTCGTTAACGTAATGCTTCGTTAGTACACCCGCTACAAGCGGACTTTCCCAATCCTATCCGACACCAGGCCAACCTGTGCACAGTCAGTTTCCACATCCTTATATCGAATCTCTCACTCAAATACCTACTCCAAACAGTCGGCCCATCATTAACCTTGGCAACATTAACCCGATCCCCCACCCTCCACACCTCCTCCCTGCCCTTCCCCCAAAACCCATATCGCCCAAACACCGGACTCCACTTCGCCCCAACATCAATCCTACGATCCTTCTGCAACCTTTTCAGCACCTCTCCACTCGGCCCCTCCCCCGGTTTCCCCGTCTTGTAGTCAATATTGATACTCTTGCACCTCACACAGTTATGCGGAAGCAAGATCTCCGTGCCCCCTTTTACCGTGACTTTACCCCAGTAATCTTCTTCGTATGGTTCATACGCGCCCTCCACCACGATGTTAGGACGGAACTTCTCGATATCCATGACCATACCTTCTGGTAGTCGGGAGGAGACATCATCGAGACTCGTTTGCGAACAGAAGAGATACGGAGCGCAGTCTGCGAAAGTGATCTTCCAGGATTCTGCTGCTGAGGGCTTGTGCAGACCCATTGCTTTCTCGACGTACGAAGTAGTAAACGGGACGTATTTAGAGAGAAAACGGGTTAGTGGCGAGGGTTCAGCGGGCTGCATGTCCTGGAATTGGACGGTGCGTCGGTTGGCTCCTAGGTAGACGAAGATGACTGGGTAGCCGAAACAGGATGTGAACCAGTCGCTGTACTTTTGGGGCATTAGGAAGGCGGATGTGGGGCTAGAGTGCATGTCGATCTTGATGGGGGATAGCTTTTCTGTATCCGGTTCTAGAGGTATTTGGATTGATGTTGCTTTTGATGAGTCGCCGTAGGCGATGTGTTTGACAATGATGGTGTCACTAGTCATTTCTTGGAGGAATTGCGTCATCTCGGGGTATTTGGCTATGGCCATGTTTTTGTAGCCTTCTTCGGTTGTTTGGAGGAGCATGAAGGAGCCTCGATGAAGTTAACATTGTGCCAGTGTACAAAGGATGTGGGAAGCATACGGTCGTGCTTGAAACCATGGGCGGTGGCAACGGCTTCGGTGACCTTGACAGCTCGCAGCGACTTGATGGGGTAGATGTATATCTACCAGTACTTTCATCAGCACACGATCTCTGTCATCTCATAATCATCCAACATACCGCTGAGATCTTCATAGCCGTCAACCGCTGCATCAACGGGCTAAGAAGGTTGAGCAGTTGATACATGCCGAAAGGCACTACACAGAGTGCCGTGATGATCCATATCGGCGACACCTTCTCCATATTGAAAGCGTACTCTTCCTCCATACTGGGCAATCAATTTGTAAATATCGAGAAAAGGAAGCGACGGTGGTCTTGGAAGTTGATGTGGTTGCGGTTGGAGATGCGCCTGACCCACGTGTACGCCTTACCAAGGCGCCAAGACATGTCAAACCTACTTAAGTAACCTCGGCCATCGGTCATCATCGAACCTTCAAAGGCACGCAGTGGCGTCAGTATCATGCGAAAGTCGTAAGAAAGTTGCATTGGTAAACACATTGTTAAGTATTCAAGGCCGACAAGGACCGCGGTACCTAGACGTCCGCAGTTCAAAGCAATGCCGGCTTTACTGTGTCAACTATACAAAAAACGCTCTCGAATAGCTTCAACGAGTTTGTTTGATCTTGATTCATCCAGCCACAGTCCTACAATCTGGACCGTTACACCCTCTTTCCGAACACTCGGAACCGCTTCACACCTCCATCCGGGATAATCACCAACTTCGCATGCGTGTAGCCCCTGCCAGCCACCTCCTTAAGCTCAGCCTTATACTCATGCTCCTTATCCGGACCCGTCTTTTGCGGCTCCAAAACCTCAACCCACTCCTTATCATCATGAGCCGGATCCTTCTCAAAGCTTCCAGCAAAGACCTGCACCTTTTGAGGGAAGTTGCCCCTAAAGTGCGCCGTATCGACGACAACGTGGTCGATCTCGCCCTTTGCGCCTAGCCTGACAATCGTCCAGTCGACGTGTTCGCCACGCGTGCGCTTCGTTTCCCAGCCGTCACCCATGTCTTTCCCGCGACCGGGGAGGAGGAGGTTGTCTTTTGTGCCGAAATGTTGGTCGGAGCACGCTGTTGCGACGCCTCCCATGACTGTTGCTGAGAGCTCGAAGATGGCATCTGCGGATTGGGGGAACACGGGCACGGCGACTCCATAGAGGCGGAAACGCGCAATGCCACCGTCGGGGTACATGAGGAGCCGGACGTGGGTGTACGCCTTTTCTGTGATGTTTGCCAGCTTCCATCCGTGCCGTTGGCTAGGTCCACACTCCTGCTTTGACAGAATTGTCTCCCAACCCTGGTAGCTTGGCTTCTTCACCTCCTCTTCCTCTTTCTCGTCCGTGATAAAAGCACCCTCGACGGCAATTTCTGGTGCATGGTTTCCGTTGAAGTGTGCCGTGTCGATTTCTACACCTGCTACCTTTCCGCTGGCGGTACCCAGTCTCAGTACCACCCAGTCGGCAGGTTCGGTGTTGTGACGTCGGGTTTCCCAACCGTCATACCAAGCTCCCGTATGTACGAAGACACCAGGTTTACGGACTGCTGGAGTCGGCGTTATGAGATTCTCGGCTGCAGCGAAGTATTCATCACTGAAAGAGAGGACTTTGGAGCCAAGTGGTGCAGATATGAGATCTTAATGCTTGTTAGATCTTCTGTCGAAATGCAAGGGTTATGGGCTTCTCACCAGTGTATTGGGACTTGAAAGTACTATCGATCTCATCAATTGGTATCGATTGCGCAGTGTTTGTGGCTACGCTTTTGACATCTTCTGGTGAAATGGTGCGAATCTCCATTTTGAGAGTATGATATGCAAGAAGAATAAGAAGATAAATGCAGTATGCTGAAGAGAGAGAAAAGTAGGAAGTTTGTTTTGGGATTTGGCTGACTACCAAGAAGTCATGGCGGGGTGGTGGAGTGGTGGGGTAGCTAGACCCTGCGTGCCAACAGCTGCTGCTGCTATCGGAATCCGCCGATGCCTCCGCCGACTCGATGGATATTGACGGGCCGATCACGGAGTGATACCGATAACTAGATAGCTACCTTACATAAGACTCTCATTATCGACAGTCATTCCATGTATTGTTTGTAAAGTGTTTGACTCCTCTCGCTGTGAGATGGGCCGATGCTACAGTAAGCGCGCTGTTTGCCCGGCGGGACGCACGATAGGGAAAAATTGATGTGTCCGTAGTTGACACAAAAGATTGAAGTTATGGTAAACAGATCTATGCATACCCTGATACTATGGTAATATCCAACTTGGGTGCTGTTGCACCCTTCATCCCCCAACGGAATCAGCATCGTTCTTGCGGTTGCAGCCGAAACAGTATGCCTGCATCCTCAGATCTGGTTTGCGTGCCGTAGGGTTATTGATAGAGTATTCCTCTTTAGACCGTCTGTCGAACCAGGTGCCACGTGTGTATCCAAGTCATATGCGGCAATGCAACAAAGAACGCGACGGTCAGCAGCAACGAGATGTTGTAGATCGGAACTTAAAAGAATCCGGTCTTCGTCTCAACCAAGCAGTGTGGATGCGACTATCAAAGTCTCAATTAGCAGGGCTCTCAATACTGCCGATCTTCATCTTCACCCATAGCTCGGATCGTTCCACTGCGTCTCAGAATAATAGGAGCTTCCATTCTTGTTGTTGCCTCCATTCAAGTCCAACTTGGCCATAAACTCGGGGGGTACGGTGGGAATGTATTTCCGCTCTCGTTCTTTGTTAACACCTCCGAATCCGGCACCGTAGGTGATGAGCATGTCCGTTGACGTTGGAAGTGAAAATGGCAGCATGTACGACGGGTCTAAGAGCAACTCGTCCGGTGGCTCGTCCTTCTCGTCTTCTTCCGACATGCGCGAAGGCGCAGGCGATGGTTCGACAGGTTTATCGGAAGTAGGCCTGACAGGCGTGGTTGGTACTGATTCCGATGCTGGCGGCGGATTGGGCGACTTTGTGCGTGCGGCTTTACGATCAGCGGCAGCTTTTTGCAGATGTACAATGTATTTGGAAGCGCTTTTCGGAAGGCCTTTCTCGCCCACTTCGGGGCGGTAATATTTCGCGGTGTGTAGTAGCTGTTGGGGCGACAGACGTGTCAGCTGCTGCAGAGTACCCACGAGCGACTCTAGGTCTTCTCCGAGTGAAGAGAAGCATTGAAGCCATTGCAGAAGTTGCACCAGAGGCTCGAGATGCCGTTTAGCAGCGTCCGCGGTGTTCTCGCCGGTAGAAGTCATGGAGCCGTTCTCGTAATGTTCGGGTTGCCGGTTGTTGGAACGAGCCCAGTCTTCGAGCGTCGAGACGTTCATGCGTATTTGCATAGCTTTTGTCCGTGCAAGATACTTCCGGTTCGACATTATGCGGTTGAAGACTTCGGCGGAAAGCCAGTAAATGAGCTGCGATAGCACCTGCGCAGCAATGACAGAGTGCACATCGTACAGATCAAGGACGAACAGGGTGGATGATAGGAGAGAAGTGATGTTTCGCGGTGATGGCTGTGCTCTGCGCTTTGGAGATGGCGGTCGGAAGCGTTTCTCGAGGGGTTCTAATGGCTTTGCCTTGGGTTTGGAACGAAATATTTTCCATTCGTGTTGGAACTGTACGTCTTCGAAGCCAGGCATGGGCTCATGGTCGAGCATTGCCTGGTCCAAGTTCTTGTCCATCCTTCGCTCAGCGTCACGGATGATCAAGATGAAAATCTCATTGATAAGTTCTGCCATCTGCAGTTGAAACTCAGTAGTCGCACTCGTGAGCCCGCCGTCTTTCTTGAGGTAATGTAAAAGCAGTGTCGCATTGGACATCCAGAAGGCCAGCACAGTCATATCCCACTGGTGCTTTTCTACAACGTCGTTTATCTTGTTCATGGCAGATACCAGCAGGGTCTCGAGAAGTTCCGGGTTCGCATGATAGTGTGCGTAGCGGGCACTCAGGAAGAGTATGTTTGCGGGAACTGGCTTTTGCGACGGAGAGCGCTGCGGCGTCATGTTTGTGATGATAATGTCCAGTATACGTTCCAGCTCGCTTTCTTGGAAGACAAACATTTGGTCGTTGAGACATCTGTCCCAGATGAACTCCTGCGCTTCTTCTTCTGGCTCTTCAGGTGACTCGGGCTGTTCGTCCAAGCCAAGGTTGCCGATGTCAACCTCGAGATTGAAAGCACTCTCCATCATCATGCGCCGTTTCAAGTCGTTCTCTTGCATTTCTTGCTCAAAGCGGTCCTGGGAGAATCCAGAGCTGTAGAAGTCGTCACCAACACCGACGTTGCCAATCGCGTATCCGCTCTCGTGTAGATAGTCGGACAGCTCGGTGTTGGGCTCGACGAAATCGAAGGCGGTCCTTCCTCCAGAAGACTTGACATCAGTCGATGCGCCGTGGTCGAGCAGAAGTTTGACGATGGCCTTGTGCCGGTTTGTCATGGCCCACATGAGCGGCGTCCAGCGATTCTTGTCCTGCATATCAACAGTTGCGCCCTGCTCGAGAAGTGTAGCTGCCACGTCCTCGTGTCCAAAACAGCTTGCGTAGACGAGTGGCGGCGTGCCTTCGGCGTCGACGCCGTTGATGTTGATGTATTCCCGCGTTTTCCCATCCAGCAGCCGCTTGACTCTTTCCAGCTCGCCATTCGAAGCGGCCAGTGTAAAAAGCCCCTGTAAAGCCTCCTTCTTTTCCTCGTGTGACAACTTGTCGTCGGCGACAACCTTGGCCTCGTCGCCTGCGTTGTCGTTCTTGAGACGCGCTTGGTGGGCCAGCATCTGCACGAGGCGACTATCGCTGTCCTCGAGCTGCTGCATGTCTTCGTCGCCAAACGTCGGGTCGTCGAGCGAGAGGTTGAAACTGAGCGGGCGGGCGGGCATGGGGGTGGTGAGAAATTGCGACTGCCCTAGGCGACGTCAGCTCCTCGTGGTTCATTGCGCCTTCCCTATCCGACACTTACCCTGCCAGGCGTCGTAGATCTCGGTTTCCTCATTCATGATGGTGACAGGTCGCCTGTCATTGAGTGAAGTGGGCAGGTCCGAGGGGAGTTGTCGTGGCCTCATAGGTTCCCCAAGGTCGCCTGAATAGGCATGCTCGTGGTCGGGCGAGTCCATTGTGTGACATTGAATATGGTGGATGTGGAAGGATGGTGTTTGCTATGACAGCGGCTACCTCTGCGGAAGATGCATGTGTCAAATGTCGAGGGATGCCCGGTTGCCTGTGGTGGGGCAGCTTCAGTCTAGCAGTGGCGGGCAGGCAGAGGGTGCTATGGGGGCGAAAGTCGGTCGCAGTGGGAAATTGCGATTGGGCGTATTGCTGACCCGCCCGGCGGTTGTGGTAATAATGCAGCGTCGGTATGCAGATGATGCAGACGGCACTACTGGCCCTGAACGACGATGATGTCGCTACCAACGGCTCCAGCCCGAGGGCTAACGCGCCAGGCCGATCTTCCGCTATGCCAGATACAGCCGTCCCAACTTGCGCGGGGGGTGCTCGCCTGCCTGCCAGCCACACATGGTCCACGTTGATATTCGCTGCGGATGCATGCTTGGTTTTGGTTTCAGAGCGCGTTGGGCTGGGCAGGGAAACGTTACTTTTGCGTGCGGTGCGTTGGGCGCAAACTTCCGCTACAGCGAGCCCATGTCGATTATGACGTCTAAGAACAAGCGCGAAGTCTGAGCGCGCATCTTCGCAGTCCGTCTGCTGTGGCTGGAATGCCATCAGTAAGCACTCCACATGCGCGTCTGCTCCCTCTAGAACACTGGCATCAACAGCCTACCGGACTCTCCTTTACGCCCCTCCCGTCGCTCCCAACACTCCCGACGACCGCGCTCTTGACATGGCAGTCGCGCCCCGCTGATGCTGTGATGGATAGATCGAGCGCCTGGCGACTTTACCCTACACATTGATTCTCTACATCCCACCCAGAGCATGTCTTAGATCCCTGGCGGTTGCGAACATCGGAAAGACACAATGACTCGATCGGAAGGAGGCGGGCGCACGCAGCACTTCTCGCACATCTTTGCGCGCCTGCAGGAGCTGCAGAACTATGGCTGGGACACGGACATTGAGCCCTTCCACTCAGTAAGAGGCGTCGCATAGCCCAGGTTGTCGCTGCACCATGCTAACGTCGGATAGTCGTATGATAACTGGCATTTCTTCGGTTACGAGAAGCAAGCGCCCCGGCAGGATCGCCCTGTATCAAGAGGAAGGAGCGCCGTAACCTCCCCCACCTCTCTCAAGCTGTCGCATTCGCCCGACTCCCTGGCCCGAAGCCGCCCAACCATAACACGCACTCACCGCAGTTCGGGCTCCGATGCGAGCGCCTCTACCGTACAAACACATCGCACCAACACCACCGCCAAAGGTGTGGCGAGAGAAGGCCGGACCGTCGTATGCCGTGTCTCGCAGCAGACTCTGCGCCTCGAACGCGAGTTCCAGCTCGCCAAACTCGTCGTCAAGGAGTCGGATCCAGAGTGCAAGCACTTTGTTCGCCCCATAGAGTTCGTGAGGCTATCCACCAAAGCCGGTGAGGAGCCTCTTGTCGCCAGTATATTCGAAGCCCCCGGGCCCAACTACCTCAACGACTTGGTCAACTTCGGCCCCAATTTCTGGAAGGTTGGCAGTCATGGACAGAGCGGTCAATCAGATACTTCATTGCCCAACAAGGGGATACCTCTCCTCACCTTCCTTGATTTTGCCGTCGGATCAGTCGAGTGTCTGGAAATATTGCACCACGGCCACGAAATCGTCCATGGCGAAATTCGTGGCGATGCCTTCCATTTCGCTGAGAAGGGGACAGTCAAGATGATCAATTTTGGATCCGGCGCACGATCTTTCGAGAACGGACTGACAAGCGCGGGTTGGAGTACCCTGTCAAAAGAGACTGGCATCGAATTGAAGTTGGCCTTCATATCCCCTGAACAGACTGGTAGAATGCCCGCTGAACCCGACACAAGAACCGACATCTATAGTCTTGGTATTCTCTTCTACACCATGCTCTGCGGGCAGACGCCATTCGAAGGCGCTACGGCTCTCGATGTCATGCAGAACGTCATCAGCAAGCGAATTCCTCCAATTTCTTCCAGACGACTAGACATCCCAGAGGCTCTGTCCGAGATCATCCAACGTATGACGCAGCGCAATATTGAGGAGAGATACCACTCTACTTCAGGCTTGAAATTCGATCTCTTTCGTATCCGCGAGCTTCTTTACGATGGAGATGTAGAAGGATTGAAGGCCTTCCATGTAGGCACCAAGGACATCAGTTGCTTCTTCAACTTGCCCCTCAAACTAATCGGGCGTGAGAAAGAACGCAAGACTATAGTGGACGTGATAGAGCGCGTAGCGAGGCAGCGTCGGACCAACGTCAAGGCGTTGCAGAGCCTGAGCTCAGGTTCCTCCTTTTCAGATCAGCGACGAGACCTGCAGTTTGACGACATCATTTCTGAGAGCACTAGCTCCAGAGGCTCCGACAGCAGGCTCAACAGCGTTTCGGCAGATGGCCCTGTATTCATGGAAAGCGCTCGGTCGATGCAACAGGGATCCCAAGATAGTGTGGCACAATCAGAGTCATCAACGGCTGAGGGAAGTGTGGATAGTCGGCCCCAACTGCAATCCGCGAGCCGAGGCCGTTCCAACAATAGCATTGAAAGCACCGGGCTCTATTCTCGCAGCCACCAATCCAACGATGGCCTAAGAACTCTAGCCAGCACGCGAAAACTAAGGCGCAAGGCGCGATGTGAGGTGATAGCCATCGCCGGTGCCACCGGATTGGGTAAATCTCGTCTCGTGCAGAGCGTACAGAGCACAGCAAGAAGCACTGGCTACTTCGCTATGGCTAAATTTGATCCCGCCAAGAAAGCACCATTTGACCCCATCCTTCGGCTGATGTCTTCTTTCTTCCGCCAAATATGGTAAGTCTCTTTGAGGACCACTCTCAATGCCCGCAATTGTACTAACGTTCGCCAGTATGTACAGTCATCTTAGACATTCCTGTTCCCTTATAGCAGCTACTAACTTATATCTCTCTGTCTAGTCAGCGAGGCGGACGTAACGACAGAATTCCACCAGAGATTGCGCCATTACCTCAGGAACAGTGGAGTTTGGGCCGTGTTACGAACCTACCTTGATCTACCGGAATGGCTCTTGAACACGAACGGAAAGAGTCCGCAACAGAAGGAGATGGAGTCCACTAAGGATCTGACTCGACGGGCATCATCTCCTGCCGTTCACTGCGGATCAGCTGGACATACTGCCGAGGCTTGGCTACGAAGCGGAGGTGCTTCAAAATCTTCCAGATTCATGAATGTCTTCATAGATGTTCTACGACTCCTGGCAATGCATAAGCTCTGCACATGGAGTTTGGAAGATGTTCAGTATGCCGATCCCGAAAGCGCTGAGCTGATTCATCACATCGTGCAGGCCAAAATTCCGCTTGTTCTTATGCTCACGTACAGCGACGAAGAGACGCTACCCCGAGAACTCACCCCACTACTGCGTCACGCTACCAGAGTACAGCTTCTTCCGTTTGTAGAGGCCCAGACGGCCGACTACGTGGCTGAGACGCTCCATCGGGACCATCAGTATATCCTTCCTCTAGTAGCGGTTATTCAGGAAAAGTCTCGAGGTAACCTCTTCTATATACGCGAGATACTAGACACTTGCTATCGGAAACGCTGCGTGTACTACGAGTGGCGGGAGAACACCTGGGTTTTCGACCTAGACAAAGTCTTCGCCGTTTTTGAGAGTCCAGAGTATGGATCATCCGTTACGACTGACTTTATAGCAAAGCGGTTGACAGAATTACCATCTTCCAGTAGGAAGCTCTTGGCGTGGGCATCCCTCCTGGGTGGCACGTTCTCGTTCGAACTTCTGAAGAAGCTCCTTCAGCCTACGAACAAGCCCGCAGCCTATGGGAGGCTACCACTATTCGAGAGAGACGAGTGTGCCGTCACAGCTCTCGATGCAGCACTGAAAGCCTACGTACTCATGCCTGCTGAGCAAGATGCTCGATTCAGATTCAGTCACGATCGGTACCTTACGGCGGCTGTGAACTCCCTCGACAAGGAATGGGATACGCAGTTGATGCACTTCACCATTGCCAAGATGATAACTTCCGGTGAGGAGTACAACGACGACTCAACGTCAGGTTCCAAGGCGTTGTACATGCAGAGTCGCCACATCTGCCTCGCTGCAGAACTGATCAAGACCAAGGAAACAGTGCGAGCTCCATTCCGTGATATGCTGTATCAAGCTGGAGAAACTGCATGCGAGTCGGGCGCGCGATCAACTGGCATCTACTACTTCGCGCACAGCCTCATGCTTCTGCAAGACGATCCATGGGACGACAATAGGCCGGACGTATCCTACCAAGAGACGTTACAACTCTTTGTGCGCTCGGCAGAATGCTATTGGCACCAGGGCATGTTCGATGAGGCTCTTAGCTTGATCCGGACGACCTTCCAGCATGCCCGCGATCCCTGCGATATGGCTAGTTCGTTCATTCTACAGTCTAGGGTGTTTGCTATTCGCGGCGACAGTTTCGGGTAAGTAATGATCCACCTCCCTTCCGTGCTCGCGCCTGGAGCAGGTTGCACGCTTGCAAGATAGCATGGCCTTTGAGAACTTGCATGTGTACCTGTCACCTTTCATCACTGCAACTATCGCGACAGTCAGCTAACGACATCACCATCTATAGTGCGTTCCAGGCTCTCAAAGACTGTTTGTCTTTGCTCAATTCCCATATTCCTCCGACAACATGGGAGGCGTGCGATGCTCAGTTTCAGCAGATATATGGCACGCTTCAGAACATCGATAAAGAAGAACTGCTCAAGCGGCGTCCGTCTCCCGACGACCGTGTCCTGATGACTATTGGGCCTGTCTTCATCGAACTCCTTAGTGCGGCGTTCTGGTCGAACAGTCTGCTTTTCTATCAGGCGACGCTGAAGCTTATCACCATCCATCTCGAAAAGGGCACCATGTCACAGGTTGCCCTTGCATACGTGCATCTGGGCACTGTGGCGGGCGGTCGTTTCGGAATGACGAATTTCGCAGTCGACATGGGTGCGATTGCAAAGCGAATCTTTCAGATGGTAAGTTCTGGCTATACGAAGTGGACGTGAGACATATACTGACTTCATACCTCTACCTCTGCAGTTCCCTGAAGACTACTACACCCTGGGAAGAGGTCAAACTTTGCAGCCAATGTTTCTAGGTCACCTCGAAGCGTCTGTAGGCGATCTGATACCGAGCTTAGAGGCAGCCTTGCAGGCTTCACTAACTGCTGGCGATCGCATCCTCACACTTCTAAATCTTGGTGTACAGGCTCACTTCAGGGTCATGGCTTCATTCGACGTCGCAGAATTGGAAGCCTGGATTGAGGAAACACCGCTTGATATGCGAAACTGGCAGAAAGACATGCGTGGAGGAGTTTTCCTCATGGCTGCTCGTCAATATGCAAGAGCGCTCCAGGGAAAGACTGACTCAAGCAACGCTCTTTCCCTCCTCTCGGACCACGATCACAATGAGGTCGACTACATTGAGTTCCTCGAAAACACGGCCAGCAATCCCAAGCGTCCCAAGTCTATATATCTTGCAACCAAACTTCCGCTGTTGGTACTATATGGTCATCATTCGGATGCAGTGGCTCTTGGGGAGATGCTACTTCCGATGCTGAGCAGTCTTTGGTCAGAAAGACTCAATTACTCGGTCCGATACTACTTATCGTTGGCATACATGGCTGTTCTCCGAGAGAAGCCCGCTCACAGCCGGAGAGACGAGATGGTAAAACATGTTCATGAGACCCTCAAATTGCTCGAGACATGTTGCACTACCACTGATGTCAACTACCGGGGTTGGATACATCTTCTCACTGCCGTCCTTGGGGATGTTAATGCCGATCCGCAATCCGCGCTGGAGAATTATGAGGCAGCCATGGAGCATAGCGAACGTTACGAGTTTGCATTGGACGAAGCGTTTGCTCTCGAGCTCTACACTGGATGGTTGGTAGACAAGAAGGCCTACAGGGCGGCCCGACATTCTTTGAAAGACTGCATCTCGGTATATCGAAGGATGTCAGCATACGGAAAAGCAAATCACTTCGCGAGTCGGTATGAGTGGCTAGTGCGTAGCAGCGCCTCGCTCACGACAGTGGACCAAGCTGTACAAACCTCCCTCGTAGACACGGGTAACACGGCCTTCAGACTGGAGCAGAATGAACATGATCAACTTCTGGGCGCGGAGACTGCAGTCGATCGAACACAGAACTGGATTGTCCCGGAAACACGGCGCCAAGAGTCTGCTCCAGCTCTACACAACGGTCTCTCCGCTGTCGGTCTGGACATGCTAGACCTATCCTCAATCTTGGAGTCGAGTCAAGTCTTGTCTAGCGAGCTCGTCGTCGATAAATTGATGGCGAAGATGAGTACCATTTTGCTCGAATCTACGGGCGGTACCTTGTGCGGCATAGTGATTGAAGACTCACAAATCGAATGGTCGATCGCATGCGTTGCCACCAACGAGCCTGACAACGACAGTGGAGTCTCTTCCGGCGTCACATCCTTCCCTGCCAGTCAACCTTTAGATACTGTGGACGATGTTGTTGCGCGGCAAGTGACGCTCTACACACTCCGTTTCCGAGAGATAGTCTTCGTCCAGAATCTGCTAGAAGACGACCGCTTCTCCAACGTTTCTGACGCCTACCTTCAACGGAATCCCGAGGGGAAAGCAGTCATCTGCATCCCGATTCTGCACAGCGATCACCTTCTTGGTTCAATATACGTCGAGGGCCCGCCGAATTCGTTTACCGAACGTAACACCCAGGTTCTTCGGTTACTGGTGAATCAAATTTCCATCTCCTTAGCCAATGCACTGCTTTTCAAAGAGGTGGAAAGAGTATCTGCAAGCAACGAAGCCATGCTTGAAATGCAGAAACGCGCTTTGTCACAGGCGCGGGCAGCAGAGATCAAGGCGAAAGAGGCTGAAGCCATAGCTGTGCGTAACATGAAGCTGAAAGAAGAAGCCGCGAAGGCAAAGAGTTTGTTCCTGGCCAACGTGTCGCACGAGTTGCGTACTCCCTTGAACGGCGTGATTGGTATGTCTGAGCTGTTGAAGGCTTCACCGCTGAACTCGGAACAAACCGGATACGCCGATTCAATTCGTGTCTGCGCCGATACGCTGCTCTCGATCATCAACGACCTTCTGGATTACTCCAAGCTCGAGGCTGGCAAGATGAATGTCTTGGAGATGCCCATTTCATTGAGCGAAACAATTGCGGAAGTAGTCCGCGCTTTGGCCTACACGAACGCCGAGAGAGGCCTCAAAACCATTGAGCAATTGCATCTGGATCCAGAGATGCTCGTTATGGGCGACCCTGTTCGACTGCATCAGATTCTCATGAACTTGCTGTCCAACAGCTACAAGTTCACGCCACGGGGATCTGTCACTGTCCGCGCTGTTGTTGACCAAGAGACAGACGACTGGGCAGATGTGACATGCAGCGTTATAGATACTGGCATTGGTATTCCAGACGAACAGAAGCAGAAATTGTTCCTTCCTTTCTCGCAGATAGAGTCCAGCTCTGCTAGGAGCTACGGTGGCACTGGCCTTGGTCTGAGTATTTGCAAAGCCCTCATAGAGAACGTTATGCATGGTACAGTACGTCTCGACAGCCAGCCAGGCCAAGGTACAACGGTCACCTTTTCGTTGCGATTCAAGAAAGTGCCGAAAGCGCAAGCAGGCAGTCAGCAGCAAAGGACACGAGAGCCAGACCCTATGGCTAGGTTCTCAAGCCAGGAGAATAACGGCCATGAGCAACTGTCGGGTTCCTGCATCGATCTTTCCACGATACCCAGACGAGAACTACGGGTCTGCATCGCAGAAGACAACTTGATCAACCAGCGCATTGCAATCAGCTTCGTGCAAAAGCTTGGCTTCAAATGCGACGCTTATCTCGACGGATACAAGACTATCGACGCTCTTGAGCGTGCTTCGGAGAATGGTCGCCCCTTCCATCTTATTCTCATGGATGTGCAAATGCCGCATTGTGATGGCTACGAAGGTAAGGATTGCTACCCGCGCCTTAACTAGCACATGAATACTGACCATGTATAGCTACGAAACTGATTCGCAAGCATCCCAATCCCGAGATTCGAAATGTACTCATCATTGCCATGACCGCTTCCGCTATTCAAGGAGACCGCGAGAAGTGCCTGGAATCCGGTAAGTTTTGGCAGCTTAATCTACGTTTGAAACATGTGCTGACCTAGTAGGCATGAACAATTACCTCGCGAAACCGGTCCGCGCGCAGACGCTCAAAGCGCTACTGGACTCATACCTGAACAAGAACAAGGAGGTGGAAGAAATCCCCAATCTTGCGATCGAGGCGAAAAAGTTGGTCAAACAAGCATTGAACGAAGCTGAAGCGCTGCCTGATGTCACGAGTGGACACAGGGATCTCGAGAAAGACGTGCAGCATGGAAATGCTGCAGAACACGGGACGAAGCTGGAAAGGCCGTCCAGTGTTCGTATGAGCACCACCCAACACATATTACCCAACGGCAAGACGGAGCCTGTACCGCCTTCCGAGTAAACCGCATTTTCTTGGCCAATTTAAGGATTGACGGGTGGATGTTTTGCTGCTTTCCGAATTCCCGTTCGCGTTGTTAGAGGCCGGTCGTTCTTGCATTGCATGGCGTTTCGCTCACTGAAGGAAATCATTGGGGGCTTCCTTCATGTTCCAGGTACATCATAGCATTCTCGCCGGCAGCGCTTGATGATCGAATATTCGTTGTAGTGCGCGTGAATACATACCCGTTCGTTCTGTTCATCGTGTCGACTCAGCCTTCTTCCTGCCAAAGCTTCACCGTGCGGGGTTGCAATACGATGCAATGACGGCCCAGCACGCACACTCTCAGAACAGACATTTCGACGCGTAAGCTCGCAGCACGAGCAACTTCACGGCATCACTGTGCTCGCCGGATCATCGGCCAAAGCACGACTTGGCGTCAGCACCCTCGCCAGCGTGTCGCCGTCCCCACTTTAATTAACGCCGAAAAATGCCGCGCACCCTGCGGCGCAGTGACTGAACCACGAAGTGGCTCATGAAGTGGCTCAACAAAGCAGTGGCACAGTCGCTGCCAATAGATCGTCACTAGAGTCAGCGTCCCGCGACACAACTTTACACCTTATACAACACCGGTGGTGAGGATGAGTCTGCCCTCGCAGATCTGCATGTCAGAAAAGGGCTTGCGTCACCCCTTTCCCCCTTCTCGGCTAACGGGATGTGCGTCAATTGGGCGTGGGCGTCTGGGTTAGCCGGCATCCACGGTTGAGTTTGTTGGCAGAGGGTTGAGTCTGTGGCCTTTCTTCCTGGTTTCTGGTTTTTCTCTTTCATGGGTTTCACCTCTTTCACCATACGTATGCTCTAGGAACTGAATATTCACAACGATACGCTTGATCACACCTCTATTGTTCTTTTTAGACTAATCCTTATCTTGACTACTCCACGAAAAGACAACTGGGTTGAATATGGACACAGACACCATGACACGACCATCTCTAGAATCCAAGCGACATCACACCTTTAGTCTCCATCGCAGCAGAAGCCACCTCTCGAGCAAGCCATCCTCTCCACACCTCTTCGAAGGCACCGACGCTGTACTCCAAAAACGCAAAGTTGCTCTCCAAAAAGTCATAGATACGCACCACGCTCTCGAACTGAAATACGGCCACGTCGCAACACCAACGAGTACCATCAGCGAACGACCGACTTCATCATCTTCCTCAATCTCCTACGACCCTTTCACAACAGACTTCGGCGACCTATCTATACCCGACGCTGAAGTGCGCACTTTCCGCTACTTGCTTTACAGATGGGACCACGACAGCTACACGCTCGACCTGGAATTTGACAAGGCGATTGAGAGACGAAGAGAGAGCTTCGAAGAAGCGGCGATAAAGCATTTCATCAGCCGAGTCGCGCTGTGGGATGCCAGTGGGCAGGAGCAACAGACCCAGTCACGAAGCGTGTTCTCAATTTTTGGCAGGCGAAGGAGATCGCGGGCGAAGAGCGATGCGAGTAGGATGCTGGGAATCGCGGAGACGGCGAACGAGGATCCTGGCTTGGACGCGTTGAAGGAGGTTACTACGAGAGAGGGGTTGGCGCAACTACTATCGACGTTATTGGCAAAGGATGATGCGCCAGCAATAGCGAGATTGAGAGAGGAGTGCAAGCAGGCGATACATGAGTGGTATCAGGTGAAGATCATTACAGATGGGTCGAGTGACAGTTGAGAGGTGTCTGTTCATAATTTGGTTGGATTCCGTAAATGCTGTGGCTATCATATGTTCAGATATACTACATCGGTAATCAATCATGGTTTTCGGGTTAGAGAAACGTAAATTTGTGCAGATGCGACGAAGGTCAGTGTTCTTGTGCTTGCTGTACCCCAGTGATGTCATTAGAACTATCCGCATGGTTCCGCTTCCGATCGGAACCAGTCCCGTCACCCATCTCAAGCTGTTGTGAAACGAACTTACAAACACGGCTACGTTCCATCCAACATGCCTTTCCTCCACGTCGGCTACAAACGCTTTCACTTCACCGACTTGAAACCACAAGATGGCAAGACACGCGAAACACTCATCTTCATGCACGGGCTGGGCTCTTCGCAGAATTACTATCAGCCAGTAACTCAGAGCTTGGTCGCGAATGGATTCCGCTGCATTACCTTTGACAATACAGGGGCTGGTCGATCGACGTACACATTTGTCGAGCAGAGCATTGAGACGCTAGGAGAAGATGTGATTGGGATTCTGGACGCGCTCACCGTCGACAAGGCTGTGTTCGTTGGACACAGCATGGGAGGGTACGTCAGCAACCTCTCGGGCAGAAAGAAGCATTGGAAGACGCGACTGCACTGAACACGACAACTGACACGTCTCTAGCATCGTCGGCGCACACCTTGCGGCTGAGCGAAGTGACCGCATTGTAGCAGCTATTCTGATCGGCCCTGTATATCCCAACCCTGAGGCAGGCCCCCGCTTTCACGAACGGATAGAAACCGTTGCAAAAGACGGTATGCAGCCCATGGCAGACAGCATCCCACATGCTGCAGTCGGGAAGAACGCGTCTCCACTGGTCAAAGCGATGATCCGCGAGTTATTGCTATCACAGGATCCAGCGGGTTATATTTCCAACTGTCGAGTCATTATCAATGCAAAGCCGCCTCAGTACAGCAAGATCAGCGTGCCCGTACTCATCCTCGCTGGTGAGGAGGACAAGAGCGCACCGCTTGAAGGGTGCAAGAAGATGTTCGAGGAGATTGGCAGCAGCGAGAAGAGGTTGGCAGTTATGGAAGGAGTTGGGCACTGGCACTGTCTTGAGTCTTTTGACGAAGTTGCGGAGTTCATTGAGGGGTTTTACGACGAGATGCTATAGGCAATTCGTACTGGTTATTTCCGAACGACCCGCGGAACGGGGCACGCACTCACGGAACTGTAGGGTAGTGGAGAAGTTCTGCGTTCGTTTCATCGCACAGGCCCTCTTACTGCGAGTCAAAAGGGAGGAGTGTACCTGCCAAGTCATACCGCCTTTCTGTGATGCTTCGCACGGAGTTCGCAGTGTGCGCATTGTGCCTGCGTGGTGGAGTTGAAGAGGGGTTCGTGAGGATACCACGTGCGAGCCGATCTTCCAGACGACCCTTGCGATGACTAGCTTAGCGACAAAAAAGCTGCAATGCAGACTCATCTCCGCGTGCGAGTAGGACGCAATTGGTGGTGTTGTGCTGCCGCATGACATAGCCATTGGCGGCGTCCCTGGCCCGATCAGCTGCATCATCTGCATTGGATGTGGACTTGGCGCATGGGTTCCACCCTCCAAAGAGCGTTTGCAGCGGATAACTGTAAGCAGTAAGGCAGCGGGCCGCGCACCCACAAGACATACATGTGGGAGTAAAGACTTTTACAGCCTCTCATTCGTGTAAGAAAGGGCTGTGGGAGAGATGGATGTATTTTAGGGTGGTGGTTCAGGGTTCTGCGCCGGTACCCGCCGCAGCGGTTTGGTGTAATCTTCCCTGACGCCCCTCTCAGCAATGCCCACGACGCCATGCGCAGCGCTTCATTTGGCATCCTTTACTTTTCAGGCTCGACATTTCCGCGTGCGCTTGCCTGAGTCGAGCGTGGGTCATCTTGGCCCGATGTCGCTGGCCTGTCGTTCTTTGATTTGATTCGGTCCTTCCCGCCGTCCGTGCTGCACTCCCAAGGTTGTGCCGGATCGACTTGTCGGTAGACGAGGCTGCCACTCGCGTCTATTCGACATGGCCTCGCGCCCTCCTTCCCTTATCACGAGCCAACCCGAAGTGATCAGCGTCCGAAGCTGTGTGTGTGGCCTCTCACGCGCTACCACATCATCGCTGGCATGTGAAAGCCGACGACATCATACTTGAATGTTTCGTCCTCTGCCCCCCATGTGCGACTCTGGTTGTGACATATTTAGTGCATCTGTCATGCTCCGTCTCGAACGCACGGAAGCTAGCGAAATCCTTCTCCAGTTTAATCGCGCCACTAGTCTTTTCACGCGCCTAGTCTATTCAGGCCCCGGAAATCGAGTCCTGGGAGGCGGTGAACTCCCAACCCTTTTCGCAGAGGTGCCCACGCGCTCGGCTCAAACTCGTCAAGAGATCGTGCATGCCGTGCGTCTCGCTGCATGCTGGCAGGGTCTGGGCCAACCAACGGCCAAGATCGACATTTGGGACGTTTTGATCTCTTCTTTATATACTAGGCTCTAGTTTCCCTCCTACTGACCGCGGTTGATTCAATAGTCCTCCAGGCGGGTCCCGCGGTTCGTCACTTGACTGACCCAACAATTACTGGCGTCACATAGCCCGCCTGTGATTCCAGATTTCATTCTCTTATACCGCTTGTGTGTGCCGTTCGCGCGAGGAATCCAAATCTGTGTGTTTCGGTGTTGGCACTGGCTGCTGGTATGGGCTTTTACCCCTAGAGCACAGAACCTTCCTATTCCGATACTGATATCCGACCTAGACGAGTACCGAAATTATTCACCACTAAGACAATATTACCGATTCAATATCCTTTGAGACACCTCACATCTACGTCACTCCCCGTTCTCGATCTTTGATAGATCGGCGATGAATCGAATTGATAGTGTTGCGGGTTCCTATCTCCCTAAGATACCCAGCCAAGAACCACTGTGCAACAACAATACCATCCGGCATAGCAAACACCGCAGAAATAAAGTCGAATCGATCACTCCTCTCCAGGTTGCAGACATGGAGCCACGACGACCAGTATCAGAGCAGCGCTCACGACCATCACGACAACAGTCCACCACATCATCAGAAAACTCAAACAGCAGATCAAAGAGCCGTGGCCATGGTTCAAAGCCCTCATCGCGTCGCACTTCTTGTACTATCGTGGACCCATCAAGACCCGCGCGCCACTACCGAGTGAAGAGTTTCCAAACACCACCCGCCACAACAACCAGCCAAGATGTCGACGACGTTCTCGCTCTGCACTTTCGCAGCTGCAGCATCTTCTCAAATCCATCCTACCAGTCGAATTCCGGTCTTCCAAGTCCGGCAATGTCTCATGGTGACGCATTCGGTTTTCCCAGCGCAGCAACGCGTTTCAGCTCGGACAGTCTACGCGTAGTGGAAGAGACATCAATGCCCCGCCAAAGCGAAGACACCATCGACGCAGAAAAGACCAACACAACCATGCACTGGACATCGCCATGCACGCGAAAACGCGAGTACGAAAGAATCGACAAAGCCAACAGCGGTCTACGAGGTTTCTTCCGCAAAGTAACACCGCGATGTGTTTCGGGCCCGCAAGAGAAGTTCTACGAGAAAGATCAGTCGGATGCTGGATCTGTGCGCCGCTATCGCATGGACGATTTGGATGACGCGCAGATGAATGAGAAGGACAGTGCGCGGCCGCGGACGAGCCCTACACCCAGGCCAAACTCAAGACCTGGCGTGAAGAAGCGGTGGACGTGCTTCTAGATGAGAAGAGGAGAGAAAGAGTGAGAGCAAGAGTGACATTACGCAGCAACGATTTTGGCATATTTTCGCGCAGCATTGAGAACAGGCGTTTGCTATATCACGATACCCACGGCAAGTTTATTTTTGCGAGCTTATTGCTTTTGAATCAGAGAGAACGCATTATACCAATACGTCCATAGAGTAGAATTTTGTCGTAATTTATAGTTTTGCATTGATCTCGTGGTAGTCTTGCTGGTGTGGTGAATGAACATGCAACAGGCGGTGAGCATTGCGTCATGGCATCGCATTTCTTCATGGATTGGGTATTTGATGCGATATACAAGGAGACGTGCAACGCAAGTGAAGTGAATGATGGTCATTGGTATTATTAAATATGGATCTATAACTTGGACTCCTCCTTGACTGTGCCAATCTTGAGCTTAGGTGCGTACTTCTTCAGTACGCTCTCGTTGTGGTACTGCGTCTTGGTCAGCAAATCCAAACTTCATGTGCGATAAGGCACTTTCGATGATCAAATCAAGGGTCCAGTCTGCCATGATTCCGCTGGTACCGAGCACCGAGTACCATCAGCGCGGCGGCACCAGGACCAAACGCGCGACAGCAAATCCGGCCCTGAAATCCCGCGCGTAACGAATCGTCCCAGGCATTTCTCCCCTCTCGCCTTCTATATGTATTAGCTACAACGTACCTTCCAGAACTGCTTGCTAGCATCCTTTCCACCGACTCTCTTCAGGATCTTAGCGCCACCTGGGTGCTCATCCACAAACGAGTCCATCTTGTATACATCGTTGTCGACTATTATGTACAGTCCCTTCTCGACTGTGTTGTGCTCGGCGACTTGCTTGGTGGTGAGAGACTCGGACATGGTGGGCTTGTGGACGCGTTTCGGCAGCGGCGGCGCGACGGCAACGGAGGAGAGGTACTTCGGCGTTTGAAATGTGAGAGGAGGTCGCGACGGTCGCGTTTAGTTACGGGCTTTTGGAGGATTTGTCGGTGAAGGACTGGCGAGTATGGCTCTGGTGATGCGATAGAAGGGATCACGGGCGGAGTCTGGGGTTGATCTAGTAGTAGCTCGGGTTGCGGCTCGGTCGTGGAATGCTATAATGTGGAGGTATGCCGAGGTTGATGAATCGCGCTAGGGCTGCGCATGGTAAGCTGGGTTGCGGAGATCGTGATTGGTGCTGACACGTCATTACTCCTTCCCTTATCAACCATCAATCTTCCAGGGCCGTTGTGTCCTCCCAGACCTGGAAATCATGGGTAGACATCGCGGCGGCGGTGAGCCTCGCAGGTAGTACCCATGGATTTCGCAAACTCTATCGCCACATGCTGCACCGACAGTCAAAGCAGCGAGTGCCTCAAGCTGAATTAGCACACGTCATGTTCTGAAAAAGGTTCCATTGCGCTTCGTCTCAAGGCGCAGTTTCTTCTTGCTCAACCTTGGTACTGATCGGGCCAATACCAGTGGAATTGTATACTCGGCACCATCCATTCGATCTCTACGCTTAGTCGCTTGGTCCACCACTACCATATCATGCGATTAACGGGGTACAGCGAATCACAGCGTATGAAGAGCAAAGCCGCAGAGTATGCTTCCTCTAAATTGCTCAGATGCAAAATGGGGACTAGGCAGAGATTGTGTCCGGAGTGAGGATTTTTCATGCGCTTCTGCCTCTCTGAAGCTACCAGTCTAATTCATTCCACATCACCTACCACTTACCTCTCCAAATAGCTTGTGCATCTCCCCAAACACGCGACAAATCGACTGCAGTATTGTCCAAGTACTGTATTCCCCAGTCACACGATATCATGTCAACGAAGCATACTGAAGCCCCTGTGCGGAACGCAGGGGTAGATTCACGCCTTCTCCAGCTACCCGGCGAGCTTCGCAACAGGATCTTTGAATACGCACTCACCATCGATGAGGGAATCTATTATCGCGAGGACAAGCTGGGTGTGGGCTGGCTATGTCTCCATCCTCAAAATTTCGAAGAAGACGTAGAAAGACTTAGCGAAACCCCCGCACCAGTAGGTCGTGTTCAAGAGTCGGATGATGACGCTCCTATGAGGAAGCGACGAAAAATCTCAGAGACGAATCTGACTATCAACAAGCCAGTGTCAGATACCAAGAAGACGATACACCAAAGGCCGGTCAGAGTGAATGGACATGTAGTCGCCAACCAACTCCAGTTTGTCAACAAGAAGCTTCGAAGCGAGACCAAAGCGTTGGTCATTCGCCACAACGACATACACATCCGGGGTCCGCCGAAAAACCTCACCAGATTCTACAACAGCGTCGTGGGAAAAAGAAGACTATGGATCCAAAAGATCCACCAGCAAGTCACAGATTACCGCTTTGAGGATCTATATGGTCTCCAAATCGACGAAGAAATGCATCCCCGCTTTCTGATAGAGTGTCATAGCAGGAGCACTGAAGGCTGGGCGGAGTTTTATTCTCTCGCTACTCGTGCAGCAAGTGGGACGCCGAACATTGTCTTCAGTTGGTAGTACCAAGAGCGCTTTTGTATGGGCAGATTGCCAAGATCATCACAATGGACCAGCTATTAGTATATGTCAAGGTGTTTTCCAAAGATAGAGGCTTGAACAAGGCTGTAGCTTGACGTTCCTGCGAAGAAGATGGCATTGGGCGGAAGTGGTCGATCTCGTCGTTGCGATGAGCATACAAAGGTGGAAGGAGGAATTGACAGCGTAGTTTTTAATGTTCGGGATCTAATAGCTCCCGGGATAAGATGATACGATATCAACTCTACAATGCTACGTTCCAAGTGCAAACTGCGACAATATATAAATGTGTTCCGACTCTACAGTCACGAAGTAAAATGTGTTCACGCAGCGGGGCTAGCAACGGAAGTTGTGAGCGGGCCGCTCTCAATGTATGTGCCAGAGAAGAACCAGTCTTCAGCACCTGTACCGTCGTTACCCTGGCGGGGCAGACGAAGGACACCAAGATGCCAGTCAGCACCATTGGAAGAAGTGCTGGTGGAGAACGGTCCAGCAGTCTTGGTGAGCGTGCTATTGCCGGTAGAGTGCCAGAAGGTGACTTGGTTCTAGAGATTGGTGTATGAAGTCAGTGCATGCTTCAAACCATGTTGTATGGGGATGCGACTTACGGAGGAGAAGTTGATCTCGTAAGCGACGTTATGCCACTCGTCGGCCTTAAGCTCGACCTTCCACTTGCTTTGGCCACCCACCATCCATTGCCTGCGTTGGGATTAGTATGAAACCCGTATTGAGTCCATACATGTGGATCGGCTCACAAGTTGGTGTTGCTAGTGCCAGACTCTCCGTTGACCCAACCGTATTTCAGTTCCGTGAAATGGCTCTCGAAGAAACAAATCTGGTGTTCATTCGTCGCACTCGGAACGTTGGTTGTAGACCTCTTGATCGAGAAATGGTAGTAGACTGTGCCTTGGTTGATAGCAGCCTTCGTCTGGGGAATCAGCTCTGTCCTCCACATGTCGCTGTTCCACTTCGCCGTGTTATCGATCGTGATCTTGGCACCTTGCTTGCTGCCAGTGTCTCCAGAGTTCTTGTAGTTCGGCGACAGGTTTACGTATTTGGTGGTTGCGCCTGAGCCGTGGATATAGTACTGATAGTCTGGAAGAGAAGGAAGCGGGTGTCAGTTGTTTTCGCCATGTAGCTTTGGTTGCAGCACATACTGCCCACTTGGTTTGCCCAGGACCATTTGTCCAAGTCGGATGAAGTGGTCATGTCATTGAAGCGGCCATCCCACAGAATTGTGCCTATCTCTAGTCAATAACATGTAACATGCGAATTGTGTGCTAACAAACCGGCGGAGACGGCGCTCACGAGTGCGTTGATGATAGCTGCCTTTCCGAACATGTTGACGACTGAAAGTGTAAAGGTCCCTGTTTGGAGAGACTGTAACAACTGGCAGTTGAGATACCGACAGCTGAGCTGTTCATGACGCTATATAAAGACCGCCTCAAGCCAATGCTCAAAGTATCTCGACCCGAATTTGGAGGCGAGGCGTCCGTTTCGTGCTTAGAGCGCTGCACATCAATATCGGGGAAAAGGCACATGTCCGGCTTTCTACATTGAGTACGTACTCAATGTGCGCTGCGTGACCACTATTCTCAATCAATCTATATGTTTTTGCCGCCTTTTCACATATAGTTGTGGACCTAGTAACGGCCAAACGGTCCGGGACACATTGCGCCCTGTCTCAGCCAGACGCGGAAATGGCGACCCGGTTTTCGTCACCGCGTCCGCGGCACATGGTTCGATGCCGGCGACTTAAGTCCATACAGGTACGAGATGATGGCGGGCTTGTTAATGGAGGAAGGCCGATCTGGCAGGGTATCGAGATTAAGCTACATTAAGCCGAGGCCTACCCCACAACTAGTGCGAGCTAGAAAGCTTCGAATGGCGAGTCTGTCAGCAATTTCGCAGGGTGACATGAACGTAAGGTCTGTCGCTAAGTGCGACTGTTTCTTGAGATATGTGAATGGATGCCTTTGGCATGACATTGGTTGCGGCGCGGGCGCACTTGCCGTGCCGCATCTTCCGAGGTCTACCAAGGGGACCGAGAAGAAGAACGCCAACGCCTCGATGCCTATCGCCGCAAGAAGTCTCGCAACAAGAGGCTGTCAACCACACCGAAGGGCTTTCCAGTCCTTCGGATCTCTTACTCATATTAGTTCCAAGGCTTTCTCACTAGTAGCTGGTTTCCCAACCCCACCTGGGCACGATGCATCAACCGTCGATTATCGACATGCGTGCCTGACCCTACGCAGTCGCGGCAGTCTCAGGCTTCCTCACAGGCGAAGACTCTACCGCAGCTTCTGTCCCTTCGCGCGGCCGAAATGTGATGCAAGGAATTTCGAGCCAAATCAGTGGCGGGGTCACCTCCGTTTGCTGTGGACATATTCTTGGTGGTCGGCGTGAAGTTGTGACTTTGGCTGTGGGGTCAAATGTGTACCAAATTTTGAACGAGTTGAGAGGTTCGAGGAAATAGTACACGGTAATGGCTGCAAGAAGTACCGCAGCAGCTGCGACCCAGGTGTAAGCTGAGATGCGGCTTCCCGCTTGGGGAGAGGACGCTAAGGAAGTGGCGTTGTCTTTTCGAAGTTGATTTTCCGAGCTGCGCCTATGAGGGTTGGATGGAACGCGAGTCATGTCACCAGCCGTGGGCACTTCGAGGGACCGAGCAAGATCTATCGCTGGAGAATCAATGAAACTTTACCTGGCGTTTGAAAAGCATTTCAGAATTGTTTGCAGCGCGAAGGGCTCCCTTCCATAGCACCGCTGTTGGTACTAGCCGCTCAGGGATTAGTGTCTGTTGGTCTCATGCCGTCGTGCACACGGTGGCCTCTTACACCCCACATGGAGTGAGGCACAGCAAAACTGCGCTACGATGGATGTCGTTCCGAATCGCGCCATGAGGTTCCGCCCTTGCTGTCTCATAATGACTGTTGATCATGAATGTCGAAAGATGCATCGCGCTACACAATGAGATATTGCGCCACGGTTGGGTCAGCTCAGGTCGCAGTCCAGAGTCTCTCGAAGCCGCCTGCAAGACATGGTTCGACACCTTTGGCGATGATGCCGAGGCTGTTCGTTCCCAGCTTTCGCCTGATCTTGTTCGGTTTCTCCAAGAAGCTCGAGTTATTGGTTATTCTGGAAGTGTAGTCGATCTATCCTTCTTCTACTGGCTACAAAATCTCGCCTCGCCAAACTTCATGTTTGAGCAAGCGGAAGATTGGTCAGACGATGGAGAAGATGGCAATCTTTTGGTTCTCTACGAGATGAACAACTTCTCGGGTCACTGGTGCGGACTGGTGTAAGTTGAATCAGACAGCCGCATACTGTCTTGATCCGGAATATGCTAATCTTGTCGTACAGATATGATCAAGAAGCGAACCTCTGTATCTTGAGCCCAAGCATCCATGACGCAGATGAGGTCTTTGAACAGAAAGTGTGGTACCCATTGGAAACTGCTCTGGAGTTCTGGTTGGGCCAGATTCGGAAAGGGAAGATCGCTGCTGCGCCCAAAGCTATACACGAAAAATCTGGCAATGAGCGCTACGACCCTTGGGAGTTTATCCCGTACAGCAAATCCATGCTGGAAGAGAATGTGGAGGCTTTCAATCGTCTAGTAGAAACTATCGAAACTCGGGTGCCTTCCACAGCCGAGCACGCAGAAGCTGAACAAGTTGTACATGGGCTGGTCGAAGAGAGCATACTTCAAAGCATGAGTCTTCCCCATAACTTCACCTACGATTTCCTCCGACAGGCACGACGCCCACGCTTCCGAAACATAGCCCCAGGTCTCGAAGTAACTACCTCCATATTCTCCGATCAGCCATTCGGGTCTTATCTCTCGTCTACCTCCGACCGGCCTCCTATCCTTCTATTTCGCTTCAATCCCAACACTATCACTGGCGAAGAAATAGACAATCCATTCCCTGGATTCGACCGTATTGAAACCCATACTGCGGGCCTATACCTTCTCCCACATTGGGAGACGACAGCCGAGGACGAATGTAGGTTGATTTTACCTTTTGGTATTGGAGCAAATGGTTATGCAAGGAGGACTGATGGCAGCAAGTTTGGGAGAAAAGAGGATGGTGAAGACAGCCATGTAGATTTGTATCGTCCTGGATATCAGCCGCTTGAGGAGCCGCATGATCATAGTCTTGTCGATGTGTTGAAGAGCTGGACGGGTATGGTGGAGAGAGGCGATTGGCAAATTGATGAGAATGGAGTTGCAGGTGGAATGGATGTATGGAGAGAGGCGGATAGCAAGGAGAAATGGGCCGCGTATGTGATTCCGAGGGCTGTACAGGGGGTAGAAAGGTAGAGTAACTCGGAAGCCCTTATTGGTTACCTATTTCTACTGGAAAAGGCTCTCGAGGTGGCGTCGCACCATTCTCGATTCTTTGTCTTCGTTCTCTACTCGATATCCCGGACCTTCCCGGCAACCAGGATTCCACCATGCATCTTCCCAGAGATCTATAGCATGCTGCCAGATGATCTTGAGGCGCTGTCCCTGAGACGATGCGCTCTTGCTAAAGTCATCCAAATAGCCCCTGTCGAACTTAACCTGAGATGCCTTACAAACTCTCGGACCTCGCAAGATCTCGGTGTCTTGTCCATCTTGTGCAGGCTTCGGACGCCCAAGCTTAATCTTGAAGCTGTTGTACTTGAAGTCCAAGCCCGCAGTCTCCGAGTAAAGTTGCCTGTTCGCATACTTGAGCATGTTGAACTCAACATAGCGCTTGACAGGAGACGGTGTTTCGAGTGCACCGAGATTTTCCGAGTGCCGCACAACCTGCCGGGGTGCTTCCGGCGAGTGAAGGTAGAGCGGAGTTGGTGAAGAGAGCGCGAGCTCGTATATTTCTGGAATAGCATAGTTAGCGCATGACCAGTGCACCATTCAACGTCGACGTAGGAACGATAAATCACTCCAGAGCTCCGACTTACTGTTTCGTAGTTCACCCGGGAGTTTGAGCAGGGGCGATTCCGTGGACATGTTGTTAAGTTCGTCTGCTTGTCTGCTTGTACCGTACTTCTGCTGGGTAAACTAGAGTAACGTCTTCGAGTCGAAATTAAATACCAGGCGCAGACTTATGTAAAAAATGGGTGGGTTTAAATTCTGCTCGGAGAGGAGAGGAGCACTCGGGGGGTGGAAATAGGATGCTTTAAAGGGATGAGCGACTAGGTACTCTAGGTGAAAAAGGTCACTGCATTCAACTCATTCACGATACGATCGAGTGATTACTCTCTCTTAGATTGAGGCGCTCTGTATCGCGCTTTGCCTCTGTTGAAGTGGTATAGCCTCACATTGACAACACTGTTGGGTCGGATCGTGTCGATCGCGAGTTTCACTCACGAGCGTTCACTATTTGCAACCCTCTACTACATATATAAGGGCCTCCTTCCTTCTACATAACAACCACATCACAACTCTTCTTGATCCACAAATACTCACGAATCCACCAATCACACAGCCTACACCAACGTACCTAATCTGCTCCCCAAATCTTCTACCAACGCGGAAAGCATGCCAATTAGGTCGAATATGTTTTCAGATTTCATCTGGTCGTTTATGTTGAAACCGGAAGCTGTAAAACCAGCGACCAAGGGACGCCTCTTCCTTCTTCCTCCCGAGCTCCGGAACGTTATCTACGAATACGTCCTAACCACACCAGACGCAACGCTAAAGTACACGACAAACGACACCTCCGGCCACAAACAGCTCAATCAGCTACAGTATGTCAATAAACAGCTACACCAGGAGTGCGCACACCTTGAGTTGAAGTTCAATACTACCATCACGATCTCTACCCGGGCCGAAGGCAAGACCACTGCCACCGAACAATTCTTTGCGCTTCTCGCATCTCTTCCAGAAGAGAAACACAAATGGCTCCGAACTGTGGCTCTGCAAAATACCGACGCTGATGTGAACGAGTACTTGACGCAAAGGAATAATCCAGGCAAAAAGGTCCTCACACAGATCGACAACCAAGCCAACATGTGTCGACTAGCGAAACTGTGCAGACAGATGCCATATATTACCGTGGAACACAAATGGTCAATGTTCAGCGCCAAAGTGCTGAAGGCAGCCTCTAATGGACCTGTCGATCCTCTCATGGTAATCGCACTTGGGGTTGCCTTATCAGAGCATCTCTTAGGCGACTCAAGGACCGAACTCTGGCCTATGGAACCGAACACCAGACCAGTCATAGAAAAAGGGTTGGAGATCGTAAGAGGGTGGAACAAATTTGATATAAAGGGCGGGACGTCGCAACCATTACATGAGAGTTTACGGGCGGATAATTTGCACTTCTTCCCCATGGAAGATATCCTAGAATCGGAGGAAGTCTCCGTACGCACAGGAACTCACTTCAACGATAAAGGGGAAGATCTTGCGCCGATATGGAGAGCGGCGATAAGGAAGTGGGTAGCGGAGGGACTGTAAGGGAAATTTTCATCAGATCATGTCTACTCTAAACAACCCGCGAGAAGATGCGGATCGATGAGCAATCATAAGCATTCATGTACCTCGTCCATGTAATTCGCATCGGTGATGCCGTCCTTTGCAGGTGACGAGTGTAAACTCGCGATGAGTGTGTCTTCATAGCTGTTGATGTAGCCTCCACAGGGTCTTGTTTTTGTAGTAATATCTGACTTATTCGCATGCGTAGAAGGTTAGGCGACTGGTATATGATTCGTTGTTCACAATTCTTCTTTGTTTCATCGGCACCTGTGATGTTTGTCGTGTGAAAGCGAATGAAAGAGGTGAACGAGATGAAAGCAGCCGCGGCCAGCGCACGGGCCCGCAGTTGCCTCGGTGACATCACAAACAAGCTGCGCAGACTTTCCCAAGTCTGCCTATCGCCCATCACAGCGACCACACGAGCCAACCCACGCCTGTCTCACGTCCGCCCTACAACTGTCTCAGTCGCCGGCCCCGCTCAACCGTAAACTTAATTCCGCGACAAAAAAGGACCCCACCACATCGACATGGCTGACGCGCGCGGAGAGTACTGGTACTATGAAGATGGCGTCGACCCCAGCAAGATAACGGTCCCGGAACTGAGGAGCATCCTGCTGAGACATGGCGTCACGTATCCGTCCTCGGCAAAGAAGCCTGCTCTGGTCGGCATGTTCGTCGACCTGGTCCTCCCTCAGAAGTCCAAAGTCCAGCGGATGCAGGCACACACGAAGCGATCGACGCGGGGCATCGTAGACGTTCCCTCCAGTTCAGCCAGTACGGTCGAGACAGACGACGCCGAAGACGAAACCCTTATTGCGCCTACGCCTGCGAAGACACGACGCACCACCCGACGAACCACCCGCGAGCCAACAGAGGAGGCAGAGGTGCCGGCACCACGCGCCAAGACACCCGCGCGCGCTGTCCCTGCCAAACACAGCAGAGCGCTTGAGCCCGAGGTGGATGAGAGGCCTGCAGCTAGGCGTACACGCAAGAGTGTCACTCCCGCGCCTAAAGAGCCCACGCCTGAGCCGGAAGCGTGGCATCGCAACGATGCTGCCAGCCCCTTCACCCAGGAAAACCCGTTCCAAAGCGGCAGCTCTCCTGCGGTCCCAGATACCACATCGCGCGACCGGCGTAGGAGAACTACTGGATTTGGTCAGCAGGAGCGGCGCAAGAGCGATGCGCACCGCCGGAGGACCGTCCAGCCCAAGACTGAACAACTGGACGAGGGCATCATGGTACCTACACGTGGAACGTTCGATGTGGCGGACCCGCGTACACAGCATCAGGAAGACGATCTTGCAGATGCCGGCGAGGAGTTCACTCCAGAAGAGCAACTTGAACTAGTGCGCGAGCGTGCGAAGGCTGGCGAGGTCGACATTCTGCCTCCACGCAGACGGAGGCAAAAGGGCAAAGCCACTGGTACGATCAAAGCAATGGCCGGGACTCTACTCCTCACAGCATCAGCCGCTTTTGCTGGCGTCTGGCGTCAGGAAAAGATTGATGTTGGCTTTTGTGGCATCGGACGAGATGCTACTGGACTTGGTGGTATGGAGCTACCGAGCTGGGCAGATCAGCTCCTCCCGCAGTGTGAGCCCTGCCCACCACACGCGCAGTGTTTCCGCGGGTTGACTCTGAGGTGCGACCCCGATTTCATTATGAAGGACCATCCACTGTCACTCGGTGGCCTGGTTCCTCTCCCTCCGACGTGTGAGCCAGACAGCGAGAAGACGCGGAAGGTGAATGGTATCGCGAACAAGGCAGTGGAGATTCTGCGACAACGCAAGGCCCAGTATGAGTGTGGGGAACCAGATGCGGCAGGGAATCCAGTGGAAAGCCCTGAAGTCAGCGAAGGAGATCTGAAGCAGCAGATGGCTTCTCAAAAGAGCAAGAGCTTGACAGACCAGGAGTTCAGTGAGCTGTTCGACAGAGCCTTTCCTGAACTGACTATGCGAGAGGAGATAGTCGAAAGCACCGATGGGTAAGTACCTCCTTTCCAGTTCTCCAACCACTTGTGCAACATATCTGACGTGGAATTGTACTAATCAGTTACTCTTCCTTGGAAACAGAACAACAGGCGGACGACGTCTCGCATCCACCTCCCTCGCCAAGCTCTCCCTCTCCTGCAGCGTCCGAAGATCCCTCCGAGAATCTTTTGAACGACATCTTCTCCAAATTGTAATGATGCTCATTCTGATTGCCATTGGATCGTACGGAAAGTACGCATACACCAGTAACCGAGCAATGGAAGTTCGTGCTAAGCAACTCGCAAGCGACGCATACGATAGACTCCAGGACCAGGCCGCGTTGAGCTACTATGACCCTGGCGCGGAGAAGGGTATTAGTATGACACAACTGCGAGATGACGTCTTGAGGACTGAGTTCAACGCATCCCGCCGACAGAAGCTATGGACAAGGGTGCAGGCGAAGGTCGAAAAGAACAGCAACATCCGTGCAGGTGTCCGAGCCACAGCGAGCGGTGACGTTGCTCGCATGTGGGAATGGGTCGGCCCTGTGAAGCGCATCGACGACGGACGGAGCCCTGAGAAGCGCGAGAGTGGCAGGTTCAGTCTCGGCATGGGTAGCAGCCCACTGTCCGCATCCAAGGATACGAAAGAGGTCCAGAAGTGGGAGGAGGGACATCCGATTTACTAGTCGTTACGCTCGCAGCTTTCATTTGTTTCCCATCGCGGGTTTATGGGTCAAGGATGATATATGATTAGGGATCTGCACTTTATTTGGCACGCATGATACCACAATTCAATTCTTACTTCGACTGCACTTCATCGTTTCAACACACTCAATGACTAGCGAATATGTCTGGGGATGGTCTGGTGCGTGCCCTCGACATCTTGGCTGTGGCTGGTGAGTGGCGCAGGTCTCGGCTTACTAACCTAGCCGAAGCCCACACAACGCTAGCAATATCGGCCCAGCGCGACCACAACACCTCCAGCAACACCGCCAACTTTTCGCTCATACTAACCACAGAGCAAAATCCGTCAAAATGGTGAGTGACATTCTTGTTGCCAGAGACATTGCGAAGGACCACGACCGGTGCGACGAGCGAACGAATCCACGAATCTTCGATGACGATGGCGAGGCGAATTCTCCGACCCCGCGACATTCGACACGATGATACCCCATTAGAAGACCGAGATGTGGCGGAAGACACTTGATGCTGGGAGGGTTGGGATTGTACAACGTCTCTTACAGAGGGCTGCTGGTGCGAAGGGACATGTGAGCACCTTGGCGTTGAAGAGGCGGCGACTCAACACGTACTCCATCACGGGCCCTTGGTATCGCGCCGCATCTGAACCCAGCCGTCGGGCGCAGTGTAGATGCTGGCATTTGATGGTGGCAACATCTCACCAGGATGATCTCAATCGCGACCTCCGCATCACCGCACATCCCTCGCCATCGCTTACGTCGGTCGCTCGCTTCGCATTCGTCGCCAGTACAGGAAATTGGGAATTTCAAAAGCATTGAGCCTGAATGCTGACTGTGACTTCCCAGGTCAACGTTCCCAAGACCCGCCGAACCTACTGCAAGGGCAAGAAGTGCATGAAGCACACCCAGCACAAGGTCACCCGTTAGTGATCCGCGTCCACACACTCGCATACCCGTATACTGAGACTGTGTAGAATACAAGGCAGGAAAGGCCTCTCTGTTCGCGCAGGGTAAGCGTCGTTATGACCGCAAGCAATCCGGTTACGGAGGTCAGACCAAGCCCGTCTTCCACAAGGTACGATCGCACGCATTCGAGCTCAAAAGATGAGTACTAACACCATGCAGAAAGCGAAGACCACCAAGAAGGTCGTTCTCCGTCTAGAGTGCACACAGTGCAAGACCAAGGCACAGGTAGGCTCCGCTCACATTCTTCCACCTCGCAATCGCTAACATACTCGTAGCTCGCCCTCAAGCGATGCAAGCACTTCGAGCTCGGTGGTGACAAGAAGACCAAGGGTGCCGCTCTCGTCTTCTAAGCGTGTACCTTCTTTCTCTCTCTTTTGCTGGGCTCTCGGCGTAGTCTTCGGGCGGATGGAATGGACGGCTCTACCTTCGACTCAAGCAATGCATCAATCATCAGTGCGATAAGAATGAAGGCGTGTGAGGCGGAAGATCTGGCGACAAAAGGTCACCAGCCACGAATTTACGGACTGTAACCTACATATGCATCAAATGGAGCTCGATTGAAGGGACCGCAAAACATTTCCACTTAACGCAGGTAGTGACAGCGTGATCGGTGCCAAGTGATGGCTTCTGGATGCAGCAGGTACAGCCGCGCGGATCGTTACTGACGGAGTCATTTCTAAGTAGTGGCTACCCCTCCACCCCACTAACGCGTCGCGCCCTATCTTGTCGATTGGCTTTGACGCTACTTCTCATGTGAGTCTCCATCATTCTCTGAATTGCCCTCACACAATGGCTGATACTAAGAAAAGTGTCCTCATTGTTGGCGGCGGCGCAGTCGGTGCAATTGCAGCCGTCAACCTCGAAGTCGGCGGTCTCGCAACAGTAACCGTTGTGCTACGGTCCAACTACAGCGTCGTCAAAGAGAAAGGATACACAATCGAAAGCTGCGACCATGGCAGATTGGATGAATGGAGACCTAGCGTTGGTATGTTGCAAACCTTATCAGCGATTCACCTGCCGATCCGCAACTACAAGAAGCTAACACACCCAAGTCCGCAACACCATCCCCAACCTTACCGAAGAAGACCTCCCACCATACGACTACGTCGTCCTCTGCACCAAAAACATCGCCGACGTCTCCCCCACCGCCGTCGAACTAATCACGCCAGCCCTGCCCAAAAACAGCAACAAAACCACTCTGATCCTCCTGCAAAATGGCCTCAACATCGAAAAGCCGTTCTTGCGCCCGCATCCCAACATCCCCATTCTCTCCGCTGTCTCCATGATCGGCAGCGCAGAACCCTCACCGGGCCACATCGTCCAAGACGAAGGCGATAAGCTGCTTATCGGCGCTTTTCCCACTTCCAACATTAATCCCGCTGTGCCGGAGCGTCGGGCGGAGGAGTTTGTCGAGTTGTATGGAAAAGGAGGGAAGACGGATTGCCAGTACTCGCCGAACGTTTTGCATGATAGGTGGAAGAAGCTGGTGTTTAACGCTTGTTTGAACCCGATTTGCGCGATTACGGGACTGGATGACGGACGGCTGAGACTTGCTGATGGGGCGTTGGATGGCCTTGTTAGACCGGCTATGCGGGAAATTGTTGCGGCTGCGAAGGCAGTTTGTGGTGTTGAGTTGGCGGAGGATGTGGTTGAGGCGACTATTCATCTTGATCCGCTGGAGAGCTATTTGAAGCCGAGTATGCAGCAGGATGTGGAGAAGGTGAGTACAGTTCCTGGTTCTGTTGCTTTACGTGACAAGAGCGAGGTGCTAATGCGGACAGGGCAACTTCATCGAGTTTGAGAATCTGCTGGGTGAGCCGTTGAGAGCGGGTAAGGAGGCTGGGGTTGCTATGCCGACGTTGGAGGTGTTATATCAGCTTGCGAAAGCTATCCAGTGGCGGATGAAGGAGACTAGAGGACTCGTTGAGGTACCGAAGAAGAAGTAGCGCGGTTGAGCTGGCATGGTAGCTCTTGATTTTGTACATGGTGTTATCAACTACACATCCACTGTATCAAGGACGAATTATTAGAGCACTATAGACCATAACACGAACTCGAAATGATCATCGAAGATGTGTAGTATTTCTTCAAGGCTTCTCAGCCTGCTGCTAGCATGCTGTCTAAGACAAAGAGGTAGCACCAATCTACCCCACTTGACCGACTATCAGCATCGTGACTCTTTTTCGATACACGCCAACCTAGGAAAAAGCTGAACACCCTGGAGTCTACGTTGACGTTAGATCACCTAATTTGCAAGTTGTTGGTGTCATGTAGTCTGCAGACCTGTCGAGGTTTTTTCTTGTATGAGGTGGATATGGAAACCAAGGGCCAGGTATCATCGTCGAGATACCGGGTCCCAGCAGGAGACCGAGAATATGTTCAGGCCTTGTCGACTAGATGCGACACCCTCCGGTTCTCTCTCTAGATACCATACTCCATCCACTCTCTCAAGTACTTGTTGCCGATCCACTGCTCTGCCTCTGGAATAACCTCGCCATCTTCCGCAACTCTGTGATTTGCCTTGATGACGGGTACTGTGAAGTTCGCAGGTAAGGTGGGGAAGTACCTTAAGTTCTCGGCTTGCAGTTGCGCCAAGTGTACTTTTGGGCCTTTACATGGCTCTCTCCATTTCTTTCCAGATTCTTTCAACATATTATGTTCGGATTCGTCGAAGATAAAGTATTTGGTGCTTTCGCCACGGTATGCATAGTAAATGGATAGAGCCGCCATAAAGAAGAAGACAACGTCGTAGTGCCGGCGGTTGGCGTATGTCCAGAAAGGGTTATAACACTTGACTCTCATAGTGGGGATGGCGTTGCAGAGTCGGGCGAGGCGTGCGACAGCCTCCGCGCTCTCACTATCGAAGCACTTTGGATCATACTTGTCGCATGTGATGCTGATGGTCTTAATCCAGGACCTTTTGGCAATAGATATCGATGACACCCAGGCAGTAAGCATGTCGGACGGAGACTCATGTCCCGAACCCTCAGACAATGTGACGTCGTTGAACTTGAGCTCCAAACCAGCAGTATCTGCATACAACTGCTTGTTGACATACTTGAGCTGGTTGTATTCGACAAGCTTCTCGTCATCCCCCTGCTGGAAAGGTGCCTCGCGATGGTAGAGGTACGGCTTGTCTTCACCATCCTTAGGCATGCGGTAATGCAGCGGCTCTGAGTGGGTCAGAGCAAGTTGGTAGATCGTGTTGCGGAGCTCGGCCGGCAAGTCCAGAAGAGGCGAGGTGTTGGCCATTGTGGTGCGATGGTGGTTGAGACTTGTGTTCGGGAGATGAGGAAATTCAGTCGGGTTGGGGCAGTAATTGACACAAGAAATTGTGCTTGAGACCCTCGGTTGACTAGTGGCCGGTTGTCGTTCCAAGGTTCGCTCTGCGCCGCCTAAACTGGAAGGGGGTGCTTCCCTCCACCTACACTCCAGCAATACAGCAATACAGCTCGTCTCTCACCCAACAGGCCCGCACTCTTCGGGTGAATGCGTCAATACCTCCATGTTCCCCTACACGCCATTCACTTCTTGCACTCACTGGGGCTGACTTCGACTACACCTCCTTCACTTTGGGTTCAGTCCCGAAACTAAATCGTGTCATCTACTCGACCAGACTATGGCCAACATACCGGCTTATAACGCAGAGCTCATGTATGGGTACGTCGGTGTCGTGATCAGCAAGCTAACTTCTGTAACATCACGTGCAAACTCAAAACCCAACTACACCTGGGCAGGGCTGCGTAAAGCGTGTCGTACGATTCCAATATACGTAAAAGTGGTTAGAGTCCACAGCAGGTTTAGGGCTGAATTGGTGTTGCGGTATGTCGGCGAAATTCTTCAGCAGCCGATGGGGTGGAAAGATCCATATTGACGAGACGAGGCATTTCCACCCATCTCGATCAGGATGGGTTCGGCATGGCTATTCGATCGGAGAAGGCGACGCTGGTGGAAGCGTGACCATCCGAAGCAAGGCCGGAGGTGTTGGCGATTGGATGGTCATGGGTTCGCGTCGTGGGAGTGGAGGGGAGTTCCTGAAAGCAGAGCGGGCCATGGCCCTGCCGCTGCAAGGGCATGAAGATCTTTTATCGTAAAACCGGTAGAGGCGGAAGATCTTGGGCGCTGACAACGTCGCCATAGCAGGGTAAACCAGGTTTTAGTGGGCTGAGGAGCGGAACCGAGGTGGCGGTGCAGTTCGGCTCATGTCATGCTTGGCGAATGACGAGTGACGACGCTGTGAACCAACTGGGCTGCTGGCCACGACTGGCAAGAGTCAAGAATCTTCTTAACCTCCGCACGTGAACCACCCTACCCATCACCTGTCGCTCCTGTGACTCTTCCCTACGCCTCGCGCACCTCACCTGGCCACCGACCCAACAACAACCATTCTTGAGCGCTTTCGAGCGCGCGCGCCTAGGCTTGGAATCCACTCAGCCACGCTTTGCTGCTTAGTATCACGACCAGATCAGCACTTTTCAGCCGCGAAATCAGCCCACCGACAACAGGTAGCTTGATAACCTCAGGCATCAGCGCTTCCCCAGGCCTGACTCTATGCACACAAACGCGCCTCACCAGGCTGAACACCAACAACACCTCGGCACAGCCAGCGCATACCGTATACCGAAAATGGCGCTCAACGGAGTGCGCCGGAAAGACACGACCAAGGGGCCGCCGCTGCGCGTCCTGTCGTTAGGTATGTTGGTGATATGATGTAAGGCCTCAGTATGGCAGGTGCTAACCCATGTGACAGACGGCGGCGGTGTGCGGGGGTACTCCATGCTCATCATCCTCCAGGAATTGATGCACCGGACTTTTGTCGAAACCGAAGGCAGAGCCCCAAAACGGCACGAAGTACCCAAGCCATGCGAACACTTCGATCTCATTGTCGGCACCGGCACGGGAGGCTTGATCGCTATCATGCTGGGGCGGCTGAGAATGGACGTTGAGACCTGCAAGGACGTCTACGTGCGCATGACGAGGAGAGTCTTCGAGACCGACAAGACATTTGCCGGCATACCGTATCGGTCCACGTTATTCAAGGCGTCGAAGCTGGAGGAGGCCATCATGCAATGCGTGCGCGAACACACAATCTACGACGACGAGGGCAACGACAATCACAACGGGCAGGATGCACCGCCCATGACCCCGGGGAGCGCAATATCGGGCCGCATGCAAAGAAGCGCTAGTAATGCCAGCAACTACAGCCAGATTGGCATGACGCCCGTGAATATGCGCATAGCCGCCATGAAGTGGGGGAACCCTCACGCCCAGCTGTATGACAACAGAGAAGAGCGCACTAAGACGTGAGTCAGACCCGTGCCATTAACATGCCAATGCGCTAACTGTCTGCAGTGCCATCACAGCTGTCTACAAGGGCACCAAGAAGTCTGGCAACGGCCAGGTTCTCCTCCGCTCCTACGATTCCCGTAAGGAACCTCCAATCGAACCAAACGCCACGATATGGCAAGCCGGCCGAGCGACTTGCGCGACCGCCCTAGCATTCAAGCCAATCCAGATCGGCCAATCAGTCTTCCTCGATGAAGGCTCCGGCAAATTCAACCCAGCCCCAATGGCTCTCGACGAAGCCGTTTGCAACGAATGGCCTGGGCGCGAAGTTGGCGTTTTCATAAGCATAGGCACCGGAAAGCGGCCAGAAGGCACAAACGCACAACAGCATCTGTGGTGGGAAGGCTTCGTTTCCGGCGGCATGGGCGACTTTGCAGAGGCGAGACGGAAATTGATCCAGAAGATTGAAGATTGCGAAAGGACACACAAGGAGATGAAGGACCACCTTGCGAAAAGACAAGTCAATCCCGAGAACTACTACCGTCTGAACGTCAACGTCGGTGTAGGAGAGTTTGGAATGAATGAGTGGAATGCGCTCGCGGAAATCAGCACGAATACACGGATGTACCTGGCGGACAAGGGAGTACAAGGCATGACGCTTGACTCGGCTGCGAAGATCGCAAGGATACACTTCGCAAAGGTGCGATGGGAGCGCGCAGCCAAGGGCGAGTCTCCATTCTCGCCAGGCGCTCAAGCACCGAACAAGCCTCTTCCGACAGTCCCGGACCCAGCACCCATGGCAGTCGAACTACCAGCCGAAGAGCTCGCGCCAGAATACTACACAAACATACATCCCGCCTTCCGCCCTCCGCCAGAACCGCGCCGGCCATCAGACAACGACAAGTTCCTGGTTGTGTCGTCAGACGAATATCCGCAATCAGCGGCGAGTACAGATGGATTCAGCGACTTCCACCCTCGGCATTCAGGTGAACTAGTGTCGCCGGGACGTCGCTCGGATGAGCAATTTTCAGCGGGGCGTCCAGTATCCTGGATGAGCTCTGCGCCTAGCTGGGATGATCGTATGTCCAACGCTCCACCTAGACCACCTAAGACACCTTTGCAGGATGGACTTCACCCACCGCCTCTATCTGGTGCACGCACATCACCCCCCTCTGGCTCTCACTTCGCAAGACCCCCTCCAGGTGCACCACTACCGTACCCGGATACAGACGGCCCGCCACCAATTGTCAACAAGGCGACGAAGCCGGATTATACACGGTAAACGAGTGCGAGGTCGATCTTCTTTTTGCATATATGCTTGAATGGTGTGTGGAGTCTTGCATGGCCTATCTCTATGAAGGAGCGCCCATATCACGATGTTTCACGGCTGATAGTTTGTTGAGAGAATAGTTTAGATACCCATCGAAGTTTTCTTTGTTTTGCTCAATGTCATTAACTTTTGCATAACTACTCGTCTTTCCATGCCGCTTCTCATATCTTCCAATGATCATAAGGATCGATGTAGCCCATATGTGCTGACCAGAATACATGCATGACCGAATCGCTTCGCTGCATCAACGTCGCCAAGATGTCAATAACTGAAGCTCGAAACGATCGACCGACCGTTCACTCAGATGTCTTCCTCAAGGTCCTCCTCCTTAGGCTCAGGCTTGACGGGGGTGACTTCCTCATCCTCATCACCGACGACATCCTCAGAAACCTTCTTCTTGCGACCACGCTTGGCAGGAGTGGTTTCTCCTTCTCCATCAGCGGCATCGCCCTTGGCTTTGCGCTTACGCGGAGTGGGGGTCTTCTTGGGTGTATCCTCCTCAATGGGGTTGCCCGACATGAGAGCCTCCAACTCGTTCTTGAGGGTATCCTTGAGTCGACCCATCATGCGTTGACAGGCGATGACGGAACGGCCGGCGGGGCGGGGTGTGTTCTGTTTGTTGTGTTAGTTCGCACAGGTGAGAAGATGGGTTTTTAGATGGGGGTTACGCACGTTGTAGTCGAACGTGATGTTGGATTTCTCGATGAGTGCGAAGAGATAGACGAGCTATTGTTCTTTGTCAGCATGCATAGTGTGCAGGGTAGGAGAAAGCATACGCGCTCCTTATCTGTCCAGGCAGTGAGCGCCTTGCCGCTGTTGGCGCCTGACATGATGGAATAGTTGGTGGACGGTACTGGATTGTACCTAGGTACTTGAGTTTGTTGATGGTGTTGTGCTGTGCGGTGGACAGAAGATGGTATGAAGTGCGAGGCAATAGAAAAGAAGGAAGTGCCAGGTGGGAGAGTGGTTTATGTATGGAAATAGCGCTGTTGTGACGGTGAGTATGAGCTTGGCACTGGTGGCTACCAGGTGAAGGTGAGTTCTGGCACACGTGGGTCATTTGGAATTGGGAGATTGCAACACTTTGGGAAGTGAGGGATTTAATCTGGTAAAACGTATCAATCAGGTATGTGGTTTTGATGCTGGTTTGACTTGGTGAGTACGCTTTCGATGCATATGGCATACGGCAGCTGACGATGCATCTAAGCAAGACTATCAGCCCACTCAATGCATGCCGTGAACCTATTCCGAACGCCAGACGCTGATTTGCGTTGCAAAACGCTCATGCCAACTGCTTCCTACCCATGCCAGCAATGCCATGGTAGTACCGCTGTGAACCTTCAGATGTCTTCAGCCTCCTTGAGGATGTCGTCGTCATCATCGTCCTTGACCTCCTCCTTGACAGCCTCATCCTCCAGGTCCTCTTCAACCTCAGGAGTAGGCTCCTTCTTCTTCTTCGGGCGACCGCGACCTTTCTTAGGAGTGACTTCGGCGTCACCACCGTCCTCGTCAGTCTTGGCCTTCCGCTTGCGTGGTGTTGCCGCCTTCTTGGGTGTGACCTCAGAAACAGGTACCCCCGCCTCCATAGCCTCCCACTCCGGCTTGAGAACGTTCTTAAGCGCGTTGATCTTCTGCTTGAAACCGCTGGCGTTGCGACCGGCCGGGTAACAACCCTCCTACGTCACGTTAGCTGAGAGTACTTTGTGCATTGCAGAATCAAGAATGGAACTTACGTTGTAGTTGAAGACAGAGCCGTTCTTGTTGACGAGGTAGAGCAGACTGGAGAGCTAGTCAAGGTCAGCATCGCGCGATTGACAGAGTGCAGCTGACATTAGCTACTCACCAAGTCACGGTCACTCCATCCGGTACCGGTGGCCTTCTTGGTATCCGACATGATGTGTTTGTCGTTGGTGTTGTTGTTGTTTACTGGATGGTTCGTAGTGCGGAGGAGTGTGGAAGAGAAGATGAACTGAGGGAAGTGGAAGTTGGAGGAGAGGCGGCTCAGATTGATGTTTATATTCGAGGTAAGAGGACCGCCAAGCGTCCAGATTGACCAGAGCTTGAGCTCACCGTGAGTTCGTAAAGAGTAAACGCGGCACGTGGTGCATGGTGCAATGTGCATCATACGTGGTGAAGGTGAGTCAGTTGCTCACAGCAACGCGATAGCCGCCTTATGGATCTCGTACGCTGTGCCGGTTCGACTCGATGGTTCACAAACAAGAAAACCCTCCAAAATATACATTCTTCAAGCTATCACGATGTATTCTATAGGTATGCGACATGCTGCACTGATTAATGACCCTACTTTGATGGTCACCCGCCGTTGAGAGGCGATAGCAAGAACCAGTCTCGATGAGAACCATTATGTGTCGCAGTTGCACTTACATGGTCTGCGATATCTGTTGCAATGGCCAGATGTAAATTGAAAGACGAAGTTGGAGTGAAACTGACAAAGTGACCGACGAAGATGCAGCCCAGGATAGCAGAATGTACAATACCTACCTGGACAGTGTATAACAAGTCATACCCAAGTGAGCTTCCCACCGTCGCAAAGAAATGTTTGCAAGTGCCAAATCGTCTGTAGAAGTCGTCTCCATCCACATTGTCTTTTTAAATGGTGCTTGGTATGGAACTTCCTGTCTCGATATCAATTTTTGCGTTCAAGCACTCATGCCATACACAACGTCAAGGCTGCGATATCAGATCGCATCATATCCAACAACATTGGGACTACCTATAAAAAGACGAGGTATCGCCCTGGTCGAAAGCCAAAAAAGCACCCCATACCCAAAACAGGCAGTTAAACACGGCCACACACTAGCAGCTGCCAGCCACCTCAACCACCAAGTCGTCCCGATTCGACCCGCTCCGACCATCTCGCATACGGCGATATGCGAACCATTGAATCAGTGCGTACCGGTGGATGTGGGTCCGGGGTAAGAAAGCGGGCCTTCCCGTGCGTCCATGAGCCACAGCATGCGGCACCGAGGCTGCCATGGGTCTGTGCCTACTATAGTTCGAGGGGTTTTGATAAGGGTTCGCGTGGTCTACGGGATTGGTCGGGTTGATTAGAGGAGGTGTTCGAGGCGTGCAGATCGTCTCATCGTCTTACTGTGTCTTTGTGAGATCAGACGGCGGATGAGGGGTCGGACAGTGAGGGGGTCCGCGTCGGGGGGCTGTTGGGCGGTTTGGGTGTTCTCAACAAAGACTCTCCTTGGGAGTCATGCTAGCTATCCGGTGTGGCACTAGGGTGAAGAAAGAGACATTGATCATGGCCGCTTGAGGTCACAGAAACGAAGTCAGGGAGATAGCAAATATTGTCCATAACATAATGTATTGTCATTCCAGTGCGCTCAGCTGCACCAGGTCGGAGGTATCTAGGTGTACTACAAGTTATCGTGCGAAGCGATTAAATGTAGTAGGGTATCGAAATCCGTCCAGCCATCCCACAGAAAAGGAAATTTTGTGACCCATTGCCCAGTCTAAATGATATCAAGACCGAAAGAAGAAAAAGAGTAAGCCTAAGTGGCTAACCCCGACGCCAAAAAACATGTCGACGAATTGGAAAGCTACAAGTGAGCAACACCGTTGGTGACCTCAGCGACACCGACGGTGGTGCCGTTCAACTTTTCGCTTGCGTAAAGTTGTTGAGAGACCTTCTTGTCGAAGTACTTGGGCTCGGTGTATGGGTCGTACATGTTCTTCTTGATGTAGGCGTCGAGTTGCTCGTCGGTAAGACCACGGAGTTCGGTAGCGCGGTCAACACCGTTCTTCTGAGCTGCACGGATGACACCGCGGGTTACGATGACGGAGACTTCGCGGATGCGGCGGATGTCGGGGTACAACCAGCCATCGGCGCGCTCTTGCTTGTTCAATGAAGTCGACAGTGATTCCGCAGAAGCGTAGATCATGTCTTGGGTGACGGAGACGGCCTTGGAGATAATGGCACCAAGTCCGATACCAGGGAAAACATACATGTTGTTTCCTTGGCCCGGGGTGAGCATCTTGCCGTCGAACTCCATCGAGGGGAAAGGAGAACCGGAAGCGAACAGGCAGCGTCCCTCAGTGGCGACGACAGCCTCCTCGAATGTGCACTCGGATTTGCTTGAAGGGTTGGAGAGAGGGAAGATGATGGGGTGGTTGTTGAGCTTGGCCATCTTCTCAAGGATGTCCTTGTTGAAGGCACCGCCGATGGTCGACAGACCCATCAGGATAGTGGGTTGTACGTAGTCGATGAGGCGGCTGAGCGACTGGTATTGGCGGCCGTTGTTGTCGTCACGAGCAAAGAAGACCTTGTGCTCGGCCAGCTTGTCACCACGGTCCAGGGTAACGAGACCGTTTGAGTCGACGAACCAGAACTTGCGCTTGGCCTCGTCCTCTGTCAGGCCCTCCTTAATGAAGTACTCAACGATCTGCTTGGCAACACCAACACCAGCACTGCCAGCGCCAAGGAAAATAGCCTTGTGGTCCTTAGCGGGAACACCGGAAGCCTTGACGGCGTTGATGAATCCACCGACAATGACGGCGCCAGTTCCCTGGACGTCGTCGTTGAACATGGCGTATTGGTCTTGGTAGCGTTCTAGGGCGGGGAAGGGGTTCTTGAAGTCCTCGAATTGGATGACGATGCTGTCACACGATTAGTTTCCTGAATAGGATACGGATGCAAAGTACGTACCTGGGCCACTTGTCGGTAAGGGCAGCCATGAGCTCGTCGAGGAACTCCTTCTCTTGCTCGGGAGTAACTTTGGGCATGCGGGATCCCATGTAGAGGGGATCGTCACGGAGAGCCTTGTTGCTGGTTCCGAGATCGAGAGTCAGGGGCAGGGTGCTGTCTGGCTTGATACCAGCGCAGGCAGTGTATAGAGCGAGCTTTCCGACGGGAATACCCATGCCGTTCACACCAAGGTCTCCAAGACCCAAGATGCGGGATCCGTCTGTGAGAACGGTGATGTCGACCTGGTGTGGCCAGTTGTCGAGGATCTTGCGGAGGTTGCCGCGGTCGCTCCATGAGAGGTACATACCCTCGGGTTGTGTCCAGATTTCGTGCCATCGTACGCAGGCCTCGCCGACGGTGGGGGTGTAGATGAGGGGGGTCAATTCCTGGATGTGTTAGTGAATTGGCCCGATAGTAGAACTGAGAAATTACATACCTTGATGTTCTCGCCTAGGAGACGGTAGAAAAGATGTGGGTTGGTGGCCTTGAGGTGGACGAGGTACTGGAACTTCTCAATGGGCGCCGTCTTCATGGCAAGGAGCCTGAGGCCTTGGTTGGGTCAGTAGTGATATTTGGATAGTCAGTGTTTGACATACATCGCTCGCTCTGGATGTCGTAGCTCTCGACGGCGGGGGGAGTGAGGCCGTATGTGCCCAGGGTCCTGCGGACGTCGGGTGTGTAGGACAGGTCGTAGTCACCGGAAGTGGTGCTCAGTTGGCGGGCCATGTTGGGGCGTGTGGCGGAGGGCATGTTGTCGTTTGCTATAGTGGCCATACAACGAACGAAGGAGGGTATTTGGATTGAAGAACGGAGGCCTTGGGCGGGAGCCGTAACTTTTATAAGCGGTCTGAATCGCTGCATTGAAATGAGCTGAAACGACGCGTCGGCAATTGAAAAGGAATTAGGAAGACAGCCCGCCTGGGGCGCGGAGGATGGGGGGCTACATAACAAGCAGCCTATCGGAGGGGTCAAGGTTCCGCAACAGTCAGTCTGTGAGGAGATCCGTTCTCGCCGTCAAAGTGTGCCTGTAAAGGAAGCATGGACCAGCCCGTTGGTGACTTTTACGCGAGTCCCTTCCCCAAGTTTACTATCTTGCCGCGTGCACAACTGCAGCTTCAACACGACACTCAAAACAAATTATATCGCGTTTCTAGGACACTCTGTCACCATTCCAGAGTCTTCACATTTCGTCTTCCAGAATTTTGCTCGAATCCTGAGGGATGCCGATGCTCGTCGTGTCACAGCCACAGCCACCGGGTAGCAGGGGTCATGACTGGACGTGCATACGAGTCGGGAGCAATCGGAACGCCCATATTTGCCTTGACGGAATGCCGTAGGATTCTTCCATGGGCTTCAATCTTCGTCCGCTCATCTTCTGTGCTATCTTGCTTTTCCCGGTACTCTGACCTAGCTGGAAAGTAGCCCGAACGGCTCTCACCCGCGCCCTCGTCTGTGGTATACCGCTGTTTTCTTTTGGTCAACGACAGCATGCCCGTAGCCCAATATCGCGCTCGTTGCGAGGTCAGGCATCGAGGCATTTTATTTCCGTAGTCAATGCGCAGCGCCGCGTTGCAACAGCGTGCTTATTATTAATCGCGTTGATCTTACGGGAAATGTCTCATGGCCATTCGCCACATGGTACCTTGAAGTGCTGTCGCGTTACTCAGGTCAAGCGGCCCCGATGGACATTAGCCACTAATAGCCAGAAGCCATCACCGTCTACTCCTTCGCGGGTCCGCACCGGCTCCATGAAAGCACACCGCGACCCGACGATTGCTAAGCACTACGAGCGGTGTGTCTTTGTACCGCAGACGGAGCCGCTGAGGGCAACCTTTTTTACGCACACGGTACACCCCTGACTGTTCGCTAACGGACCGTTGGTGCCATGCCAGGGGAAGCGCATGCAGCATCCGATTGCTTTCGGCCCATGTCTGCGACAAGAAGAATGGGCGCCTCGACGAGTAGTCGACTGTCTATATCCGTGATATCCGGATCGCATCTCAGTATCGGACCTCCGATTCAATGCACGTTTGATCTCCTTTGCGATATGGACGAGGTCTCAGACCCTATACTTGCAGATGCGACAGTGGATCACCCGCGCGGTTGTGTGGGGAAAGCTTGATGGCTTGGGTAAGGTAGCCGCCCTAGGGTTCTGCGCCCAGTTCCTGCTCCTCCGAGAATTGGGGCACGCGACTCCACAGTCCACAGCACCACGGGAGGTTACGGAGAACTTTATTGCAATTACCCGCATCCGACATTCACATTCACATCCGCGGAGGCTGGCTGACGCAAGCATCAATTATCGACAAAGTGGCTAATTATCAATGGATTGCCTCCCTTGCAGCAAACCTGCGACTGCCCAGGTGTCATGCAGCTGTCAAGTCTCACCGTCTCTTGACACCTGGAAAGCCATGGCGTGCGAGTCAGCATCGTACATACTAGATCTGATCCAGCACACGCATGAAGCCCTATGGTCGGAGCAGACTAGCATGGGTAGCAAACTACTAGTCTCTGACAGTCTCCGATCTCCTAATATTTCTTCCAGAAATCAGCCTTCGTCGCATCTTGGGAATTAGACAGCTGCCACCTACCTACCTAGGCTTCTCGCGCTCCACAAGTTCTATGGACAGCCAAGAAATTTGCATACAATGATATGCATCCACTCACTTCATCTACCAAGCTATTACAATACTACTGACTTCTTACACAGACTGTTTGTGATGGTCGTGTTCGCGAATCGCACGCGATGTCTAGTTGACAAACTTAGAAGGCTCTCGTGTTCTTGGCAACACAAAGCACGCTGTATAACGACAATACGATCAGTCTACATAAGGCATATGTCTAATGAAAACCTGATTCCAGAATCTGGGAGCCTGATTGAAGAACAATGAGGTCCATCTATCAGCTGGCCTTATAGCTGCTTGCTATGACGCGGCGACGCACGGAGACACTTCCGCGGGGCTGTGATGGACCTGTGGTAGCTGTGAGCCTGTTCATGATAGCCGTAGTATTCGAGCTGCTATCAAAGCGGCTAGGTCTTTCAGCCGGAGTACGCTCCATCATTCTGAACCGGCTTCCGACGACTGCTTTTCTGTACCTTTTTTCGATTACATTTCAGAGCTAGAGAGTGGCTTACCTCGGCATCGGGTTGCTTTTGACCCCCATTGTACGAACGCAAGAACACATTCAGGACAATCGCCGTGTTGGTAATCTAGACGCTTGGGTGAAGTTTGCTCATATCGCAGAATATGGAACTCATCAAAGCCACGTGCTCAAGAGTGATGCGCGAACCATGGGTGCCATAGGTTGGGGAATGACACCCGCCCATGTAGGCTTGGCGCATATGTGGAGCCGCGGGATCGACGAACGGCATGACGTCGAGGCGCTAGCTTCCCTCGTCATCCTGATCAACGCGTCGTTTGGGAGCCTGGAACCTTGGTACAGCTTCAATGTAACCTCTGCCAGAGCTCTCTCCACTCTCTGTCAACCACAATTGCACTGCACTCCACTCGAAAGTGACACCAACTATCGCAATGTCACTCTCATCATGCTTCGGTTCGCGCAAACGCGACGACGACCAGCGTCCTTTGTTGCCTCAGGTATGTCAACTCGATCGTGTACAGCTCGACGCGTGCTAACTCTGAACGACAGTATCGCGATGATACAACGCTCCAGCGTGAGGTGCACCAGAAGCTGCACTCGTACCAGATGTTGAGGGCGCTTTCCATGGGATTCATGCCGTCGAATGAACAAGTCATCATCAACCTCCGCAGCTTGCTGTCTGCAGACGTCCTGAACCCAGAGAACCCAGACTTGAGCGACTCAGGACGCCTGCTTGTCAAGTTTACGAAACAATGGCTTCATCAGTTCATCGACACGATGAACCACAAGAACAGCGAAGACCAGATTCAAGACTTCCTCTGGTACCTTTCCAAGTCCAGGATCTCTGTTGACGTGGAGGATATCGCAAGGCGAACGACAAGGTCAAAGGCAAAGGCGGATGCTACTGCAGGTGCGTACTCACAGATGCGTCTATATCTCATCCACTAACACGTTGATAGCATACCAGAGCCTCCAAACCGTTGGATCTCTCCTCCTTACCAACTCAGACTTCCGCATCTTCCTTTCTGATCTCCAAACCGTCGGACGCGAAGTCTTCAGAGATACCGCATTCACACTGTCGAACGTGTCCAAGAAGGCTGCGAAGAAGATTGAGCCCTCACAGGCAGAGTACAAGGCACTTAAGGAGCCAGGCGCTGACGAGGGCCCTGCGCCCTCAGCTGAGGATTTGGGCAACGATGTCGCCGAAGTAGCCCAGGTAGTTGGAAATGGTGTGGCCAAGGTTGCTAAGAGGGCAGACGTGAGTCTGGGACAAAAGCTACAGGGTGACGAGGGCGAATCTCTCATGTTCCGCCTGAAGAAGACGGTTACAAACCTGAGGCAGAAGAGGGACTACAACGACTCCGTCTCGGTGCTGGCACAGCTCCTGAAGCGCTACGCTTTGGTGTACTCTCGCACGGTCGAAGATGCCATGGGCACGCTCGAAACCGACATCGACACGAACCCAGCGATGGACAAGGCTGTCAAGAACTTCTGGACTTTCATCAGCTCGTTCGGAGATAAACAGGAATGGAAGAAGCTCGAGGACGCCTTCCACCAGGTCTTGGATCATTCCCGCAAGGATCCAGAATTCGAGGATCTGCTGACAGACGTTGGCAACTCCCTTCAGAAGCTGCTCACCGACCCCGACTTCTTCGATCACGTTGACGAGAAGTTCCAGGAACTCCGAAAGAAGGCCCAGGGTGTTGGAACTGAGTCTTCGCTCCGTCAGGATGTCGATGTGTTCTTTGAGCAGGCCCAGCGAACGTTCATGGCCGTGACGCAGGATGAGGACATTGCGAAGATGATCAAGACGAGCACGAGGATCTGGAACATCTTGTCGCCTATGCACAACTACACCAACAGCGAATTGGTTCAGGACGCCATCAATGTCTTCGTTCCTCTCGGAATCCAGGCTATCCAGTATATTCCTATCCCCCGTTTGGAGGTCTCCACACCCGAGATCGACATGCTCCTCGAGAACCTGATTATCGAACCCGGAAAGACCGTCAACCACACCTCCTTCTTGCCTTTCCGCTTCAAGGTAGAAACATACAACGACTTCGAACTCCGCAAGGCCCGCTTCCGTGTCGCGTCAAAGGCTACCTCCAAGTTCACCATCAAGATTGACGGTCTCTCCTTCCGTGCGGACGAAGTTGGCTTCCTTCTTCGCGCGCACTCTGGTCTTCTTCGTCTCGCTGACGAGGGTATCGCATCTTTCCAGCTTGACGAGCGCGGTATCGACATCCATCTCGACGTTGAGGTTGGCAAGGAGAAGCTAGAACAGATCCTCACCCTCAAGGCTGTACGCGTCCACATCCACAAGCTCACCTACAAGCTTCGCAAGTCCAAGTTCAGCATTCTCGGCTGGCTGTTCAAGCCACTCCTACGCCCCATCGTCCGCAAGGTCATGGAGAGGCAGATGGCCAAGGGTATCGCCGACGGTATCCATGCTGCCAACCGCGAGCTGATCTTCGCTCGCGAGAGGCTCCGAGCTACAAGAATCTCGGACCCAGACGACCTCAAGACCTTCGTCAAGGCTGTCATCACTCGTCTTACACCCGCCGACGATCCGGACGTCTACACGAGGGTCGGTGTCGATGCACCTGGCAAGGGTGTATTCGCTGGCAAGTACGCACCTGGTAGTGTGGTTAAGCTGTGGGAAGAGGAGGGTCGTCGTGCAGCGGAGCGCATCGATGATTGGGATGAGGGTGGCTGGAGGAACGACGTTTTCGACCTACACGCCATGACAATGTCTTAGGCGGGTTTTTTTTCTCTTTACTCTCTCACGATCGGCTCAATTTGCAAAGTGTACTCTCCTTTTCGGCATGGGTTTCATGGGTTTATGATCATCTCAAGGCCAAAATGTTTTCTTAGCGGTAAGGGTATGGTTTGCTTTTATGCGTGTATACGATATCCTAATGTAGCACATAGTCCATTTGATAGTCTTGTTACAAAGGTGTCAAATCCTAATAGTGACTACAGGTCCGCTTCTAGGCAGACATCTAATTCATGAAGGCCCGCTCAAACAGCGTTATCATACAGTGCACCAAACTCTGACCGCGAGTTTGATTTTTTCGATTGCTAAAATGGTCTTTCTTTCCAAATGGGAAAAGCTTCTAGCCTTCCTAACTATCCCTCACAAATCAGGAATCCCAACTACTCTCTTCCCGATTCACCTAGAAGGGAGGCAGGTAGAAGGGGTATCCGCCGTTCTTGATGCGGAAGACACTGAGCAGGAAGCTGTACATGCCAAACAGAACACCAGTCCACAGGAAAACGGCGAACGACTGTGCACGCGGGTCTTTGATTCTGGGAACCTTGATGGCCAGAGAAATTGCAGCAAAAGCGAGGATTCCGTAGATGGCGGCAACAATCTGCGACTCGAGACCGTACTGGCTGCTGAAGCCTCCCGCGAAGTAATTCATACCACCCTTGCCATCACCCACGACATACGGTGTCTTCCTGATGTGGTTGAACATGTGGCCACTGGTGAAGAGAAGCACGGCGATGAGGCTGACGGCGGCCCAGAGGTTACGGTTCTGGAGGATGGGAATGATGTATGGCCAGGCGACTGAGATGGCCGTGATGCCTCCGAGGACGATGACGGTTGCGGAGATGTAGAAGACCCAGTCGATGGGGCGGGAGACGGAGGGCTTGGGCACGTCAGCGGGGAGCTGGCGCGCAATCCAGGCGTGGATCTGTTCGGCTTTCTGGGGGCCGGCGGTGAAGTCGAAGCGGACGGGTGCGGAGTCGACCTTTGCGTTTGCGCCGACGGTTGGGTGGAAGTAGAGGAGGACGGGTGCGGTTTGAAGCATCATCTATCAATTGTCAGTTTTGGAGAGCTCACAGTAGAGGGGCAGGGAGGTCTCACCGACTGGAAAGTGTTCTTTCCATCAACAAAGTCCAACGTGCCGAATACCAGTCTCGTCTTCCCATCTTTATCACCCTTCATCCAGCTCTTGCCCAGCAAATCCCACTCCGGCTGAAAGTCCCTGCAGAGCATGCATCCGAACCTCGGCTCCAGGGCCGTCAAGAGCACAGCAACGCCATAATCTCTCGGAGACTTGGTCAATTGCGCATAACCAGCGTCGTCGAGCTTGAGCGGATGGCCAACGGAAAGCGACTTGGCGCGGGCGTCAGTGAAGCGGTCGCCGGTCGATTTCTTGGCTGCCAGAGCTGTAAAAGGCAGCAGCGAGGCAGTGAGGAGCTGTAACCACCGCATTGTGTCGTTTGGCGGGCGGAGAGTTGGTGTGCGGAGCTTTGGTGGGTTGGACTGATGCTTGGGAACGTGGCCTCGAGCTCGGAGATGCGGCGTGCGTAATGCCAAGGCCGACACCTAGACAGGGGTGCGCGACATGGGCGCTGGAGGTCAGCACTCCGGATTGTAAACCTCACAAGGACTGCTGGACTACTCGAGAGGCGATTCGTTCTTTAGTAGTGTTCGCGCGCTATCTTCACATTTTCAGCGTCATTCTTCCACTTTGTTGTGTTGCTAGCTCCATGACGGCCATCTGCGCTCTGTTTGTTTACCCAGTCGCGTCTACCTAAAGCCCCACCACATTCCGTCCTACATCTACACCTAGCAACACACTCGCGCATCATTGAGCAGATATTATACCATGGTCGCCACTGTCGAGGCAGATATGGACATCAACTACGAGATGAAGGATGTGAGTGAAAGACGGCTGGACCCTGTTCGGCTGCCATGTCTTAGACCTTCCACTGACCCTTTCAGCTCCAACATTCGCTGCGGAACGCGACGCTGGAACTCAGCCTCGAGCGGAGTAAGCATTCGGTCGAAGCGGTAGTCAAAGACGAGGAGATCCGGAAGCTGCGAGTCGCCCAGTGCCTCCTGCAAGACGAGAACAGCGACCTACACGAACAACTCGAGGATGAGCAGACGCGCTCCGACGGGCTAGAGGCATCACTCGAAGAGGCCCTTGCGCAGTTGGACGAGCAACGAGCAGAGGCAGAGGCAGCACAAAACACCATCCGCACCCAGGCGCGGGAAGTCGCGAATCTCAAGGTAAGCACGTCCGGCCTGTCGATCATTGCGCTGTTTGCTTACTTCTCTTAGGCCGAGCTCAAGGCTATGGAAAACGTCACATCCGACTCCAACAAGATACTGTCCGACAAACTCGCCCTCTCGCGCGAAATCTCATCACTACGCCCCGAAGTCGAACACCTGCGCGCCCAGGTCGAAGCAAACACCGGCCTACTCTCCGAGAAACTCGCATTGCAACGCCAGATGACTACCCTACAAGTCGAGCTTGAGAACGAGAAGCGGACCTCCGCCCGTACCATTGCGAAACAGGGAAAGAAGATGGAGCAGGATGAGGACCTCCGCAACGAGTTGGAGGAGGTGCGCAATGAGCTCGCAACGGAGAAGAAGGACCGGATGAAGGCTGAGGCTGGGCTTACAAAGGCTGAAAAGGCCATGGAGAAGGTGCAGGCCGACCTGGAGTCGCAACAACAGGCAACTGAAAGTCTGCAGGCCAAGGTCGAGAGCCTGTCCAAGAAGGAGGCCAACAAGGCTAGCAAGCGCAGTGAGGCCCAAGATGCCGCGATTGAGCAACTCCGCGAGGAACTACAACAAGAAAAGGCTGCACGCCTACAAGCCGAGAAAGCCCGCAAAGACACCGCCGCCCGCGATGCTGAGATCGAAGAGCTACGACAGGAACTCGAACAAGAGAAGCGCGAGCGTCAGAAGGCGGAGAAGGCGTCGAGGAAGGGTTCGCAACAACCCGACGAGCAAGCCGAAGCTGCAAGGAGAGAGCTGGAAGAAGAGAAGCGCGAGCGCAAGAAGCAAGAAAAGGAATACAAGCAGACCTTGGCCGAACTCCAGGGCAAGAATGCGGTTCTCGACGACAAGCTGAGCGCCTTCCGCGAGAAGCTGCGAACGACCAAGGAGAAGTTGAAGGAGAAGGAAGCCGAGCTTCAAAGGGTAGACCGGGCGCAGACCGCACCACCTGTCAAGAGCATCGCAGCTGCATCCAGCAAGCCCGCAAAGACTGCTCGGAAGCGTATGGCCGCTACCGCTGAGCCAGAGACTATGCTGGGTACACCAGGAGACGGCTTCCCTGCGAAGAAGGCAAAGCGCGGCACTTCGGTCTCTGCCATGGGTGATACATCCACTTTCTCCTTAACGCCATTCCTGAACAAAGCTAGCAATATAGCACTTGACAGTCCCATCGTTGAAGAAGAGGAGGAAGAAGCCGAGCAAGTCGAAGAAGAAGCTGCTGAAGAGCAAGGTACTCCGACAGCGCCTCCCAAGAAAACCCTCAAGAAGACTGCCCAACCCAAGGTCAAGGCCCTTGCCCCATCAGCATCGAGCAAGGCAAACGCAAAGCCACGCAAGAAGAACGCCGCCCCAGTCCTCGAAATGGTCTCAGAGGAAGCATCTGAGCTCTCACACAACACATCCAAAGACGCATCCGAAAACGCACCCGTATCCATCCCGACCAAAGACGACGATGGCCCATCCAAGAAGTCCAGCAAAGTCAAGCCCCGCAAGTCACTCATGTCCTTTGCCACATTTACCGAGGAACCCGCAGCGGAGAAGAAGAAGAAGCGCAAGCTTGGTGCTGGTGCCGGCAAGACACTCTTCGATTCTGAAGATGCCGAAGACGCTGCGCCCTTGAAGCCTGTCGGCCTCAGCAAAGGCCTATTTGCGGCGAGGGCTCTGAGTAAGAATGTGTTGGGTAAGCAGGGACAGGGACGCCCCATTTCGGGCGGATTCAACATGATGAGTGAGGAGGCGTTTACCTTCTCGCCGCTCAAGAAGGATCGGAGAGGGGCGAGTATTCTGAAGTAGAGGAGAGGGTTTGGGGGTTCCGAGATGCTGTACAATATTCGTTTGGTGCATATTTGGCGTTTGGTCTCACATCACGTATTGGCATTCATTAGACTTGAGGTTATATGCAATACATACATTACAATTGCATCCTACAAGATAGGAGCAGTTCAAGATTTGATCTTTCATAGGTCTGTTTGAAGGATACATGGACAACTTTGCGGGATCTCTGACAGGCAGAAATCCTGTGAAGACCTCCTCGCTATTGTATCGCAGCATCCTCCGGAACTTAAGAATGTGTTTTATGCACAAATACTGGCTTCTAGGAGTCGTCATATCAAACGTGTGGGTCTACAGGTACGCATAAAGTACTTGCTTCCTGCACCCTGGACTATCTGGTTTCCCATGTTTACATACTGGTTACACGTCGCATTGTCGCCTTTGGCACCTAGTCGTTCCCTATAGGTCTACAAGTAGCAGCAAGACAATCTCTCTCACCTCAGCTCTCATGCCAAGCCCACGTGGTCACTGCGAACTGAGCAGGTGAAGGCAGACAGGTTTCCCGCGTTAGACGAAGTAGCACAATCTCTTATCATATTTGCCCTTCGATCCTCAGTCGTACTACAGTCTCTTCAGTTTCTCCAATCTTTCTACCAACTTACCAACGCCGTTTATGGAGATGCAGCCCGGCCGAGAAGCACAAGACAAGAAGACGACGGCGCAGGAGATTCTACTCGGAACCATGCAGTCAGAAGCCAATATCACAGTGAGCTATTCATAAATCTATTTCTAGAGGATTATGATTGACACACAGTCTAGACCTCACACATTGACGGTGACATGGACGGGAAGATCGAGAAAGACACTGCCAAGCGTGAGAGCGAGGGAACCCTCCGTCCGGTGCAGATGCTAGAGAGCGAGCCATTCCTTCATACCACAAATGCCGAGAATGATCACACACCGGAAGAGCAGAATGAAGCTTCAGACGAAGACACAGCCAAGCCACTACAAAAACCTTCGCTCATCGTCACTCTCTCATGTCCGGAAATCGCTCGATTTGTCACGGAAGATACAGATAGCGACGAAGAACTCGCTGAACAGGATATGTATGGCGGTGAAGATGGCGACGATGAGGGCCCAGAACCGCTTTCAGAGGTGCAGCTAGCTTACTTCTACGCCCACTTCGTCGATATGGATTGGGATTTGGAAGTAGATGCTTGATGTGCGGTTGAGGCTTCAATCTATGATGGGAAGAGTATTGCCTCAGGTGCAAGAGGAACGTGAAAATTGGGCCGCCATGGAGGATATCAAGGGCAAGCTTCGTGAGATGACGACTATTTGCGATCGCCAGCGAACTCAGCTTCTGGGTCGGAGGCGGACTGGACAGGAAGGCGCAGAGAATGAGGTTTGGGTGAAATCTATTTTTCTTTACTAGTACTACTCGCAGGGTATATCTCAAGGGAGCTGATACAAGCATGAACGATAGCGATGTATGCAGCGAGATGAATTTTTTGTGCGAAGAATACGCAACAGTCGTGCCGTTCGAAAGGCATCCTGCACTTCGTGATCCTATGCCATTATACTAAGGAAGGTCTCAAAGTAGGTCCAAGTAGGCCAGTAAATAGCCCCTGGGCGCTTAAGTACCTGGAAAGCCATGTGCGGCGCGGAAACAGGACCATAGCGCCGGGGCGTAGTAGGCGCACAGTATATATAGGCCGTACCGACTGTGCCTCTTCAAGGCGAGCATACAACACGACCCCAGAACAGACCAACATCAAGGTCTTCCCCTGAGTAAGCCGTTTCGCGATGGGTCCAATGGAGTTGAAGTAAGATTTCAAAGAAGGCATTGTCTTTGTAGTCGAGCGCCTGATTGGGCTGTGCATTATTCCCACACCACTCATCTCGAGATGAGGGATGAGGGAATTGATGCTCACCGGCGACCTGCAACGGAATTGCGCGAGGCAATACGGAAAATGCGCAGACACTTCGTGAGGGAATTACAACTCGTTCACGGCGCGGCGAAATCGCTCGTGAGCGATATCTGACCGGTGCGGACCGGAGTACGAACTCATGAATGCGAGGACATGCACTTCGTACACGGTGTAGATAGTACCGCCGTGGCGCACCCCTTGTCCAGATGGCTGCAAGATGACTTGGACGCTGAAGCCATCCAGAAGGCAGTAGAGACAGCTCACGACTGTGCCGTAGGAAAGAATAGCTAGCACCAACACAAGTGCGATGCCTCACGATGTTTTCCCGCGCCAGCGCGCTTACAAGATCGGAAATAACCCGTCTACTGTCAAGCCAACTCACCAGCCCCCTCGGGCGTTGTTAGTCCCCTTTCAGAGTTGGCCTAACATCCGCAGCCGAGCCTTCGCCACGAAGCCCACCTACAGGGCTGAATCCGATGGCCGGGGCACTTGTTGCCCGATCCACGAGGCGCGTGATAATGCCGAGATGGCTGAATTGGTGTGCTTATCGAATGGCCAGATCGCTGACGTCGGACATGTTTGAGCACGCCCTCTGTATGGCCCGTTTGCATATATCGAGTGTGCCTTGAGCGTATTTGCACGTCACGAGTAGACCCGAAGGGTGTGCTCTGGGCTTGGTTCCCGACTTAGCCGAGTGCGGGAGGCCTTGGAGGTGCGTGGATGTTGTGTGACGGGAATTCGATGGGTTTGTGTCAAACTGCAGAAGTGCGCGCTGGTATGGGTATAGGAAACCAAGGTCAATCAATGTGTTTGTCGCTTCATCTCAAGGATCGTAGTGAGCCTTACAGCAGGTGGTAATGGATGCGCATCCCACGCTGTCGTCAAGAGTCCTTTTGGTCGCATGCGATGGTAAGACAGGTGCGCACAGCCCCAAGAAGTGGCCACACACTAGCGTGACAAGGGCATGGGCACGAGCAGGGATCGAGCTAAGCTAGCTTCCCCGCTCAGAATGCATGGTGCTGTGAATGCAATTGCCTGGGTGCATATAAGCCAACGACACCCTGTTGTTGTCGAATAATGTCCCTCACGTATCCTTCTACCATCGCCGAGTCTACTCATTCTTCTTCCAGACCCATTCTTCACGATAACGATACCGTTAACAATCAACGTACTACCGCAACCATGAGCGACGTCAACGGAAAGGCACCTGTCAATGGTGGCACTCAGTCACCTCGCACTGCCGAGCCGGTTATCAAGGTTCAACCACCGCGTCGAGAGGATCTTCAGCCTAGCTATGCGAGGGTTATCCAGCCTGATGATGCTGATGCTGACACAAACGGCTGGTACGGTGGCATGGTATGTTTACCTTAAATCCATATCCCATGCGCCACTCTAACATCCATCTAGATCAACACCCTAGGAGGCTGCATCGGTACCCTCGGAGCCATCCCCTGCTGCATCGTCTGCCCCAACCCCTACAAGCCCGTCAACCAAGGAAACGTAGGTCTCGTCACAAAGTTCGGGCGCTTCGCCCGCGCCGTCGACCCCGGTCTCGTCTACGTAAACCCACTATCCGAGCAACTCGTCCAAGTCGACATCAAGATCCAGATCGTCGAAGTCCCCAAGCAGGTCTGCATGACCAAGGACAACGTCTCCCTTCAGTTGACATCAGTCATCTACTACCGCATCACCTCGCCCCACAAGGCCGCTTTCTCCATCTCCAACATCCGCCAGGCGCTTGTGGAGCGTACGCAGACGACGCTGAGGCATGTTGTTGGTGCGCGTGTGCTTCAGGATGTGATCGAGCGTCGCGAGGAGATTGCCCAGTCAATCCGTGAGATTATCGAGGAGACGGCGCTTGGATGGGGTGTTGAGGTTGAGTCGATGCTCGTCAAGGATATCATCTTCAGCCAGGATCTTCAGGACTCGCTCTCTATGGCTGCGCAGAGCAAGCGTACCGGAGAAGCCAAGGTCATTGCTGCGAGGGCTGAAGTTGAGGCCGCTAAGCTTATGCGTCAAGCCGCCGACATTCTCAGCAGTGCTCCAGCTATGCAGATCAGATACCTCGAGGCTATGCAAGCCATGGCAAAGTCTGCGAACTCCAAGGTCAGTACATCCACACTCCATTCATCTAGACTTGCGCTAATACCGACTAGGTCATCTTTCTTCCGGTTTGTGGGCCCTCTATATGACCTGTGTACGAGACGAATACTGACATCCATCTTTAGGCTCAAAACCAGACTGTTCAGAGCGCGCTCGCTCAAGCCGACTCCGTCGGCGAGGGACCCAGCTCCCACGGCGCCAGCCCAATGGGCGTGCAGAGCTCAGCAGCTCAGGAATACGGCGGCAACAGCCACGGCTTCCAGAGCGCTATCAACTCGCATGTCATTGAGAACATGTAAAGAACTGGCTTAACAACTAAGCTCCCATTCTTCACTGTATTCATGTTGCTTCTGGTTTTTTGGTTTGGTAAGCGATGATTGCGGATGGATGGATACGACGAGGCAGATTGATTAGAGTTTGATGATGGACTTGGGCATTTTGGCTTCCGCGTTTCTTGATACCCTATTCCGGCAGCAGTATCATCGGTTCACTCGCTACTTGTTCTGATAGACCCTTTTACGATAATGATAATGCCTGATTATATTCAAACGAAGTTAGTCTCATTAGCGGTGAGTGAGATCTTGCTCGATACTGATCTGCTAAGATAGGAATTGCCGCATACGAGGCGAGATTGAGAGATGGAAAAGGGCGCATGGCGCGCCTGGGAGGTAGTCACATCATCTGGCTAGGGCGATAGCAGGGTATACAAACTAATGTATTCGTTACACTGGACTATCCCTTCATCTATCGGTCCTCAAAAAGCTCACTGTCGTCATCAACCCCCGTGATGCCTTCCTCGACAGTCACCGCCAAGCGACTGAAGCATGGCTCGCGCTGCGTGACCTCATCGGCGCCAACACAAAAACATGTTAGCGCCAGCTACCAAGCATATATAATCTCTGCCTTCTGACCTTTTCTCCTCTTCTCGACACCCTCAAATGCATGAGTGACTCTCCAAAAAGAGTTGTTCGTTCGTAAATGACCTTTGGAAAGTGAAGTGGTTGGCGATGACATGAACGTTTTGCGCCAAAAACAAGTTGCCTTGTGGTCATGTGGCGGACACGATGTAACTTTGGGTGACTCGAAACCAACAATCGAATGCTATGTCGAGTCCAAAAGTGAAGTTTCATGTGTTCATTCGTCTACTTCAGCGTACTGTACTTATCCTCGACACTTTCCAAACCATCCATTTACCAGGTTATGCCACCTTGTATACTCCAAAACGTCCAAGCTTACGTGCCATGGTCGCTCACTCAAACGCACAATGCTTGGCCCCAACAGATGCTTTGACACAAATGAAATTTAAAATTTAAAAATGGAATAGTAATAGTAGAAGCTCCAGCTCCCACAAAATGATCAACAAGAATGGAGGGAAGAATAACAGGGTGTCTGACCAGAAACACGGACTTATGAAGGAAGAACACTCTTGTCGGTCGTTCCATTCCCGTTCCCTAGTATCGGTCGGGCCTCCTTCTGTTGTGGTTCGCCATATGCCCATTTCGTTGCGGCGTTGACGATGTTCGCGCATACTGGGTCGACGTGCTTGACCCATAATGCCGCGGTTCGGTATAGGATGTAGTAAAAGACCGCAATGGCGATAAGAATGTGCGTCGTCGATCCACGCTGGAGGTCCTGTTGCTCGCCCTTCTCGTTCCTCGGCGGGTTCATCGCGGAAGGTAGGTAGATCATCCACGTAAGCACAGACTTGATAAAAGTGTTGTGCAGCAGGTATACAGGGAAACTGACGCGACCGAGAAAGTTGAAGACAGGCGACGTAAGGAGTTTGCGTGCGTTCCTCGAAAAGAAGATGCCCAGCAAGACAAACGCGGCTCCCAGGTGGTCCCAGTATCTTCGGATATCCGTCTTATCGGCAGTCAAGCTGTGCATGATGGTGGCCATTGTGTGCGACCAGCGTGTGTTCTGGGCCGAGTCCTGGGGAAATCCAGCCATGAACATGCCGCAGATTATCATGATGGCGGGGATGGGGGCGGGTAGGACGGAGGTGGCGGCATCCTTGTAGTGGTTGTGCAACTCGGCTACAAACATGCCCGTGACGATGTTGAGACCCTTGATGGAGCCAACTGTGAGGTCTGCTCTAGTTAGCGATTGCCCAATCCGTTTGCTGGCCGGAACTATACACACCTTTGCCAACTTGCCAGAAATACATGTACATGATGCCGTAGATGATGAACCGCGCTTTCGGTCGCACCAAAACCGTAGCAAGCATGGTTGTATAGACCATAAATGCGCCTTCCAAGAACATATGCAGTGTCCACTGTGTGCCATCGTACTCGTCCCAGCCGGTTGTCCATGTCTCTGTTTGCGCCCTGAACAGCGACTTGAAAGCCATCCACAGCGTAGGCTCCTGTCGGTGCCAACCCTGCCGTATCCACTGCGCATCGACGTGCTTCGTCATATGGTATGCGTTCGTATTCGCCATGAACCAGGTAACGATGGTCGCCGCCATGGTGGGGAGAATCAGCCTTCCTGAGCGCGCGAGCGCACTTCGTGCAATGCCGTGGAAGGCAGCATCGTGATTTCCCTGACGCGACTTGCTAATCGGCCCAATCGAATTGACGTATCCAGTTACGAGGAAGAAGAGGGCTACGGCGCTACGACCTCCGACGGCGAGGCGGAAGAAGGGGAGTTGGAAGAGGTGCGGCGCGGATTTTGCGTCTGCGGCGGGCTGGTGTAGCCATGGTACAAACGCAGTACATAGGTGACCGCATACGACCATAAAGGATGCTATGCCTCGGAGGCCCTATAGCACACTGTTAGCCCCAGTTACACGACTGTGCTTGTGACGGCGGGTACGACTTACATCTATCCAGTTGGCGTCGCGAGGAGGCATGGTGAGAAGATGTAGCGTGCAAAGCCAAAAGAAAGTCTACTATTCAAGGAAGGTGAGGATTTAAGAACTATAGTATGTGCTCAGGCGCATTGCCGTGGCTTCGAGACTTGCTGATGCGTGCCCAGGTGGCTTGGAAATTCCGCTGGTGCCGAATTCCGGGTACCAAGAAGGCGAAGAACAACGGCGCTCGTAATGATGGAATCGCTGCAGCAAAGACCGCAATGGACGGCAAAGAGGGGAGCAGAGGTCAAAAGGAAGTGTGAGTGTAAACCAGCGGTTTGGCCTTGAGAAGCCAATGCACCCTTGCCCTACCGGTGGGGGCTACATCTTTTCAGGAACGCGCACCCTGCAGTAGACGCGGCTCACTGGGCAGATGCTGGACAGTTGGACAATGCCAAGAGAGGCTATCGGGAAGGTCACTTTAGCACTCTCCTTTGGCACGCCATCAGTGGTTTGCGGGCGCGGCAAAAACCCCAGGTAATGCTTGAACTTGATGGCAAGACTCTACCACAGATCACCCCTGAGCCGCAATGAGGTTGGTGCTCATGTCGCGTGCCCGGGCAGATGAAGCATGGAGCATGATGATGGAGGGAAACGGCATCCCGCGCTAACAAGCTGCATCTGTGGCCTTTACAACTCCATCGCGTAGCGCACTCCTGACGATGGTCCCTATATCTGGAACTCTCCGCTGGCGGATGTAACACAGCCATTGCAGCTGCACTTAGCCATGATCGTCCGGAACCGTTCCTTACTACAGACCAAATTTAACGCACAGTTACGAACCGCGAGAGCACCACGAAGAGCTCCGCAGACCAACTACCCGCGTATTCGGCTCACGATAGCGGTACCACTGCTCATCGGCGCATGGAGGCGTAAGCTAGTGCGACGCCTCGTAGAATCAAGCACACGGAAGAACGTTTCGTTGTCTTGGCGGGCTGACGTGGAGGGCCGCTTTAACCGAGACTGCAACCCCTGAGCCAAGTTAGGGGTCGCTGCAACGCATCGTCATTTGCCAGAGCGTCCGTCTCCGATAGAGTGCCGTTTCACACCTGAGCGGCAGCAATGTCTTGTGTGTCTTGACAATCGCGCGGCAAACCTGCCAAGGCCTCACCGCGCATGCAGCTGCGTATACAGAAAGAACACGTCTTGTTACTCGGATGACTCTCTCCCTGTGTTCGCGCCCTTCTCGTGATAACTCGATTGCATTCTCGTAAAATTGCAGGGCTACTTGGAAGAACCTATTTCCACTGTCACGATAAGTCAACTAATCATGAGTCAAAATTTGAGATACGCCTTCGACGCCTCTGTCATTGCACTCTACCCGCCTTGCCCATCGTAGCGTGTGGCAACTGCTTGAAGCCGCCACCGAGGACCGCAGGCAGTGTGCTTGCCGTACCTGGCGTTATCCTCGCCCACGACACCCCAATCAAGAAGCCGGACGCGTGCTCAGGAGCGATGACATTATCATTGGCCTGACACAAGTTGGTTAGCAAATATCGGCGTGCATGGCTGTTTGCCGGATCGAAGAGCCTTACATCAACAAGCAACCAATGTAGCTTCTCCTGCAGATACGTTCCAACAACATTCTCATCCATACTGCGCAGTTCTCCCAAGCGCATCCGGTCTTCCAGGGCTACCGTCAATGCAACTACGCCATTCGTCTGCATCTCGGTCTTCTCCTGGCCAACCGCGTTCTGGAAACCTGCATATCCAACGAACCCAGGCTCTGACATCCATGCCTGAGTATTCGCAGGTCCGGCGTTGATGTTCATATCTGCGTCCAAGAAGACGAGGACCTTGGAAACACCTCCAGGCCCCTTGTGTTGTGCGCGTATGACGGCGGAGTACTGGTACCGGACATCGCTGCTCTGGGGACTGGTAACATGCTGTTCGGCGCGTGCGGTCTCCCATGAAAACCGTGACGTTGCATTTCCTCCGTACAGTGCGTTCACTCTACCAATCAAAGTATCGGTTGCGGAGAGACTGAGGAACTCTGGATACGTGGAGCCGAAAACCGTGTGATCGCGAACGGAGGCTGAGGTCCAGAAGTCGCCTGCAGCATTGCGATGGAACGGGTACAAGGCTGCTATTGTCAACGTCATCCAACACTAGTCACGCCATCCGCCATGTACTTACGTGTGTTTTCGTCCGCCTGTGTGTACGGTGCAGTCGCGAATGTCGGCCAGGGGTTGACGTGACTGTCGACGAAGCTATCCGGATGAAGATCTTGCCAGATAGCGAGCAATCGGTCGACGTTACTACAGCAACAGTCAATAACTGTCCTTTAGGATACGACCGCAATACCTACGTATGAAGCAACCAGAAGATGGGATCGAAGGCAGAGTACGCCGCATCGTACATATGACCTCCACGGCCAATGGCATTATGCAAAGTATCATGCACCGACTCCAGGCTATTCGGAATTGCGCCTTCGGTGCTCATTTCCACCATGCTGTTACTGACGTCGAGATAATTTGCTTGCATGCCCAGCATCTGGTAAGTCTGCTGCATGAGGTTCACCCGATTGCTGTCCAGAGACTCCGCTACAAGCTCGTTCTGGGATTTCGCACTTACGGCCATACTAGCCGGGTATCTCTTTGTTGAATTCCAGAGTATCCACGGCACACTCTTGAAGTCGTCAACTGGTAAAGGATGGAAATAGTACGCGTACAGCGGATTTGGAACAGACATTGTGGTCGTCGACTCTCCACTTGGAACTTCAATCTCGACCGTCTCCTGTTGTACGATCGCGGGGAAGGAGCTCGTATCCTTGGGCGGTACGGCAGCGGCGTCCCAATACGGCATTCGGAAGGTGCTTAGGGCATTGTACATTCTCTCTCTCGCTTCTCCCACCGGAAACTCTGAGATTGCTTCTTGAGCATGGGAGTAAAGCAGTTCCTTTTCAGAGTCAGTGGATCGGATAATTCGCAAGTCCCCTTCCATACTTCTATGAGGCCGAGATAGGGTCTGTGCCAGGTGGGAAACAGGTTGCTGCCATGAGCACAGTAGCCGTTGCTTCCGTTCGGATGTTTGCCGACGTCATCCCATGGTATATAAGGCCGACCGTGTATGCCTGGTTTCGATCAGCATATCTCAGGATCGTATAGGGTCAGATGTTGTATGGAACAGTCACATAGCTTACCCGCGGTCTGATAGTAAGAGAATTTGTCGTATTGACCTACGCTCTGCAGCCGCCGCAGTCCTAGCAGGTAGACATTGAACTGATCTTTGTTCTGCTGCAACTCTCGTATCTCCAATCGAGGATGTACAGTATCGATACCCAGTCCACGAACGCCAAGAATCGGATGGAATGAAGTCGCTTGTCGTGTTTTACCGCTCTTCCCTGGTAAAGCAGTTGAGTTCGCCGGGGCATACAACATGAAAACGCAAATAAACAACCAGAGCGCTCTGGTGAGCATCCTGGAAGCCATCAAATATTGGCCAACGCAAGAAGCAAACTGAGTTGTCGAGAGCGCGGGCACGCTTGCGAGAGAACAGCATCAACCTTGGAAGTCCCGAGGAATTTGAGATGAGCAGAACACGGGCTTCCGGAAACGGCACAACGGAAACAATTATGAGCTGATTCTGCATCTACAGTATAGACGTTGTACACGCTGCTCATCTGCTTATTCTCTATCATGCACATGTAGCTAAGCGCACTATGCTTACACTAGTGATCAAGCCTGCGTAGTACTCGACGCGTAAGGACAGAGTCGTGGCAAAACGGCTGATTGGTGTAGACTCAAGATGCACGCAAGTGCTAAACATAGTATGTAATCTCGTGGATTGGGTACTAATACAGGGCAGTTTATAATAAGACAAGCTCGGTGTGGGAATGAGAAGGCACCGCATCAATGATGAGAACATTGGGCATTCACTCATGCTGTTCATGATACACGGCATATATAGCAAGCGGCTTCCGCGATTAGAATCTCTGCAACATGCTCGCAAATGGATAGCCAAACCAGACCTATCCACCTAGTTTATTAATGTGGCTTTAGATGGCGGCGGGTTAGCTGTACACCACGCTAGTCGTAATCTCAACACCGCCATGTTGCGACACATTGCTGACGACCCAGACCAAATTGGCCAAACACAACGTTGCACCTTCCTATTCAAGTTTCGGTGTGGCTTCAGCCATGAACTGAGTTGCAAACTTAGCAAGAGAATATCGCCTCTAGAATTGTGTATATGGAAACTTTCAGGCTGATGGTAAGCCATGGATATGCAAAGAGACGCCGTCGACTCCAAGTCATACAAAACGTAATAGTACAGCCACTAGAATAGTACTCAACACACCAGGACACCGGCTAGTCCAGGTTCAAATCCATATTCGCGTACGCATACTATGCGTGGTCACCCTCACCAGTCTCGTCGTGATGCATTTCAGTCCCGTGAAAAGCATCGCCGAACGCCGAATCATCGACAAGGTCCAAGCCCAGGTTGTCATCGTGTCCATAGTCGGCCAGAGCGTCTCCAGCACTATCAATGTTGTCGAAGCTTCCAAAGTCGGCGGTGTCGAACATGCTGCCTGCATCAGCGTCGATGTTGGATTGAGGCATCCCGCCGACATTGTTCGGGCGCTGGTTGTTGCTCATGTTTGGCTGCTGGACACCGCCGGCTGGCTGTTGGGCATTGCCTGACTGGTCGTTCATCGTCCAGTCATCAGTCTTGTCTCCTGCACCCGCCATGCCGGACATTTCTACGTCAAGATCCAAAAGATCGGCTCCTACATCAAGGCTTGTATCCTGTTGATCGAATGCCGACGACTGGTTCATGTTGCCGTGTGGTACATTGGGTGTACCGGTGGCGGACTGCGATTGACTCGGTGGTTGCGATAGTCTAGGCAAGGACATGTTGCCGATAGGTGTGCCAGAAAGTGATCCCGACCCATATTGATCCAAGAGGTTCGCGGCAGAGTTATCTTCCATTGAGCCCTGGTTGTTCATGCCATTCGATGTGCCGTTCGCTTGCTGTTGGGCTCCGTTGCCGTTCATCTGCGCTTTTGGAGGTGAGGGTTGTTGTACTTCAATAAAACCACCCTTGTCTACACAGACAACCGCCTTCTTCTCATCAAACTTAACACCCAGCGACTTCTCCAAATCTTGTACAACTCCTTCGACCGGGTTTGCGTCATCACCGTCGCTCTCGGTGGAGCGAGATAGATCTCGTAGTCGGCGTTCGGCTTTGATGTAGGTCCTGGTGCGCTTCAACTGTGCCACCTTCTTCGCGTGCTCGGCCTTCATCTTGTCAATTTCAGCCTGCTCGTTCTTCGTGTACTCTGCTACGCGCTTCTCGAAGTCCTTGAGTTGGTCTGCGTCCAGCTTGTAGTAGTTCTTGATCTGGTAGTTGTCCTTTCCTGGCTCCACGTTCTCAGCTCCTGGGACGTCCAAGATGCCAGCAGTAAGCGGAGCAAGCTCGCCCATGAGGCCTAGGCCTAGATCAATCGGCGCGATCTTTCCAACAGCGTACGGTGACGAGAAGATCTCCTCCATCCACTCGTGATGTTGCTTGTAACGCGACAAGCTAATCTCGCGCGGAGTGAGGAAATCGAAAGCATCTTGTGTCGCGTTCTCCTCCTCTTCGAGAGTGTTGTCCGGCGCTAGCACGCCTGCAGCGGGTTGACGGGGTTGAGGTTGTGTCGGCAAGCGCTGGCGTTTGGCTGGCGGAGGTTGTGCAGGATATTGCCTGCCTGGGTACATGGGGTTGTAGCCCTGTGGCTGAGGGCCTCTCATCGCCTGGTGTCCAAACTCGACTTTTGGCCAATTCGCCTGGTCGACCAGCATGAATTCCTTGCGCATCAACGGTCCAGCTTGCTGTAGTTGAGCGCGCATCTGGAACTGAGCCTGGACCTCTCGTGGGACGGGTATTTGGGCGGCGGGCATTCTGCTTTGTGGATCTGCGGGCTTGTAGTGCACAAGCCAGAGATTGGGATCGATGTTTCCAGGACCTGCGGCAATTCGATAGCGATGGCGCGCGTGCACGGCATATGGTTCGCCGGGGTAGTGGTAGCCACTGTTGTGGACAAGGACTTGAAGAGTCTATAGAGTGTTAGGCATTGCGCGCAAATGACGCCTTGGTATACATACGTATCCGCGTACGTTCATATCGTATGCGGTCTCAGCATCAGCCCACACCATTCCATCTGAGGCGAACATGGTGCCCATGCGCGGGGGCTGCCATGTGAGGATGACAGTGCCATCTTGGGGAGGGGCTGCGAGGTAGGTCCACGCGACGGGGGACGTGTCGCGCACGATTTGGGGACCTTTGATGAGGTACTCGAGGGCTTGCGGAGCTTGGAGGCCCGGGAGGGTAGGGAAGCGGTACGAGGATATCAGGTGCACATGGGGAAGGAGGTGGTTCGGCACCTGCGCACTCGGGTCGGGGGCATGGTAGGCTTGGTTCATGCCGTACATGATGGCGGAGATGATGCGACGGGATTGCCGCGTCGGTCGGGTCGGTTTGGGTGGTGATGCAGCGGGCGCGAAAGCTGGGGTTGGTTGATGTCTGGAATCTTTGGCGCGTTGGGACCGCGCGACTGCCAAGATGTCGTCGTAAGCGGTTAGCGCGGTACTCGGCTGCTACGAACACATGTTCAATCACGATCATGGTGTACGCAAAGGTTACTGTCCTGTGTGTTAGTGAAAAGTTTCTGGCGTATAGTTTCAGAGAATACCTTGCTCCGTACACACTAGACAGCTTCATCGAGGATGTTCACCTTGTGCACCTGGGCACGCGGGCATCTGGAAGATCCCATCTCAACATTCCGGTATCGTCAGAGTACTGGAGTCAGCTTCGAGCACTATGTCTATCGTCTTCTATTACAAATCTTTTTGCATAACGCTCCGGTGTTGACCTTTACCTAGGTACTCATTCTGCAGTTGTGGAACCTTGGAAGGGTGGATTTCGAAGGTTCGATGCCAACACTAAAATCAACCAACTATCAAGCATTCATGATACGTCCCTATGAATTACGCAGCGCCATTTCGTGGTCATATACAGCAAAACTGGATGCAGTGTAGGTAAGAAAGTCTTCTATTGCGAAGCCGTTGCATGTCTCCTCTTCAACCTACCAATGGATGGAAGTTGAGCCATTGCAATAAGCCTACCCGCAACATACCTAGGTAATGTAATGTATCTAAGGATCACTCGAAGCTTCTCTTGTAGGCGGGTAATTGTACATGTTCTTAGCAAAGCGATAAGAAGCTTCCCCACCAGTGACGAAAAGAACGAGTGAAATATTTGCGTGAACTAGCTATCCCAATGAAAGATGCAGCTTTGACTGGCGGCATAATTCGCGAGTCAGCCCCACAAACTTGCATGGTGTTTTCGGCGAGAACGGCTAAGTCGATTGAGTGGGGGTAAAATGTCACTGGCCTGTAACACGAATTTTTATCAGGCCTCGCTCACTCAGGGCGTCGAGCCGCAAAATAACGATATAAACGTTACAATTTGGCTACTTTTCATCAATCACCGATCACCGATCACCGCTCATCGCCCGTTTGGGCGACGGTGAATTCGGCGGTCCTCTTGGCACGAGAGCAAAACCGGGCTTGTGGTTTAGTGGTATAATACTCCCTTAGCATGGGAGTGGTCCAGGGTTCGATTCCCTGCAAGTCCATCTTTTTGCGCTGCTGTACCGTTCCCTAGATGGGGGAGAGTGTGGAGGTGTGGTGAAGATTTTGGATTTTTTGCGTTTTTTGGTAAGACGGGCATCACGACTCGTCACTCTACGCAGGTGATGCAGGTTCTTTGCTCAAAACTCGCCCTATGCTCATTTCTACAGCCATCGTATGATGATGTCTTTATTTTGTAACCGTTTTGTCAGCCTTAGGCGTCTGGTGGTTGTGGGCGGCATTACAAAATCGAGCTTCTCCAACAACCCCGTGGTAAAAGATATGCGACACCAGCTGCATACTGACCAGCGTGATCGATCAGTGTAGCGCATCGGTTTGAGCACATGCAACAAGAGTGTGTGGACTTCAACATAACTACGACACTCCTACTTAGCAAATAACCCCATAGATCTAATTTTGAGTCTCTCCGCAGCTCCGAATCAGGGAAGATGTGATTGTACACACCCCTGTGCAACAAAGTACGATCTCGCAAAGACGGTCTTGGTTCACCCTTCGCTCGTAGTAATTGCTAACCCTATTCGACCCTATGTCTGGAGGCATTAATCGCTATATGATCTGACGAACCCAGTGACGGGTCCGTGTTCAAAGCTTTATTAATGCTACATATGCCGCTCAACGAAGGAGAGGAAGACGCATCCTCAGCATCGCCGCACCACTAGCTACAAACGATCCGAGCGGACGCGAACATAGCTATCATGACTTAGAAACATCTGAATCATCGGCATCTGCCTCATCTGCGCCTGACTTCCCCGGTGAGAACAGGTCAAATGGAAGATCGAAGAGGAAATCAAGCATGCCACGATGCATCTCCGTCTTCTCACGCAACCTCGGAGTCCCTGGCTCCCCACCGATATCCAAAAGCACCAGTCCCCATTCTATCGCGTGCTTTAATGTCTCAAAACTCTTGATATCAGTGGTATCATCAGCGCCCTCCTGTGCGTCTGACTCAGCGGTCCGGATAGCGATGGGAACGATCGTATCACGAAGCTTCGCAAGTACTGCCCTTTTGGTGTCGCTCTGGAAAGTTTCACGTAGAACTTCCTCGGTATTCTGTGTAGTGTTGTAGACGCTGGCTTCAGAGGAAGTTCGTTTGCGCATACTTGAAAAGAGGAAGCGCCAGGCGATCAAATGAGGTTCGTGTTCTCGTAGCGCTTTAACCTCATCGTCCGGTGAGCTGTTGACGACGCCGGCGACGAGATCTAGTACGTGACCTTGGGCCAATGCACTCGATTGAGCATCTCTGGTCTTGGATCTCCAAGAAGCAACTAAGTCAGTTAACTTCCCATCAAGAGCGCCAGTATTTGCTCGCTTCCGACGTTTTCGGAACGACATATGTTCCTTACCAGGAGCATACAGCGCCCACTCGTCGCTGTCATCTTTGCTAAATTCGAGTTTAAAGTCCTTAGCGATAGCGTCTCCCGGCTTGTGTATTTCGTCGCCGTACATTCTGTCCAGCTTGGAGAGGTTGTGGTCGATATCCTGTCGCAGACGATCTAGAGACGGACGTCTCTTGGGATGATATCGCAGACAGGACGAGACGAGCTTACAGAGACGCACGCTGTATTCTTTGGGAAGATCTTCCAACATTGTTGGGAAAACGCCATCTTTGCCGACGTTTCCTTCCCTCAGTTTCTCGTTGGAATACCAATTGTCGGTTCTGTCTTTGGCTCGTTTGTAGAAGGTTTCTTCAGAATCTTTATGAGCCACCATCAGTGCCCAGGCTGTCATAGCCAGGCTCCAGACATCCGACTTCTCCGAAACATCCCAGTAAGCCGGTTTCCAGTCGTGTCTAATTTGCGTGGTATTTTCTCGTTCCTGATTGAATATGAGCAATGCCTCCGTCGTGATGAATTTTTTCAGTACTTACTGGTGGCTGCATTCCAGGAGTGCCCTGATACCGTCTGTTGTCAACATCTCGCGGATTGTCTTGCTCAAAAGCAACATCAAAATCAGATACAACGACATCTGGATATGCAGGGTACCCATCGTTATTGGACCGTAGGAATATGTTGGCATCTTTGATGTCGGAGTGCACAATTGGCCGCCACATCTCGTCTTGATTCTGGGGTTCAGCATTCGGTGATGAACAGGCACCATACTGCAGAGCTATTAGTGCATCGGTCGCTTGGCTAAGAAAGTACCAAATGAAGTGCTCGGGTACAGCTTTTTGGGGAGTATTTGCATGCCCCCGATGGACGCGTGCAAGGGTCCCAAGATCGGCAAACGACGTGTATATGTTATACAGGTCTCGCTCTGACACTTGGTCATCAGGGCGATTGCGGAATCTCTTAGTGGATTTTCGGTGGCTGCTGCCATGATACGCGATCATGTGAGAACAGTGGAGGCTACTAATTCTTTTGTTCATAAGGATCTCATGTTCTGCAGCTTGCCTTTCTGTGTCTGTTATTGCCTCTAGACATTTCACTGTAATGCGCTAAAACTAGTTCAGAAGAGCCATCTGAATGTGCTTTTTGTATTTGACTCACCTCTTCAATTTCACCAGTACTGTTGGTTCGAGCACATAAGTAGACGGACTTGCGAGGCATTGATCCCTGGCTAAAACGCCGCTTACCATCGTCGAGCCGGGTTTGGTGCAAAGTCATTGCAAACTTCCAACGACCGTTATCATGATTGTAGAAGTCTTTTCTCTGACCTGCTGTAGGAGCTAAGAAGCGTTTGCGTTCAGGGTCATTCTGAAGAAAAAAGGTAGGCGAGCGCTCGCCGCTCGAGACTTCCGATGACGCCGCGGACGCATCATTGTCGTCGGCCTCCGGTAATGCGGGTGGTCCTGCTACTGGCAATACTGGGGGCGGTGGAATAGGTAGAGGGGGTGGTGGAGCGACCAGCGGAGCAGCGCCTGGTGCAACTGCCGTCGCCGCAGGTTGACCAGAGGGTCTTTTCTTCTCCCAATATCTCCTCTTCTTGTTCCACTGTGCTACGACCTTTCTTCCTGGGCATCCTCGGGGAAGGTCTCTGCCCCTTATTTGGAGTAGCCATCGAATCAGCGCAAGAAACGCATTTCTCGTCGGATCGTCAGGGAGGCTATTATAGAGTGTTGTATCATCGGCATCTATGCTTCCGTATGTGTCAAGTCCGTTGACATTATCGACCCACGGACGCGGAGGATTCGCCATTGCATGTAGAATGTGCTGGATGCCTTGGAACGTTACGGGGGATTATGTGAGGATTTGCAAAACAGATTGCGCAAGCCTGCGATCAAGTGAAATCGCATCTCCATTTCGACAAATAACGTCAAAGCCTCTTGTAATGCTTTGTTGATGGCATTGAGGGGGTGGTTTGATGCGAAGACAATGGAATTGGGGGTGCGGAAGCAAGAAAGAACTCTAGGGGCCTTTACCTAGGTACCTAGTAAGACGCTTTGTCGCATTTGGCAAGAGTTCCTGTTCAGAAGTAAATTTCAACTTTTGTTTCTCATGCGATTGAGTTCATATCTCCTGCTTCCACTCCTTGTTGAACGCCCGTCCAATAACCATTCTCCTTACCTCACTCGTTCCAGCGCCAATCTCGTACAACTTGGCGTCCCTGAGTATCCGTCCAACAGGAACCTCATTCATGTATCCCATGCCGCCCATCAACTGCACCGCATCAGCTGCGACCTCGCTCGCCCTCTCTGCCGCATACAGAATCGCTCCTGCACAGTCCTGTGTCTTGATATCGGGACTAGCATGCGACTCATCCACAGCGCGGGCGACACTGTATGTGAAAGCTTGACTAGCCCGGTATTTCGTGTACATATCCGCCAGCTTCCCCTGCACAAGCTGATTATGCGCGATCGGCGTACCGAATTGCTTCCGCTGGTGTGTGTAAGGAAGGACGTTGTCAAGAGACGCCTGCATGAGACCCAGCGGTCCCGCCGACAGAACCAGGCGCTCGAGATCCAGGCCCTCCATCAAGACGCGGACGCCGCGGTTGATCTCGCCGAGGACGTTTTCCTTGGGGACGAAGACGTTTTCGAAAACGAGCTCACCGGTGTTGGAGCCGCGCATGCCCAGCTTGTCTAGTTTATTCGCCACGCTGAAGCCGGGGGTGGATGTCTCGAGGATGAAGGCTGTGATGCCCTTGGAGGCGGCGTTGGGTTCGGTTTTGGCGTAGACGACTATTACGTGTGCGTCTGGGCCCTGTAGATGTCTTGTTAGCACATCTCCCTAGCAGTCTCATATATGAGCATAACAGGGAACGTACGTTTGTAATCCACATCTTGGTGCCATTAAGCAGATACCCACCATCCACCTCCTTCGCCGTACTCTTCATACTAACAACATCACTCCCAGCACTATGCTCGCTCATAGCCAGCCCACCGATCTTCTCCCCACTGATCAAATCAGGCAGGTACTTCTTCTTCTGTTCCGCATTCCCGTTCAGCATCAACTGGTTGACGCACAATTGGCTGTGCGCCGCGTAACTCAGTCCTATGCTGCCGCTCGCCCGCGACAGCTCCTCCATGACGACACAGTGGGCTTGGTAGCCCATTGCCAGTCCGCCGAACTCCTCATCCGCGGTTATGCCTAGGAAACCCGCTTCGCCGAACTTCTGCCACATTTCGTTTGGGAACTCATTTTGTTTGTCCGTGCGCGCGGCGACGTCTTCGGGGATCTCGCGTTGGGCGAAGTCGCGGACTGAGTCGCGGAGCTCGTCGAGGTCGGATTGCGAGGGGGGTGTGAAGGCTTTGGGGTGCTTGGTCGATGCGTGGCGGGTGGTGGTGGTGGAGAGGATGGCGGCGCGGGCGACGCGTGTTTGCCGGATGCTGCGTGTGAAGAGGCGGGGGGCTAGGGAGGCCATTTTGACTGTGATGTAAACTAGAAATTGAAAGGTTAAAGGAAAGTCGTCAAGAAAAGTGGTGAGATGTTTGACAATACCGTCTTGGGAGTTCGGTTTGCGACGGCTGATGGACCGAGGCACCTTCCTAACTGATGGATTGCGGAGGACCAGGGTCCGGGGAAGAGGGAAACGGCGTAATTCCGCCCTCCATCCCCGTCTATGAACAGACAAGAGCACCACCAACAAGCCCTCAAAGGTCCTTGACACGCTTCATTGCCCTGTCATTACACTCCCCCACATCCAGTGCGACCAGAAACCTGCTCACAGCATTATACGCCGCAACCGTCGCAGTCAACTCCACGACCATGGTGTCCTCCAACACGCCCTTTACCATCTCCGCAACCATATCTTCCACCTGCACACCCACAGTCATCTGATCTGTATAAACCATAACTGCATACTCCTCCTTGCTGAACCCCAACAGCCCCTCCCTCTCCACCATCCCATGTTTTGTAACAGGTAAATCAAAGATAGTCTGAAGTACTTCTTTGGACACGCCAGCTTTCAGTGCCAGCGCGGCATGCACGTCCCACTCGTGGACTGCGTGGTTCAGCACTGCGATGCGACTTATGGCTAGCTCTTTCAGATTGGCTGGTAAGCTGGTTTGCGTGCGGACTGCTCCGATGAAAGAATTCCAGCCGTCTGCTACAGCGGGGTTATGTAGGAGCGCCAGGTCGAGTGGGATGAGGGGGCGCGGCTTTCGTCGCTCGGCGATGCGCTCGTAGACTGGGCGGGCTTCTTCGTTTGGGGGCTCGCTTGGGGCGTAGGGGACGCGCATCTTTGGCTGGGTTGTAGTGCTGAGGGGTCGTACGCGGATGGTAGATGTGATGGGTCGAGTTTGGGAGCGGATGAGCTTGGCTAGATGTGGGCAGAGAAACATTAGATGTGAGGAAGCAGGGAAAGAGGGAGATTATATATAACTCTTGTGCATATGCAGGGACTGTCACGGATATACTTTCCGGTATACGGAATAGCGAGGCATGGCACTGGTGAGCATTGCTAGTTGTCCAGATAAGAGTGAGTAAATCAAGTTTTTGGAAGATCATTCGATCAAAGATTCATTCATGCGTAATTTTCTGTAGATCCAACCATAACAAATATATACACATCCAACACCGCAAAAGACGAACCAATCTACAATCTGCTCTGCTCATCAAATACATTCGGTAACCTGGGAATACCCTCCAATCTAGTTGTCTTCTTGCCCGCTGGCGCAAGTGTGACATTGTATGTCAAGTCGAGCTTCGCCTTGGGGTCCTTGCTAGGCTCAAAGTCTAGCAGCAGGTCGTCCTTGACGGCAAAGACAGTGTCGTTCGTGACCCATTGGTCGTCACGGGGGTATAATTGTGTGATGAGCGGCTTGTAGTTCTCGGCTGAGACCATGAGATGGATGTGTGCGGGACGGAAGGGGTGGCGGTCGAGAGTCTTGAAGAGTTGACCAGCGGCGCCTGTTGGGTGTTAGTCTTGCTCCTACGATATCTTCTAGAATTGACATACCGTCGGTAGGCAGCGAGTACGCTGTGGGCTTGTAGCAGTAGTACCAGTACTCGCCCTTCTCGTTTGTGGTGAACTTTCCGCGCAGGTTGTTGGGCTCCTGGTTCTCAGGATCTTGGAAGTCGTACTTTCCGTTTGCGCTCGCTTGCCAGATGTCGATGACGGCGTTGGGGATGCCCTTCTTGGTGTCGAGGTCCATGACTACACCGTGCATGAGAGTGGTTTGGCCATCGGGATGCGGGTTTCGGATGATGGTGTCGCCGAGGTCGCGGAATGGCGAGTGTGGTGACCAGAAGGGGCCGAGGATTGTGGAGGAGGTGGGTGTCTCGCCAGACTCGTTGATGTGCTTGTGAGCGATCTCGTCGACCAATCTGGATAGAAGTTAGTATGACGTTTGAACTTGCTAAAGGTTTGACGACTTACGATTCTACACCGAGGACATCTGAAATACGATGCGCCTCGTTCCTGGTGGCTGTTGTGGTCTTGCCAATGGAGTTCACGAATCGCACACCCTCAAACCACTCCTCGTTGGTCAGCTCGACCTCGCGGATGAAGTCGTGAAGATGTCTAATCAGCTTGCCCATGACAAAACGCGTCCGGTCTGGCACATTTGGTCCAATGGCGTTGATGACGGCGTCGGTGAAGTTAGGGTCGAAGCGGTGCGAGCCATTCTCCTGAACCTCAGGCGCTGTCTGTGTGTTCGGGTCCATTTTGGATGTGCATTTATATAGGGAATCAAGGTACAAAGGGTATCAAAGGGCTGGTGAAGGGAAGTAGTGCGGAATAGACATCATGCCTGGGAGGCATGAGCTTAATAAATAGTAACTGAATTCTACCGCCCGCAGCCAACCGAACCGATACCGTTGACAATGGCCGTCTCTCTAGCCGCGGAGCAGGCGAGACCTTGTCAGAGCTGTCTGGCGGCATGCTGTACCGGCTTTCAAGCGTACTATGAGCGCGAGGAGCTACAGTGCCGAAGGCTGCGCCAGGTCGCGACGGCTGCCCCGCCTCGCGCTGGGCGGGTTGGCGAATTAAAAGGGAGCCGATGTGGAAGAAGTCTTACCCGGCCTTTTTCCCTCGCAATTTAGCGTCATCAGCACTAATGCCCCGCCTTCGGCGCAGACCCCGGAAGTCTAGAGACGCGACGCGATGGCTGAATTATCGCAGAGTGGAGGGAGGATTCGGATTGCATCCCAGAGTGACAGCTTTTGCTGCGAGCTGTTTGTTTACACGAAAGACACGTTCCGTGCAAGGAAGCAACCACCAACATGGTCAAACATCACCTCATGATCGGCACTTGGACGCCGCCAGGTGTGATCATCACAGTCGCATTCGATGATGAAACATTGAAGCTGGAGTTGGTGAAGAAGACGGAAATTCCAGAGGATGAGCCTATAAGCTGGATGGCTTTCGACGTATGCGCGCAACTCTCCAACTTCGATGCGACCAACAATGGCTGATGACCAGGGAAACAGCACAAGAGAAAGAACATCTACGGTGCTTCTATGAAGAAATGGAGCTCGCACGAAGTCAAGAGCCCGAGTGAGATCGTGCATACAGGCAGCTTTCCCATGGGCGGACATCGTAAGCGACACACCATGAAAGCTCGATGTAATTACTGACAAGTTCAACAGCCAAAGCAAATGATGCCGACACCAAGACCCGTGCGATCTTCCTCCTTCCCGCTCAGAAGCCTCCATATGCCGTGTACTGCAATCCGTTCTACGACTATGCTGGCTACGGCAACATCTTCTCGGTCAACCCGGAAGGCCACATCAAAGAGAACATCCAGAACTTCGAGTACTGCGACAAGACTGCCATCCACGGTATGGTCTTCGATCATTCAGAGACTTATCTCTACAGCGCGGATATGTGGGCAAATCGCGTCTGGTGCCATAAGAAGATAGACGATGAAGGAAGGCTGGAGACAGTAGGCTTCACTGAGGCTCCTGCGCCGAAAGACCACCCAAGGTGGGTAGAGATGCATCCATCGGGCAACTATCTGTATGCCTTGATGGAGGCAGGCAATCGGTTGTGCGAGTACGTGATTGATCCGCAGACCAAGCTGCCCATCTACACGCACAAGACGTACCCATTGATTCCACCTGGTAAGTCAATCTCTTACTCCCGGCCATCCCAGTAGCTAACTATATCTCTCAGGCATCCCCAACGCAACCACAATGTACCGCTCCGACGTTTGCTTCCTCACCAAATCCTCAAACTACCTTTTCGCGACCTCTCGATCCAACTCCTTCTCCCTCACCGGTTACATTGCCGCGTTCAAGATCGCTCCCTCAGGCGCCATTGAGCGACAAATCTGCCTCAATCCCACGCCGACCTCTGGTGGCCATTCGAATGCAGTATCGCCGTGTCCTTGGTCCGATGAGTGGTTAGCGCTTACGGATGATGAGAAGGGCGGCGTGGAGATCTATAGATGGCAGGACGAGTTTCTAGCAAGAGTTGCGAGGTTGGAGATTGGTGAGAAAGGCTTCGGTATGAATGCTATTTGGTACGACTAGACCGATAAACAATACTTGGGCATGGAGGATACGTGGGTAGCACCAAAAGAATTAGCATTACAAAAACTTCATCTTCAGCATGCCAGCATGATTTCTGATGTGGGTGAGTACTGCATGCATTGATGGTCCTCCACGTCCCGAAGCGCAGCACACACGCGTGGTAGCGGCGGGTCTGTGTTCAGCCTCGGAAGAATGAGGGGCAGCGGTACCGCCGTCGCCCGAACTAACGCCAGCCGGCAGATGTCGTCGGGGGAGCTCTTCCTTCCCCAACTTCGTCATGGCCTGCACGAGATAATTGGAGTAGTATAGTCGCAACCATCGAATCTAATCGTTTTCCAATCTTCCATTTCCACGCAGTCGTTCCTCAACTACTTACGACACTTACACTGAAGGTTACAGCTACCCACACAACAGATACAATGGCAGCCAAATCAACACCAGGCATTTTGTACGTGACGATGCAGCCCAAAGAGGGCTTGCCTGAAGCACAGTTTCACGATTGGTAAGTTGACCCCTCCGCAGTCGCATCCTTGCCACTTCACGATCACACCTGACACTCTTCCCTCCAAGGTACCAGAACGAACACGGCCCCAATCGTCTGCGCCTCCCCTTTTGCAACAATGGCTTCCGCTATCGCGCCACGGATCTCGAGAGCGCGTCTGGATCCAAAGATAAGCCGGAATGGATGGCCATCTACGACTTCGACGAACTCGAGTGGCTCACTAGGGAACCGTACACGAAGCTTCGAAGCGCACCGGTGCAATCGCAACGAGAACGCGACACTATGAGGCAGATCTTCGTCGACAGGCGATCGTACGATCTCCTCGGAGAGTGGAAGGGTGGAGACTTCAAGGACCTGCAGAAAGTAGAAAACGAGGGAGAGAAGAACGTGATGATAGCCGTGAGCTTCGCACTACACGAGGGCGCAGACAAGGAAGAGGAGCTGAAGAAGTGGTACGACCAGGAACACGTACCTCTTCTCCAGAAGGTGCCAGGCTGGAGGAGGACAAGGAGATTCGTAACATCATACCTAGATCTGGAGAGCGGACACAAGACCGAGAAAGAGTACCTCGCGCTGCACGAGTACGCGCCCCAGAATGGGCTAGGAGGACCCGAGTTCAAGGCTGCTACTACGACGGAGTGGTGCGATAAGATCTACAAGGATGTCGTAAAAGACAGGAAGAGGAGGGTGTACGATCTCTACTACACCTTTGGTGCTGCACAGCGCGACCTCCAAAGTCTGGCGAGTAAAGACACAGTACCAGCAGAAAGTTCAGAAGGCATGGTCAAGACGCATCCTGCGCACACCACACCGGAGAAGCGACCAATAATCGAGAGCTTCGTCACAACAAAAGACGGCGTGCAACTGCCGTACCGCCTCGAAGGTTCCAGCGATCCCAATGCGCCTCTTCTCGTGCTCTCAAACAGTATACTCGTCGACTACGGCATCTGGGACGACTTCGTAGCCGAGTTCACAAAAGCCACAAGCAACAAGTACCGCATCCTCCGCTACAGCACCCGTGGCCGCAACACACTTCCATCGAATACCACATCGCCCATCACGGTGCATACACTTACAGACGACGTCATCGCTCTCCTCGACGCCCTGCGAGTTAAGAAAGCCTCCATCGTCGGCGTGTCTCTCGGCGGCGCAACAGCACTCAACGCAGGCCTCTCCTACCCAGACCGCATCTCCGCCTTCATAGGCTGCGACACCAACGCCTTCGCGCCCCCCTCTAACGCCAACGCCTGGAACGACCGCGTCGCCGTCGCCGAGAAAGAAGGTCTAACCGCCTCATCCGGCGAACCCATTGTCGGCGAAGAACTCGCAGAAGTGACAGTGCGTCGCTGGTTCGTCAAAGAATCATACGACGATGCGGAGCTGGCAAAGAAGATTCAGCGTGTCAAGGATATGGTCAAGACGAATTCGTTGGCTGGGTTTAGGGATTCGGTTAAGGCGCTGCATCAGTACGATATTAGGGAGAAGATGGCTGGGTACAAGGGGAAAGGCGCGTTCTTGGTGGGTGCGGGGGATGGTGTGTTGCCTAAGACTATGAAGGAGAATATGGCGGATAAGTTGGGGAGTGGGGTTGAGCTTAAGGTTGTGGAGGGGGCGGGTCATTTGCCTATGGTGGAGAGGCCGGGGGAGGTTGCGCAGTTTGTTGCGAAGTTTTTGGAGGGTTAGATGTGTGTTATTTGATGATTCAAGAATGTGAGATCTACTCATCTACTCCATAACATGCAGAAGACGGTGGTGTCCAGAGTAAGCTGTGACCTTTGCGTATCGATCTATACTTCTTCAGTTCATGACGATCCCAGGGGCTGGCTAACCGTAAACAACCTAGCTTGTTAGAACCACCGAGACATGAAACTTATGTACCAGACTGAATTATCCGCAATTTACGCATCTCTCTTTCTATCACTGCGTTCTTTTCTCAAGACACTCCCACTTGTTTTCAAAGCAGTAAGACCCTCACTCTGCGAGTATCTCCAGCCTGTCACCAACAAGTCCTATTACAGGTACTACCTAGGTTCCCAAGGTCGTGGAAGCCAGTATGTCGGGCCGCATTCAACACGGCCGCATCGGCAAATACACTTATCCAGATAAAAAGGCTTTTCCCACTCTTGATAAGCCATACTTCTTCAAACCTACCGCGGACAACCGGCGTTTACGCCCTTACAACAAGACACGTTATGTGTTCAACTTCTCCCAATGGGAAGGCAAAACTGTTCATGAGTTGGCCTTCGACGAGCGAGACCGCGGTGGTCTCGACTTCCTCTTTTTCATCGTTAGCGACGAGTTCGATTTGGCGCGTCGCCCCGACCTCATCATTCCACTACGCTCCCTTCAACATAGCTATTATAACAATTATCTCTTCCCGACATTCACCGAAGGGGTCACCAAACGAGGATTCAAGAGGGGATTGAGAAAAGGAGCGGTATATGAGTGTGCAATGTATCCCAAGAGCATTAATCCCCATCTATAGTGGAATCTATCGTACGAAAAAACACCGTTCGATCACTTCATCGAATTGTCAGAACCTCACAAGATACATCGATGGACGCGTAAAAAGCCGGATGTTACCTTCGATGCGGAGCCACTCGCTGCACTGCGGCCTGAAGGCGCAGACCTGGAACAAAGGAGTGCATGGGACGCGTACCCGATACGTCTAACTTTCTATGGAGTCCCGACCCGAATTGAACGCTTGTTCATCGATGACCCAGAGAAGAAGACAACCTACCTCACCATATCACCTGCCGGAATTTATGGACACGATGTTGAAGACAAGTTTATCAATCTTACCATGAAGCTTGATGAGGAAGGCAAAGAGCCCGACTGGGCAGAAAATATGCTGGGCCTTCCTTTCCACTTCTCAGGTGCTCTTTGCAGTACAGATACCGTCGACTTGGTGGAGACAACGTTCGAAAAGGTTGAAGACGAGTCTGATATCAGAAATGGCCTTCGCTATGAATTAAGAGGTACTGTTAGTACTGTTGATGATGGAAAAGTATCTGTCAAGCCAGACTGGATGGATCCACGGCTCTTGGAAGATCAGGGAAATCGCGAAACGATGCACATGACTTTAAATGAGGGTGTTCAAGTCCCAGTTGTTGGAGAGAAGTATCTGATTAAGGGTATCATTCCGCCGCCAGACCGCGACAGGTGGGAGCGGCGTCTATTCGATTGGAAACAAGCTACGCTACCGGATGGAGTTTGGAAAGCTTTCGCATTTGATCGCATTGCTCAGTAGACTATCATCACACCATTCTCTACATTACTCTTTTCGCCTTTGTCGATGCCAACTGTTTAGTGGAGGAGTTACGGACAACATCGAGTCTTTGTCCTACGTTTCGCATTTGGAAAGTCATGTCCATCCGCAAATCAACTGCCGCTTTCATATGTGTTCCTCCGACTCTTACGGAACAAAGCCGAGCTGCTGTCTAAGACTCTTTGCCCGGCGACTCTCGAGGTCTAAAACCTTGTCTCTGCTACCTTACTATACAACCACATCTCCTTCGCACATATCGAACTACTCCACCACTTACTCAACCCGCACAAATCCCTCTCTTCAACAGTGATTGAATATGTCAGACCGGATCCAGCACGGCCGCATCGAGAAGTCTCCAGGCAAACCACATCAATATGATCACTGGCTTCAACAGATAGTGTTTCCACGGCGCAATCAAGGGTATACCTTCCGCCCCACGGAGGAGAACAGGCGCCAAGTTCCTGAGAACAAAGATCGATATTTTTTCGACTTCGGCAGCTGGCGTGGCTCCTCGATTAAAGACCTCGCCCATGACTGGGATGGAGAGAGCTTTCTGGCTAAATTTGTGCTTGGCGAGAAGTTCGATTTGGAAGGTCGACCCTCCCTCATCACCGCGCTCCGTTCGTTGGATGCTAATTATTACTGCGATGATTGGAGAGTTGGAACGAAGGTACTAGAACGAGGATTTACGCGGACCTTGAGAAAGGGCTCTCACTTCTACTTCAGCAGTCTCGCAGAAGATTCCAGAGTACTGCTGTCTTGTGATGAGACGAAGTATGATCAGTTCATCCATGTAACGTATCCCCCGCCTGAGCATTGGACAAGAGAAAAGACTCCTTCATTTGAGGGCGGCGTAAAGATGCCTGATGTGACTCTAGACACAGCCACATTCGAGGAAACACTGTTTAATGAGCTCGATGAGACTGACCGAGAAGAGTTGGCGCGATTCCCGATACACCTCTCTTTCCACGGCATGCCTATCAGGCTAGAGCGGCTATTCCTCGACGAGCCAGACAAGAAAGCGACATACCTGACTATAGCACCGTTCGGCTTCAAGAGCAGCTCGAGTAAACGACATCCCCATTATCTCACCATGCGTCTCAACGAAGAAGGCCAAGATGAGGATTGGGCCGAGAAGCTCCTCGGACTGCCTCATCACTTCTTCGGTGCCTACGTCAACGGCGAAACGGAGGATCTTACGTGCGCCCATATCAAGCCTATACAAGCAAGCGAAATCGAGGCTGGATTTCGCTTCGAAGTCCATGGTAACGTCGTGACATCTGAAAGGGGTCGTATTGAGCTAGATAAGGGTATTCCGTTTTATCGGTATGCATCTAAAAGATGTGCACCTAGAAGATATGCATCACCCAAGATTCGTGCCCTGATATACTTGCAAGAAGAATTGGATCTTCCAGGTGGACCAAATCACATTCGTGGGATAATTACGCGGTGGGACAACCGGGCATTTAGTTGTAGGAGAGATCGTCTCGAGGACGCGGTATGGAGACGCTGTGCTTCCGAACTTGAGAAGACGAAATGAAGATCGAGCTCTTGTAGCGCACTGAGATGTCATTGCTGCCGTATCAATATCAACACTTACCTTCCAAACTACATCCTACCCCCTATCCTCCCTGCCATCCAACCAGCTCGTACAATTCACACACCTCTTAGCCTTCTCGCTAATATACTTCCTGCAAAACCGACATTTGACCTGCTTTTTGACGATGTTATCCCCGCTGCCCCTCGAATACGCCAGCGCCACAACCCAAAGCGCCAGCGCCACGACCAGAAACCTGACAATCTTGTCCAAAAACTCGCCGTAAGCTAGTACGACGGCGCCATCGTCTACAGCCTGCTTAGGGGTGTTGTAGCCATTGGATATGGTGGTGTTGTAGTTGGGTCCGGATTGCAGGATGGCGAATTTGGCGTCGAGGTTGCGGGAGAGGAAGGGGAGGAGCGAGATTATGGGAAGGATGATGGAGGAGACGAGGGAGTTTGCGACGGCGGTGAAGGCGGCTGCGAGGCTGGGTTGTGAGTTAGTATGGCTTATGTGGATTTTGTCTTGTTAGATGGAAGTGACATACATCAGTCCAACGGCTACTTCAAGCACGTTGTCGCGTAGGGCGAAGTTGCTGAAGCTGTCCCAGGCACTGGCGGTTCGCCTTCGGATCCCCTGTTCTGCATCGCGGAGGGTTTGCTGAGTGTTTTCATCTAAGCGCGGCATGGTGGTACTATAGGGTGTTGAGATGGTAGGATAGGGTGTCACGATGTGTAAGGATGTGGTGCATGGGTGGTGAAAGCTGGAGTCGCGTCTCAGGTGACGACGTCATGCCGGCCGACGCGTAGTGCGCGTAACCTTGGAAGGTTCGCACTAATCACGCGCATGAGGATTACTCGTACGAGTACACCTACTAGTCACATTGGCATGTTGGAAGCATGCAATTGCAATCGGATGTGTGAATCAACACTGACTGGAATTCGCATTCACCCCTTCGTTGGTAGTTGTGGCGATGTGATCATCTCCACTCCAACGCCTCCCGAAACTCAGTCTACTCCACGCGTAAGCTTCCCCAGGCTGTGGTCCACTTAGCGAGACGCCCGATAGATCGGCTTTCCTTATTATCATTGCCCTGCGTCGCAGACAGCCAGGCGGCTGCAGCGCTGCGCACGACATATCCAGATCCTCCGACATGACGACGTCTTGCGCATCATGCCATGCACACGGCGAACACCACATCCTTCACGATCTCGATCGCGAACAGGCGTCGCACACCCAACCTCACATTTATCTTATCCAGCCACCAATCCGCGCCGTGGGTCTCCGAATACCGACCCCACAGAGTCGGCCCTTCTACACAGGAAGCCACTCTCCTCCCGAAGACAGGCCACATGCCCAACCCACACCCCACCCCACCGTCGTAACGAGGAAACCACCAAAAAAGATTTAGACCCCGCCTGTCGCAATCACAATCACGCTAGGCAGCCACGCGGTTAAAATAATTCGCCAAACTTAGTGCGCCTACCCTACTAAAATGTTTCTGTCCTAACACGTCTACCTTTGCACCTCTCTACAACACTATAACTACTCTAGAACCTCTAGGTTTTTTTGCGCGTATCTTTTTTGCTGTACCTAAAATAATAAATTCTACCTATAATATACTAAAAAAAGCTTATATTAAAAGTACTATAGACTATATAAAGTATTAGAAGATTCTCTTTAACTATATTAATCTTTTTAAGTATAATAACGTTAGAAAGATATAGAGATAGGCTATAATTAGGTAAAATAATTAAATAATAAACTAAAGATACTATAATAATAAGATTGTGTCTAAAAAATAAGGCTACCTACTTTTTCTTTTACTAAAAGACTTAAAGTAAGCTAACTAGTTTATTTAAGATCTTAAATAGACTATAAAGTTAATAATCTAAGCTTAAATTATAGAGAAACTTAACTTAGACGTTTATAAAAGAACTCTAAAAACTTACTTAGGCTCTCTTAACTATTATAAGTATATTATATATTAGAAGAGCTAAGTATTAAAGAATCTAGCTAAAAAAAGAAAATCTTAAGCTAGAAATATACTAAAAAAGTATCTAAAACTAGAGTAATAGAGATAAGTATAATTTAGTAATAAAGTACACTAGTTTATAGATCTAAAAAAGAAAGTTTATATTCTTAGAAAGCCTAGAAAGTGTTACTATACTAATTATATTTAGTATACACTTAATTAAAGTAATAAAAAAAGCTAGAAATAGTAGTATTCTTAAGCTACTATTAGCTATAATTTTAAGTTAGATCTTACTTTCTATACTACTAAAAGTAGTAATAGCAAGATAAGTTTATAAGTATATTAGAATTAGATTCTAGAGCTAATTATAAAGCTCTAGCTTCTTTAGAGAAATAACTTTATACTTAAAGAAGATAATAATAGTAGCTATAGTAGAGGCTCTTCTAAGCGTAGAAATATTATATAGATCTAAAAAAAAGAGTATAAACTAGAGTACTACTTTAACTATCTATAGTTCTCTAATTTAGTACTAATTAAGAACTACTAGCAGCTACTAAAGTAGTTTATAGCTTATTTTCTATACTAGAATAAGTTTAAAATAAGAGAATTAGCTATTAAAAAGTAGTAGAAAGTTTTATAACACTTTATTAATAAATAAGTAGATAGTATGCTTTAAAGACTATAAGATTATAAAGATTTAGATAGTTAAATAACTACGTAGTAACGTTTTAGAATTTTAGAATAGCTATATTTAGCTTAAAATATAATTCTATAACTTTATAACTATAAAAAAAGTTATAATAGTTAAAAATATAGCTTTAATAATACTTTAGCTAAGATTCTAAGCTCTTAAATATAATATTACATGCTGTTTTAGTAGTGTACTTATAGTGTTGTAATGTGCTAAGACACCGCTAAGTTTGGCGAATTCTTTTAACCGCGTGGCAGCCTCATGATTTAGTACCATCGTCAACTATGCCGACCCCGGATCAAAGCACTCCGCCGCCTATCTCGCGCCGCGTGACCCTTTGCGGCACGCCATAGTAAGATCGCCGTCCTATCTGTAAGGGTCAAAAGGGTACATCCTCCCAAACGCAGGGTCTTGCCATCCGAAGCGGATGGAAAAGCGTGGACATGACAAGTGGTCACGATAGATCAGGTCATGTTGTACCAACTTTGGGAAAGGTAAGCTGTGTACATGTGTAGATCTCTTCGCGTAAAGCACACCAAAAAAAGATGCGCGGTGCAAAATACCCTTTTTCTGCGATAATGTCGGCACGCTGCGCTTCGTGAATGGAGGAAGTGAGGGGTAAAGAATCCGAAAATGTGGTTGGTGAAGCTGATGGATATATGCCGGTAGATGTTTCTTGGGCACACTTTCTCATGCAACATGCGCAGTGCACGAGGCTGCATGCAAGATACAGAACAAAGCGGTATGGCTAGTCCTTATTGGAGCAATGGCACACGAAAATCACGACTTGGTCTGCTGCAGGCAATCGTGAGGCTGAACGGAAGACGAGGAAGAAAAAAAAAATCGAGTTGGCTGGTACGATAAGATTATCTTCGCCTCTGTAGCGGTGGTGCCGGGAGACCCGATTATTCTTGCTGTGACAGTCGCCGCGGAGGTTTTTCGGATGGTTTAGGGTTGGAGCGGTAAGCGCGCGAAAGAGGGATGTTCGCTGCTGGCGTGTGGAGGGGTAATTTGGGCGCTGTTGGTGGTTTTTCGCTATCGTGGGTTATGCGGCGTGAGGTCACGGTACTGCACGCTTGTCTCTTAGTCTGCAGTAGTCGCCTTTTCGGGTGGGGGATGGTTGCGTGTGCTCGACTCAGTATATCGCCGACGGAGGTTGTCAATGGAAGGGGTTGGCCCGTTGCGTTTGATGAGGTCGTCATAGCAATATCACCGAGCCAAGTGCGAAGGAGGGGATGAAGCTTGAAGATATTATGAAGTGGAATTTGTTTGTTGTTCGATCGCTATCATGCTGCCGCGGCACGCAATGCAGTACAGTATGTGTAAATGCTCAAGAAAACACCGCCCAATGCGTGTAACCATAAAAATGCAAGCCCGTGGTATACCAAAAACGCCTTCCAATGCTGTGTGTAAAGTCAAAAAGCCACCAACGCCGCGCAATGCTGTGTATCCAACCCCTACCCCATGATGCACCTTTTTCTCTATCCCGCCGTACTACCGTGTTACAAGATCGACTCTCCCGTTACCGAGTCGACTCGTGCTCTTGATTTTGATCGGGTCGATGACCTCCGGCGTTCTGCGCCGTCCTTGGGCTTCCTAGTCTTTGCGCGACGTAGCGCAGGAACATCCTCCTCTTCAGATTCGTCTACAGTGAACAGGTCCGGGCTGGGTTCTCTCCATGAGTGGCGATGACCCGATAGTGTGCGCGAGTACCGGCGACGGTTTTGCTGTTTGCGGGTCGCGAGATCCTGTGCGCGGCCTCGTGATGGTTCAGTGATTCTGATCCGTGGAGGGCTGAGCTGAGACACAACTTGTGGCGTGTCGTTCAGTCGATCGTCATCGAGCCCCATGAAAGACTCCTCCTCGTCCTCTTCGTAGATGGTAGGCGCGTGGTACTGAGTGTGGAGCTGGCTGTGGTTGTGCTTGACATATCGGGTCCACTTGTTGGCGAGGTTGGACTTGAACTTGGAAGACTTGGTGGTGCGCGGTCCTTCCTGGACATCGATGCCTGCGCTCAGGGACAGCTCGTACGGGTCGTCGGCCTCAGTGATGGGTGGTGAAATGAAGTGCGAGAAGGGGTCTTCGTCGATGTCCGGAAGATCGTTTTCATTAGTGTCGTCGCTGCCGTTCTCGACCCATGGTGGGAAGGAGTAGGCGCGAGGGGTGCTTCGTAGATAGGAAGGCATTATTAAGAGGAAGTCCTTGAATTTCCGAAGGAGCGATGAACGTCGAACAGGCAGTGATGGCTTAGCGCTTGATTCAACCTTGACAAAGGCGATGTGACCGAGAATGGTGTTCGTTCCCCCGGCTCCTGGCCGGTCCTTCCTGAAACAGCAGCTCGCGAACGCTCGGTGAAGAGAGTTCACAAGTGGTGCTGGTAGGAGATTTTGGTAGTAGGTTCGCCAGTGGTGAGCGGCGCACGCAAGCTATATATGCGTGACTTTTGGGTAGGCGTCTGGAAGAGTCACGAGTGGGCGGCGTGGGAGAGGCGACGAATATGAGACAATGCGAGTGCTGCCTGGGAAGTGTTTGCCTGGGAGAGGGCAATGCAAGAAGCGACAGTTAGTAGGAACCGTGGTTTATCCTCCGCGAGATGTCTGGGTACGGGATGCATATTCTGGAGGATTCCTTGGGTACTTATGTTGACAGGCGAGCGAAGCAGCCGGAAGAGGAGCCCTGCATGTGCAGTGCATGCGCATTAGCGTGCGGTGTGGATGAGAAGCTTAGTGCAGCGTGAGCAGAATAGGTAAGGATCCCAGGGCGCAAAGGAATGGGTGACAGGCAGAGTGATGGCGGGCGGGCCACATGAGATGGTTGGCGGCACACCATCTCGGTGTAGGATGACCTGCAGGCTGCACGCGCGCATTGGCCACTAGGTGTTGCGGACTCGACGGCCGTTAATGCAGGACTGACGATCCATGGAGTGCCGCTAGATATCAAACTATGGCCAGAGACTGAACAGCGCGATCGTGCAAATTGCAGCGAGCCGTCACGACGACTGGCGACACTAGGCGTCGAGGGTGGAGCCAAAGGCCCGAAGACACTACGTAGTCACGATACAGCGCTAGCGGCGGGGCAGATCACACCAGCATACCATCACAACCTCGACGTTCCCACTCAGCCTCATTTCAGGCTTGCCTCTTTTGGTCCATCATACACCCTCTTCTGCTCACACGCCGCTCGCTCGCGTCGCTGAGAGGCCACGACGGAACTGCTTAGAGTCCCGCTACATCCGCCCTGCCACGCTCGTCGTGAGCATGACGAGGCTGCTTGCGTGAACCTTTGTTCTGTGCCTGCAGCCGACGCTCGACTACACCGAACCCGGTGGCGTTCCTCCAGAAATGTTTCATCAAATGGTCATGGATAGGGTTTCAGCTCCGTGGATGATTCAGCTGATGCGGCTCCAATACACCACACTGACAAACTACATTAACTTTGGATCACCGTGACAATTGCCACTATTGAAGCCTGGCACCGTGGTCTGCCTACACGGAGCATTACCCGTATCATTCGACAACCTGGGATAACGCGGCAGCACCTCCCGGCTCCACTATCCAGTTCTCCATTATTTTGAGATTTCTACTGTTTTCCCAGATTCCTCCTTACAACCGCGATACGGCCCGATTTTGCTTGGGCTCTACAAAAGATGGAATGACGTAGTTTCGCATACACACGACCCTCCTGTTGGGCTTTGTAATGTTACAGTCACCGTTTTCTGACGTTGCGGTCAACGTCGACGATAGTCGCACACTGTAGACGTGGGTAACGCGGTTCCCGGGCGCCAATTTGGGCTTGCGCCTCAATATCTGACTAAGAACTCTATCTCGCCCACCGCAGTGTCACCTGAACCCTGATGCCGCCTGACGAGTCGGAGTCGCCTGAATTCTTGAATTTCAATGCGTTTCGCTCGCTAATGCTAGCAGGCGAAGTCTTGGGAGCTCACGTTCAGCTCTCGAGACGAACTTTTGTGCGCCTCATGGCTGTTCATGGTCCAAAAGATGTTCGGCGTGCACGAGTTCGTCGCGGCTGAGTATCCAAGAACGCTACCTTGTTGGGTGACTAGGACCCAGATGTGACAATCTCGGCTCCTCTTTCCAGATGCTACTACAAGTCGCTTACGCCATTAATGAACTGCTTCGACACGGGATTGGACGCTTCTACAGTTTCTCTCCTAATGCGAACCAAACAACGTTCACGAATAGAAGCTCATCGTTTTCCTTCGAAGCGTGTAGTCTTCCCTGGCATGTCGGCTTCTAGGCGTCGTTATTCGCAGCGCTTGCTCCCTTGACTGCATCACGTCTTACCAGATCTGGTGGACTACAACACAGCATGCCCTAGTAGCGCTCTCTACACAATTTGCTTTTTTCCATTCAAATCATTGGGTCCTTAGTCTACACAAATCGACCGATGCAGTGGCACGCGTACCGTGATCTACCACTCACCGCTGGGACGACCCCAGCAAGCCTAGATTTCTTCACAACCGACGTCTACATGCTCGCAGAGTCCGTCCCTCAACGTCCTTCACGATGCATCTCCAAAGCCATTCACCGCCCTACACCGCCCTTTCCGCCATGCCTTCCGCGATACGATCTACGAGGCGCGAGCGCCCGGGAGCTAAAGTCGCTCGCTAGCCTACAAATCCCCAGCAGGGATTCCCCAAACCGTCAGACCTGCATTTGTACCAAGGAAGAAACACCATACCTGTGGGTCTGCAACAACTCGGACGCTTTTGTTCCAGGTTTCTTGAAACAAACATCGGACCAGCATCGGTCCACCTCGGACTTTTTATGACGCGCGCCTACAGTTACGGGCTCGCGTTTCGGCGAGGCGACGAAAAGTTCGAAAGAGATAATCATTGGCCGCCTGCCTCGTTTCGATTCCGTCTCCGTTCGTACATACGAGGCGCTCACCGCTGGTGTTCCTGCACCAAAGCCCGACACACCGTGCCGATAGCGACTTCCATAGTGTTGAATGCCGGCATTTGTACCAGCGCTGACAGATTTCCAGTCGCCTTGACTGGATGCCGACGCCGGTGCCAGGGATCCTGTCTGTGGGGTGCATGGTTGAGATGAGCCCCGCCGTCTCTTCGAATTCTGCAACACCACGGACTCTGATCCGACTAATCGCCCCTCTCGATCCGAAATCTAGTTGAGATGCGCGCGCGTACTGCCTGCCCCTATCCTCGCGCCCAATGCATGTCCTTGGTACAACGAGGCTCTCACCGACTACGTCACTTCCTTTACCGTCTATGTTTGGGTATACTCTTCTCCGCGGGTCAATGCGATAGTAAGCGCTTCTGAGAAAGACTTCATCAAAATTACCCCGCTCCTCCCACACGGAAAAAATTAATGGTGTACGCGTGTTCCGCGTGACACCATCGACATGGTGCGGGAATGCCGAGCCTGCAAGTAGTCAATCAGCTGCAATGGCAGAACAAACGTGAGGGCTGCAACAACCAGAGGAGACAAGGAAAAAGAAAAGAAGAATAAGCTTCGTCCTAAACGCTTCGTCGTAACATGTCGGAATCAGCACTTGCGTATGCCCATGCCCATTACCCCAGCTACGTCACCTGGCACACGCGTTGCACTCTCGATCGTCGCGTTAAAACTCTTGTCTCTCTATTCTTTGCTCTTCGTACCCAATCACAAAAGTGCACGCAGACCCCCCTCGTTCAAGAAACGCCGTCCCAAACGCCGCGATCAATGGGTATAGTACATGCTAAGATCCGATGCCAATCTCATATCCAAGCATCACCTCTGTTGATGCTCCCTCCCAACCCCGATTTCCGCCCGTTGAGATCATGAAGTTGCACGTCGGGTCGAGGTATAGTTGCGATATGACGCCGGTGCGATGTCCGGGGACAATGAAGAAGGGTGTAGCGGCCGCGCCGGCTTTCGGTCCCGCGTCGTTGTGGGCAAGGTCGTAGAGGCGGAGGATGTCGTATGATGCGCTGGTACATGTTAGTGCTTGTCTCACGTCACGTCACGTATGTATGTGTGCGCGTGTGAGGGGGAGGTGAGCTTACCAAATGAGATGTCGCCCATTGGGCATAGCCCGAACTGCACTCACTGCACCACTCACGCTGGGGAACCGGAATGTGCGTCGCGGCTCTCGTAGGCTCTTGTGTAGACTGTACTCGTCCACTGTTCCGTTTCGCCGGCCAGCGTAGATGAAGTTGCCGTCTGGTGACCAGCATGCGTTCATGCACCACGGTGGTGTGTTTCGCGGGGGTGTGATGCGTGCGACTGGGTTCGGTTGCCGGCGGTCCCAGATACGCAATGTGCCGTCCATTGACGCGTCCATAAAGGTCGTTTCAGATGAAGCAGGCTGCTCAGTCTGGTTTGCGGAAGTAGCCATAGACTGTTCGAGATCCTCTGCGTGGGGCAGGCCGTTGGAAGTGCCATTGAGCTGAGCATCTGTAGTTCCATTCGCTGCTGGTTGGTTCTCAGCATCTACTGGGGCTTCCTTCGCTTGATCCGCAGCTGGCTCCTCGGGTGCTTGTACAGGACCGCCCATGTCCATCATGTCCACGTCAGCATTGGCGTCGTCGTCGGCTTGTTGTATGCCGTTCGCGATGGCTCTGGAGAACTCGTCCTCGTCGTCGTCACCACCGAACGAAGGAAGAGTGGCCGAGAGGTTATTTTCCTGGCCGTCGCCGAACAAAGAGTCCTGGTCCTTGTCTCCAAACAGCGAGTCGTCTGGAGATCCCTGAGCATCCTCAGTACCTTCTTCTTTGGGTATCACGGGCTTTATATCGGCGCCGTTCGCGAGGGCGCCGTTGGTTCGAGGTCGGGCGGAGTTGTTGGAGGAGAAGGTGCCGTTCGAGGTGGGAAGGGTTTCGGTATCCTGAGGTATAGGCAAGGTAGACATGGGACGTTGCTCGATTGCGGATATCTGTCCTCCGCTCGTCTCGAACTTCCTCTTGACGCTTCCAGTGTTCAAGTCCCAGTCATTGATAGTTTTGTCCCAACTACCACTCAATACCGACGTCTCGTCCTGCGACAGTGTCAAAACCGACACGGCTGAGGTGTGGTTCTTGAGTGTGTGTATCCGTGTTCCTTCCTGATGGCGCACCGACTGCAGGTTTATGCCTCCCGAGTCCAGACCCGACAACAGCCATAGCGCTTGGTGGTGTACTGCGAGCGAGTACACAGGAGACAAGCTCTCGGCTGCGGCACTGTCCTCATTCTCCCAATATGAGAGAAGTACGCCCGCCTTGGTGACTGAGTCGACGAAAGGATGCCGCTGGGCCACGGTCAGGGCAAGCTTGCCGTTGGCCGTGTCCACCCAATTGAACTTTCGTATATAGCCGTCTGCGCCTCCACTGAAGACCCATCGCATGTCCGGTGTGGCGGTGATGGCATTGATTGAGGTGCTATGCGGTGCGGCGATGGTGGGTATGATGTCGTATATAGGCGCATTCAAGGCCTCCTGTCGCACGCTGGGGTGGAAGGGCAGGTTTCCAAGCACGCCCGAAGCCGCTGCTCGAGGGCTGGGTGATGTGAGGGTGACGGAGGGGTTGCCATCTGCTTGTCCAGCTGTACCGCCATTGGATATGCTGTTGCGCGGTCGCTGCGAAGGGCTGTCGGGCTCGTCCTGGTCCTGATCTTGGTCCTGGTCTTCATCGTCGTTGTCGTTGTCTCCGTCTGCATCGTCGTCGTCATTATCGCCGTCGTCTGCATCGTCGCCCTCTTCCTCCTCGTCTACATCCATGGCATCATTCTCCTCCTGCTCATCTTCCTCCTCGGCGGAGCCTGTTGCGCGCGGTCAGCTGGCAGCTCCTCCGAGCGTCGTGGGGATATTTACTGGCGCCATTCTCGTAGTCGTCCTCCTCATTCATACTGTCTCCATGAGCATGGGCTAATTAGCACGTGCTCAGCGGATGCACTGCTACGTCGCGTCGAGTGGATGCGCCGATGTTCGCGTTGGGGAACATGGATGAGGCTCGGCCTCGCGTCATTCTCCCGAACGACACCATTCCTGTTCGGGACTAGTCAGTCCTGGAGCCAGCTGGTCCAAATGGCCTCCAACTCCCCGACCAGCACCTGTGCAACGTACAACCCCGACCCATTTTCATTGGCTGATATTGTACAGGTTTGTCTCCTTCTTTGGATGCTGACGGTTCGCCATAGACGGGGGTGAGATGGTGTAATCGCCACGCGCAGCAGCAGTGCACACGATGAACGTTATCACACCAATACGTCCGTCTTCGTTTAAGGCGTCTTTTTCCGAAATTTTGCCATCCAGGACCATCGCAAAGTCTTCGCGAGATACACAGAACGTAAGAAAATAGACCTGTAAGCTTCAACAGTTGTCTACTTCATTTTCCTTTGATGTCTTATCCAGCCTGATTGAGAGACTTCATCATCCTTACTATGGCCTCCGGTCCTGTCTCCTGGAATGCTTATGCCTGGGATAAGTATTGCTCTTGGCGTAAGAGTCCGCAGCCACCAGGCTGGCATCGGTGTTCAGCCTTGTTACCCTACCTAAGTCTTTGCCTCCTTAATGATTTGGCCCCCGCACCTGTCGCGCTGGCTCACTCTGCGATATCTTGATAGGTTTCCCAAATATTGTTTTGTCATCTGATGGCCACCGGTTTTGTCCTCAGCCCCCTTAAGCATGGCAGATTCCCGCGCCCCGCTGTTGTCCTGATATCCCGTTCTTCTGGCCTCTCTTCTATGCGAACCCTCTTTCTTCCAGCCTTTCGTTATTCGATCGCTTCGATTTACTACTCATCATTCTGACATCCTGCGGAGTGTGATGGAGGACACTGCGCTCTTGATCGATCAGCGATCGTTGGTCTCCACCAAAGAGAGTGATGTTCACGAGCGCGATCTGGGACCTACGAATCCCACCGAAGGAGCCAAAATCGCTTTGAAGCGTGACTTTCCATGGCTTGAGTTCATGTATCACACTGCAGTACTCGCCATAGTTGGTATCCTTCTGTGGATACACATCATCGGACTCTTTTGGAGGGATTTCAAGATCAAAAACCAGAAACGGCAGAACATGGAACTCATGGCATTTCAGGTCGCGTCCAAGGCTCACGAGTTGCTGATGCTCGCATCACTATCCATGATTGTCTTTCACTACATGCGAAGACTGCTGGTCGGGCGAAACGGTATTCCCTTCGGACTCGTCAATGCACTTCATGTCACAGGCTCGCCCAGCATGCTGTTCAAGTGGTCATTCTGGGCGGGGTGGAGGCGTCACCTCCCATTCGGAGGCTTGTTATTTCTCACCTGTATCTTTTCGCTGACTTTAGGACCGTCATCTGCGATCACGATGATTCCTTCGCTTGAGTGGTACGAGATGAAGAACGCTTTTCCAGCCAACGGCTCAACCGTCCTCTACAACGCAACTGCAGCCAAAATCTGGCCAACTGTCTTCAATAACTCGATGGACACAAACCAAACTGCTCGTTGCCTCCAAGATCCATTCAAGTCACCATTAAACCTATACTGCCCGTCGGCAGGGTTCATCGATATCTATAAATGGGTATTTATCTCCAGTTTTTCCGACATAATATGTATTCAATGCTGAAACTATTCAGTTTATCAGTTTCACGAAGACTGGATCACGCGATGACTTGCTCTTCACAGACCTACGTGCGAGCAGCGTTCAACGGAAGGTCTCCATCAAGACTGGCAATGACCCAGAGGGCGGCTGGGCCTACACCACCGTCGTCACAGAGCTGAGCTCGAGAACACTCGGTACATTTTATAACTATGCAAGACACAACAATGCCGGCGGTACTAGAGATATGGCATATCCCCGATTGCGCATCGTAGCGGACACTCCAATACACCAGCCCATCGTCTATGTGAAGTGTAGCCTCTCTATGTGGACCCAAGTCCCGGATCGACTACGTGTCCCATTTCCGAACATCGATAGGTCACAGGCATGGGGGCAGGAGGCATTGCATCCCGAAGCTCAGACAAAATACGCCAGGCCTAACGATACCATCTTTGATCGGCTACCGAGTGAGAACGCGAGGTTCAAATGGTACAAAAGCAACAACGGGGATTTGCCATCATCGCTACTTGCGTTGGCAATCATCCCTGTCTCGGCCAAAAACTCTACAAAAGACAGATACCCATCCACTGCCACTGTGGCATGCTCAACTGATGCAAGGTGGGTCTCTAGCGATGCATATTACCAGCCCAAGAACTCGACCACTGTCTCGAGCAACGTTTCTGACGCACTCTCCGAGATCGAATGGAAACCCGAAAAAGCACTCCTCACCAAGTTGGGCATATCAGAAAACCCGCTCGACCTGAGGCTCGACTGGGCGCATTTTCTGAACCGACAACAAAGCGAATGGCTAGCCGACAACTCTTCCTCCAGTATTAGTGGCATGGCCCGGTTCCTCAATACTGCCATCATCCGCCCTAAACAAGAAGAGAACAGAATTACGGCGTTCTATGCGCCTAATATGACTACCCCAGACACGGGCGGCGCATTCGAAGAGGCAATAGCGATGCTGGTGGGAACCGTGCTTGTGGACGGCATAGCGCGAAGCACGTCTAGATTATCCTCTTTCGTCAAAACTAACGCCACCGCTGACGTGGTAACAAGACTTGAAACCTTCCTTCCCTCGGGTGAAAGGCTTTTCAAGTGGAATCCAGACAGCTACGTTCCCGGTTTCTACTCAGTTCGCATCACACTCGATTCCTACGGATACGGATACGGACTCCAGAACACGGCCGTATGGGCAGCCATGATCATGCTGCTGCTCTTTGCGCTGATGGTGATTGTGCATGTAGCATTTGTAGGCTATTCTGTCGCTAGGGGACGGTACTATGGTGGCGAGTGCTGGGAGGACGTAGCAGAGCTCATCGCGTTGGCAATGAATTCGGCGCCGAGCGAGAAGTTGTACGGCACGAGTGCAGGTGTGGAGCGCCCTGAAACATGGAGGAGTATGATCAAGATCCAGGAGACAGGCGACCAACATCTGGAATTATGTGTCGTGGATGGACAGCAGGAGGATGGAGAGACGGTCAAGATCGGGAAGAAGTACTTGTAACCAGAGTGTTTGCTCGTATTTAGGTCGACGCGACAACATAGCTGAGGCCTATATGCACTAGCCATTGACAGTGGTATATTCTGGGTTTGTTTGATTTGATGTATCGTCGCGAAGTAGTCAGGAGATCAAGGGTTTGCAGCCACAGTCGGAGACGCGATGCGAAATAGTAATTGAATAGTTTGGGCGGAGTTTCTTTCTAGGACTCCGACGTGAAGTTTTCATGAGTAGGAAATACTTATTTACATTGAAAATATGGGCATCAATGGAGATAGCTCCAACATTTTATCGGCAAGATGAGGAGATCGAGCGTCTGGGTCTACCGGTATGGATGGTGATCGCAGAGTCCCACTTCCAATATCACGGTGCAGCACCGGGATAGCCGATATGTTGATCCTGACGGCTCGCTGCGATAGTTATTTTTGACACCAACGAAAAGACGTATTGTCTGAGTAAGGAAAATGTGGCGACCGTCGGCCATTACAGCAAGTTCTTGCGAAGTTGCTTGACTCAAGTAGTAGGCGTGTCAACGCATGGGGCCGCTTCCCCGAACTTGCGGGTTCAGGCCGCCAGCAAGGCTGACCGGCCAGCGGCCCCCATGGCCATGAGGTAGCCTGGCGACCTGTCTTTGGGTTTGAAATTTGCGGCTGAGTTCAGTGCGACAGAGCTTGTACCAGTTGGTGTTTCTAAACATTGAGGAGAGAAGAAAGGCGATGTTGATGAGATGTCGGTAAAGGACTGCAGAGCCGCAGAGCCGCGCAGGATGCGGGCACCCGCAGACACCCCGCTTAAACTGCCTAAGGCCTCTGCAGAATCATCCAGCGCGTAACTCATCGTTTGGAAACACATGGTGCACGGTGATATGGACTATGGGAGCACTGGTAAGTTCGACCGGTGAGAGCGTCGTGTTCGTGGTTCTACCTAGGAGGCAAATGATGACATGCCGCCTCGCCACACCACGCTTATTGTGCCGCAACATAGGCATACGCCTCATGCTCCTTACATTTCAGCAACCCCAACTCCTTCAACCACTGAAAAAGGATCGCAATGCCGGTTCTCAAGCTTGTGCCACGTTCCACGTCTGTTGCACTGCCCTACGCGCCGAGGCATGGTTGGTCCAGAGCGGCGTGATTGGATTCCCGACCCATAATCCTGTAGCCGCCGAAGGCACCTCTTGCATGGTTTCATAGCCAGGCTGGTGCGGCGATCATGCAGTCTTCACGACTGCGCCGCAATATTTGCTCCGACCATGTACTGCATATGCCCGAAACTTGTACTCTGGGACAGAGTACTAACTCTCACATCCTCTCACGTTCTGCGTGTGTGCGAAACGTCAAGTGACTCCCTCAACCATGGCGACACCCACACCATCCCCCACATCGAAACATTTCAACCTAACGACCACTCAAGAGGAGAATGCAATCGAAACGGACCTGGCCCTTCCTGGCATCAAGCGTGGTATTGCCATTGGAGTAGCCTGTTCCGTATCCATCGTCGTTATCGCCATTCTTGCTTTCTTTGCGATCAGACGAAGGAACCGTGTGCTGGCTCGGAGAGCACAAGTCCAGACCACAAAGAGAGAGTCGATGGATGCCGAAGCAGGACCACAGGAGAAAGCTTGGTATTCTACACCCGCGTCACCACCACCGCTGCCAACACCACCACCGCTGCTTGTTGAAGCCGATGCTCGGATTATCTACGAATTGGATGCAGGCCAGATACCAGAACTGCACGGCGATACTGCTGCGCAAGAAGTGGAGGGAAATGGCAACATTCACGCCACGTCAGAAGCGGAAGAACTTTACGTTCAGAAGCTCGAGCAATGGAGGACTTGGAGCATGGCACTGGAGCCGGATACAAGGAGTCGTACCACCGAGCCCGTACGTGCTCCTGTACCGCTACTCATGGTCTCACCACCTGAGGCTTCTCCTGGTGGAATCTCGCCGTTGCAACGCTTGTCGAGGGACTACACCCCGCAGGACGGCTCGCCAGTATCACCGCCTCCAAATGTTCATTTTCCATCGGGTCATCGCGAGTACACCAACCATTGAGAGAGAGAAATTTCCAAGATTGGCTTCCCCGCTAGGAAAGCGCGAAAAATGTATTGTGATTCGTAACGACATGAGATGCTAGCGGACCGTCAACACGACGCTTTCTTATCCTCGATACTCTTTGAATCGACGTGGTACTGGTCGTCTTCGTCATCGATTGGCGAGTCCGGGAAGAGCCGCTCCCCAGTGCCTTTCTTTTCGTCGTTTGGAAGGACTTCGGAACCTGGTAATTCTGCAGCAAAGAGTCGACGGTCACCAACGGCCTCCACGGGAACAACAGGACTGGCGAGTTCAGAAGCGCTCTTCTCGCTATTACATCCAGCCTCCATCTCCGCTGGCCCGAGGGCTCCACATTCGCTTCCCTTCGTCGCATTCTCCAAGTCGTACGAACTTTGTGACAGGGTGCTCTTCCGGCGTATTCCAGCTCGTCTTCGACGCACGCAGAACCAGCCTCCTAGTAGAAGTAGTATGACAGCAACGGCGACTGCTGCGCCGATACCAGCGCTCACGCCAACGCCCAGACCGCCATTTCCGGATTCTAGAACTGCGGGCGCTGAAGCAGAGGCTTGCGTCGAGGTTGAAGAAGGAAGAGAGGTTTGCGAAGATTGTGATGCATCGGCCGGTGATGGTCTCCCGGGAGGACCAGGTGTTGGCGGCGTTGGAGTTGGAGCAGGTGCAGTTGAGCTCACGTCGTCATCGTCATCATCGTCCCTGTCCTTGCGGTCTTTCTCTGTCTCGGTTGGGAGCGGTACAGTCGGATCTGTGGATGTCGACATCGCGGATATCACGATGATAGATGTATATATAGTAAGAAGACTGCCGAAGCGCACGTTGACAGTTGTACAATAATGTGAGCTTCTAGTGACCAATTTTGGGGTTACCTTCAAAATCATTTGCACTTGCTACACCCCACCTACATATGAATATCAGCGTCCCAGGACAATGGGCATCGACGACGACACCTCATCCATGTTTTCGCGTTCAAGCATCGGCAGAGTCGCGGCACCCATCGCTCATTCGCAGACGGCCCTAATAGCGCGTCGATTCCGCCGGCTCAGCCTCGTCTCCTCACGAAAACTTCGGTCAATTGTCATCTTGGCCTTACCTGCTACAGGCCTGACTTTTCCGTGCCTTGATGATGGGTCTCGATAGGCCAATGACCTTTGATGCTCCCATGTAAGATGGGAGACGCGTCCATCGGGGCTCCGCTGTGCTGTCGAGTTCGCCAAGCTGCGGAGGCCATCGCCGCGTAGTCATCAACTACCGATCCCTTCGACCAAAGTTTGGAATTGTCTTGCGCATAGAACGAATAACATTCCTGCGTGGCGACTTTTGTGTAGTGGTGTGCTTCGGGCTGCGCACAGTATGTATGTATGCAGGAGCTCCTGAGAACTAAGAAACATTCACGGGCCAGCCGCTACATCATGCAGGGCTAATGGCATCGACCCAGGAACTGGAATTGTCGATGCTGGGCCTACGTCGAAAGTTTTGCCTTTCATGGACAAGCCGCTGCACAACACGTGGGGTCTCAGGCATCGCTAGGTATGATCACGCCGATTAGGTTCACGATATTGGGTTCATGGAAATGCGCGCAAATTGCCATGAGATGTATGACACCTATCTCTTTAGAGGAAAAACAGCGACCTGACGGCGAGGAGATGGTTCGAGTCAGTGCTGCGAAGCGTGTGTGATCCACATGTCGGCGCCATCGGAAGCGAGTCCGTCCCGTCCGCGGTGTCTCCTCCAGCCTCCCCGCCCCATCGCGTTGCACGCCGTTCAACGTGCCTCGACGCCGTCGCTCGCTCTATGCAAATGCTCCTCCTCTCAACCGATCATACAAACCGAATGCTGCCCAAGCAAGAAAATCAGCGAAATCTTTGACGCCGCGCGTCTGACTGGACCCTGGGCCGGGCTACAGACTGCAGCTCTCGCAATCGCTTTGCGGGACGCATCTACTGTGAGATTTTACGGTACACCCAAAGTTTTGAGTACATTAGCACGTGGTCTATGTACAGGGACAGATGCCTCGGGATGCTGCTGATTCGCTATTGCTTTCTGAGTAAGCAGGGGCCATGGAAAGTATCACTACCACCGTAGTGCTTGCGGAACAAAGCCGGTCGAGAACTCCTAGGGGGAAGAAACTAGATCGACATGAATTATACTTTCAGCCATCCCCAAGGCAGTCATCATTACCGCATAGGATATTGTGCCATCTCGAGAGCACGGTTGACTAAGATCGATCTTTGGCGGTGCGCCCATACACTTGCATCAGCTTCTTTCGCGGGATGAATGCCACAGGGTCTCTTCCGTAGCCTACAAGCATGCTATCAATCCGATGGACTCTGGTGCGGCTCCTCTGGATGGTCGATCAGCTAGATTGGTGCCTGCGCCTGCCCTTGCAGGTGATGGGGACGAAGAGGCCGTCAGCTAGCGCAGAGCGGCACACCCGCACTTCTTCGATAGCGCGACATTTGAATGGGGAATCCCTTCGATAATCGTCTGAGTAATTGCATGTTGAAGAGGTGATCTGGCGACACAGAACCATACAATGGCAGAGGTTGGCAGAGAACCATGATACGTCGACGGCGCACCTGGAACCAAACACCAGAGATCCAAAGGTCTGGAAGGAATGTTGTTTTTCGTTCCGGATTGCATGTTCTGGCATTAAGAGCTAGCTTCGCACGTCAGTTAGGGTTACCGGTCTGATGGAAGAGTCTAATGATACCGCCCAAAGTCCTGACGAAAGACGCCACACAACGGCTGACCGAGAGATAATAAGGGGATCCACCGGGTCTATTGCGCATTCATCGTGCATATCCCACAGGCCACTCGCCCCCGTAAGACTACGCCGGTTGCGGCCCGACCTCTACGTGGATTCATATGCCTTCGGGCTCCTCTACACAGATTGTTGCGGATCTTACCTTCATTTCACATTGAAACCACTGAGACCTTGCATTATGGCAAGCCAGAACTCCAACCCCAACGCAGACCCTGTCTTCTTCGGTGGCATAGAAGTCGACATCACCCAATTCGATTTCAGCGACCATACTTCGAAGGTCAACAGTCTTACGATAACATGCGCAGTCTTCATCGCTCTGGTGGTGTTGACTGTCGGTCTCCGCCTCTTCGCAAGAGCGAAATACGTCGGCCATATCTTCATAGACGATTGTACGGGCCCACCTATTCCCTCACAAAGGTCCCAGCTGATATATGACAGTCCTTATCATTTGCGCCGCCATCTTCACTGTTGCTCTGGCTGCAGTGTGTATCGCTGGTAAGCAGCAAGTACTTCGAGTGTGGAATCCAGCTAACGATATGTTAGCAACCCAATACGGCCTCGGGCGACACATTTGGCTCCTACCCATGTTGACACTCTTCGACACTTTGAAGGACTGTATATTGGTAGGTTCCAAGCTTTCATTGGGTGTCGTATTATGGATATGGTGATTGTCATGAATGTTGAAAATGGGTTTGTTGAGCTGTCACAACTAACGCGCTGTAGTATCTCTTCATCTGCCAAATCCTATACGCCTTTGCTATTGCGTTGACGAAGATCGCCATCATATCGTCGTACCTGCGTTTCATCCACGACAAGACCTTCCGCATCTGGATGTACGCGATATCTGTGTGCATCGTCGGTCTATGGATTTCAGGTAAGACAAGCCACAGTTCCCGACACGTGACATGTGCTGAAGTACTATTAGGAATCTTCGTCACCATCTTCCAATGCCGTCCGGTCCAAGGAGCGTGGGACTTCACCCTCGAACCAGTGTGCGTCGACTACGTCACCTATCTATACGCCAGCTCCGCCGTTAATGTCGCGACGGATCTTCTCCTTTGCGCGCTACCTATCCCTCATATCTGGAGGCTGAACATGCCAAAGAGGCAACGAATCGTCCTATGTGTGCTACTCGCAGGAGGCGCAAGGTATGTGTAGACGGCAGGTCATCGAACTTTGCTAACCTTTGATAGCGCAAGCATATTGGGCATTGTCCGTATTGCCTTCTTGGACCGTTTACGCGTCCTGGATGTTACCTGTAAGTATTCCTTCGATTTGAGGATCATGATGGAGGGTGTCTTTGGATGCAGCAAGCAGAGCACGAACTGCTATACCTGCCACCAACAGAAACCGCATTGATGTCGGCTATTCCACTCGAACATGAAAGCTAACAAGCATACAGATCAGAGCGTCGAGTGCGTCATCATGTCAGTAGGCGAGTGCAGTCTGGGAATCATTTCCGTCAGCATTGCTGCTCTTCGTCCAATGGCACGGCAGTTCTTCCCTAACGCGATGCGAAACTCTCCCTCTTCCTCGTCCAAGCCACGCGAAGCAGGACACGTTCGCCTCGAGCCCATACCCTCAAGCCAGGACAAGGATCAGTTCACATCGGAAAGCAAACATGATCTGTCGGGTTCATACGGATCGCATACACAAGTCTCTTGCTAGTCATCCATGTACAATCTAGACCACGTTTAAAAACCTCCGTACCGCTTCTCATCTCGCATCCTGTGTCCGAATGCTGCAATGTCGATGTATACTGCAGGGATACTATGAAAGGTTGAATGGTGACTTCGCCAGTCTTCTCCGAACATAGCACACGCAACGTGAGCTTCATTGGGCACATAACGTCCAGCGAAGCTCAAGTTACCAGTACTACGTTTGGGACCTTGGCTGCGTTCCGGGCTTGGAAGAAAAACAGGAATGACGGAAATCCTTGGAGACTGTCAAGCTCCCGAGGCAGGCGACCAAGAGCGGGACGGAACGCCTTGTTCAGCTGACTGCCAAGAAAGCCAAGCCGTCAGCCCAATCTCGCGCTTTTCCATGACTGGCTAGATACCGATTGTAATTGGTCCAACACCCTCACGACGTCACAGACCATTACCAGAATCGTGTCAAGCTGAAAGCAGGCTGTGTTGGCGATCTTACTCTGCGCGTGCAGGCTGTGTACATCGTTAAGGCGTCCACGGCGTAATTCAAGAAGCACACCGCGTATGGCCTGAACACATAAATGCGATGCGTCGCGCCTCCTTTCCATGTGCATACAACTCATCAAATCTGCCTCAAGGTTACACCAAAGACTCATTGCGGCGGCTCATACATCAACCAGTCACCCTTAATATACTCCTCAGTCCATAAAACCCTACCTCGAGTTCATCACCCCCTTTACAACTCTGCATCTTCAAACTACAAGCTTGCAAATCTACCTCAAACATCACCACCATGAAGTTCACAGTAGCAACCACTCTTCTCCTCGCGACCGTCGCGCTCGCCAGCCCAGCACCCGTCGCCAACCCAGACGCGGTAGCTGAACCAGCACTCATCGGATCTCGCGCCCAATTCCGCGAAGCGCTTGCCGCACGCGACACCCTAGTCATGCCAGAAGTTCAACTCGAAGAACGAGCCAGCAGCAGCGGCGGCAAAGGAGGAGGCAAGGGTGGAAAGGGCACTGGTGGAAAAAACACCACCGAAAGCGCGGCGTCCGACATGCTTTCACCAAGTCGCGCTCTGCAGATCACTGCACTGGGTCTGGGCGTTGTGGAGGTTGTGAGACTCTGGGGTTAGACACATGGCGGATGATGAAGCTATACGAGTTGAGAGCAAGGTGGCTATCTTTGTATTGGAAGGGAGAAGGCGGGGTTTGATGCGGTTACGACACTTTACTGAGCGATGGAGTCAGGTTTGCATGTTATTGTATGATATTGGAGTTCGATACCACGGCATTCGGAAATCAATATGGAGTTCACAACACCACAACCTTCTACTTGCAGGCTAAGCTTAAGGCGCCCGCTACGTCACCCCGCATGTGTGCCACAGCGATCAAGTTTCCGCATCTGACACGACAAGTCCATGCACTGGACTACGAAGACTGATGGCGATGGTACCGACCCGGATCGGTGAACTCAGTGTGTGTTGTACACGGAGTGATTCATTCCAACGTTAAGATGATCATCTCAGTAAAAAAGCATAGCCACAGTGTGGCGGTGTTATCAAAGGACAGACTCGATATGGCTGAGATGATCAGTGCACAGCCACAAAGAGCTGAGAGATCAGCAAATGTAACAAGTCTGAACAAGTTCACCATGTGCAGATCAAAGAGACTTGAAGTATGAAGAGTAAACATTAACACTGGTATCTGCCGCGGCCTAAACGCTAGAAATGAAAAACGCCGTGCAAATGCTATGTCCCAAACGCTACGCTATGCTATCGGATTGAATAGAATCCAAAACACTTTTTGTTGCCATGAAGCAATGTTTACAAGAACTTGTTGATCATCTTCTTCCAGCCACTGGCGGAAGATTCTTCCCAGGTCTCGCTAACTTCGTCCTCGAACTTTCCACTCAGGAGATCGGCTTCGGCGGGGTTGATGAACTTGCTCCTGGTAATGAGCTTGTGTCCAATGTAAAGTACGGCGAAGAGGATCAAACTGATGTATGCAATGAAGAAGTCTTCAACGCTCCATGGAACAAATGCGGTGAAACCTTGGGTGATGGTGATGATGGCGCAGAAAGTGACACCGTAGATGGCGAGTGGGCGGCCACCCCATGACTTGAATGGAAGGGTGTCACGGTCGATGTTCTGAGCCTTGAGTGCGCGCATGAAGCTGATGTGGCAGATCAGGACACAAGTCCAGGCGATGAAACCTGCGACGGAGACGATGTTGAGGAGCCAGTTGAAGGCTTCTCCACCGTTGGCGCTAAGGTTCATGTAGGCAAGCAGACCCATGGCGCCGGTGACTGCGGTCGCCCAGTATGGGACACCTCGCTTGGTGGTAGCCTTGAGGAACGCAGGGGCGCACTTCTCCTCCGCAAGACCGACAAGGATGCGGCTGCCTGAGTAGACGTTGGAGCTGGCGGCTGAGAGAACGACAGTAAGCAGGATGGCGTTGAAGATATCGGGAAGAGCGGAGACTCCGGCGAGCTGGAAAGCAATAACCATAGGAGATGAACCGGCGTTGGTGTCACCAATCTGAAGAGCCTCGTTGTCGTAGGGGACCAAAATGCCAACGAAGAAGATTGTGAAGACGAAAAGCGTGAAAATGCTCCAGAAGGTCTTTCGAATAGCCGAAGGCATGGTAACACGGGGGTTCGCGGACTCTCCAGCACCAATAGCGCAGAGCTCAGTACCCTGGTACGCGAAACCAGCCTGGATGAGGACAGCCCAGAAACCGACGAATTTAGCAACAGGGCCCTCGGCAAGGTATGGAGCGAAAGCACCGGGAGAGTTCCAGTACTGGAAGCCAATGTAGCCTTGTGCGCCGACACCAGCGTTCATGCAGATGGCGTAGATCCAGAAACCGACGAGGGCAACGACCTTGATGAGAGCAAACCAGAATTCGAATTCACCGAAAATATCAACGGGCAAGAAGTTGACGGCGGTAATTGGTACCCAGAAAATGGTGATGAAGATGCCGATGCTGAGATCCGAGTCCCACCATTGAATGATAAGTCCAGCGGCCGTGAGTTCGAGTGCGTAGGTGATGGACCACGAAAACCAGTAAATCCAACCCATGGAGAAACCTAGCGAAGGGTCGACGAAGCGGGCAGCGTATTGTGTGAATGCACCAGAAATGGGGAGGTAGGTAGCCATCTCAGCCAGACTGAGCATTACGGAGTAGACCAGAGTACCGACGAAAACGTAAGCCAGGAGCGCGCCAGCGGGACCAGCAGTAGCGATGGAACCTCCGCTAGCAATGAAGACTCCGGTTCCTACAGTACCGCCGATGGCGACGAACTGCAAGTGTCGGGATGAAAGCTTGCGCTGAAGCTCATCCTTGGGGGGTGCGGCCTGCTTCTCGACGTCGCTCGAAGAGTGCGGGACCGACTTGTCCGACCGCTGGTCCATCTTGGGCGTGATCTCCTCAGAGGCGGATGCCATATTGGTGGTGGTATTGGCGAAGGACCCTGGGGTGGGGCTTGAGGTTCAGGGTAAGAACAACAACGACGAAGCTGTGATGTATACGATAGATGTCAAGTGCGCAAGAGCCAGGGACGAAAACGATATTTCAATCAAACCACGGTTACCCACCACTCCAGAAAGTGGAGTCATGGCGCAAGACTCCATGAGCCATCATGTTAGCCGTCGGCGTACTCCACGCTCTGGAAAGCCAGTCGACCGTCCAAATTTTCATCGTCGGTCCACTTGGCGGGCAACAGAGTCGTTTTGCCGCGCAAGATGCAGAAGTTGAACCGTGACAGTAGCATGATCGAAATTTTCGAGCCAGGATCACGTCGGCTACGAGCGGGTCGGCGCCGCCAGTTCGCGTCGCCTTGAGCGCGACAGGCCAAGCGGCAATGCTTATCGCGGGATTACCGTGTGGAATGTGTAGCTTTGCCGTTCCGCATGTTCCCAGCAGAAAAATTCTGCAGCTTAGCAGTATCTTTTTTGGGGTACTTTGTGGCGGCGGACGCGTTTCGGGAATAGCGAGAGGGCCGGCCCTTCATCGGGTCACGGCCTTGGCGCTGGCCGTGTCAGACTTCATCCATCGGGAAACCTCATCAGGCCTATCATGACTCCGTCGCATGTCACCGCATTCAACTCACCCCTTTCCCCAGCCGGTGGTTGTAGAGATCTGCTTTGGTCATGCTGAGTCAAATGCCGCAGACTTTTATTTGCATGGCTTGAAGGCGCATCACGCTCTACTTAGGTAGTGTTGTTACCAGATTCGCGCGACTATCACATCGTGAGAGCCCAGTTCCTGCACATCTTATGCGACCAGTGGAAGCAACCAGCCAGCATAGCAAGCCATCGATACCGCCTATACGTCCAGGACGCATACAAAAATACGATGGAGCCTACCATCTCACGCGGCTAAGAAGTCTCAACAGCAGGCGCAATCATAACTAGCTTTCACACCACGGTATCATCTTCAACGTCGAAAGCTACACCTACTATTAGTCACGTACCGAACGTAGCACAAGACTAGACCCCAGGTTCTTCAGCCTTATGCACTCCAGGACGAGCCCAAATGTGGTGCTACCGTTGCGCTGAGACATGGGAGCCGGGACCCAGCCGAACGCTCGCCGGACTGTCCTTGCAGAATCCGGGGATGTGTTTGACTTTTCATGTGATCTGGGGTCAATTCGCCTGCTTGCCAAAGTAGACTACTCGGTCTTGAGCCGAAAACCTCGTCTCGTTGCCACTGTGTCTTTCCACCTCCGCATCGTCGTACATGATTGGACATACATTAAGTGTAAACTGCATGGATGTCTCGTTACATATCGTCTAATCTTACTCCTGGGGAGGCAGCCTGATTCGTGGATCGATTCGCTTACACGTCTAGAAGTGGAGAAATTGGGACAGGTACACTAATATTACCACACTGCGGCGCTCAAGCACGATGCTCACTTCACCTCGACAACGAAGCGCTGTGGGCTCCTCAAGACTCCCAACTGACTCATTCACTCGTCATCGTCGTAGTCCATCTCTTCGTCTTCGTCCTCATCCTCGTCGTCATATCGGTCTTCTTCCTCATCGCCCTCATCACCATCCATCCCACTCGTGTTCTTCAACTCATCCAAGTCCCACACACTATCCGGCAACCCCGTAACCCCCACATCTCTCTTCGCAGTGATGATTCCGAACTCCTCGACGCCGCAGAAGCCTCCCCTCTGACTCTTGCCAAAGAATCCCACGATGATCTCATCGGGGCTGGGTGTCAGCCTCACAATATCCGAGTCACGCCTCGCGTTGAGCTCGCCCGCGCTGGTACCGTCGCTCAGATGTAGCCTTACACCATCCCTAGGGACGACTTCAACGGAACTAATCTCCACCCCCTCGGGAAGACGTATCTTCTCGGAAGCGTGACCACCGAACTGGTGTTTACGGCCGTAGGTACGCATAGGTCCCCAGTGGCTCGTGTGACCATCTGCATACTTCACCACGCCGCCATCCCATAAACATCCGACCCTTAGATCGATGGAAACGGCGCGGTGCAGGTTTCCGTCCTTGCCCTTCTCATGAAGGAGCTGCGCCCATTCGTACCGACGAGTATCGGACTCATCGGGGAAGGCTAGGCGCTTGGCGAGTCGAATCTCGGAGCCTGGGATGCGGATGTATGATCTGCTGGCGAGGAGTTTCCAAACGTTACCGATGTTGGTCTCCTTTCCATTATAGGCGAGGATATTGAGATGGAGGGCCTGGGATCGATCGAAACGCTCTTCGAGAGAGGATTCCGTATACTCAATGCGCTTCGGGGCGTTGTGAGTCCAGCCGAGGGGCTGGGATGTCTCTGTACGGTTGAAAGTAAAGCGTACGATACCGCTGCTTGAGCTGATGACGAGTTCCGTCGGGCCTTCATCGTCGGTGTGCTCAGCATGGGCCTCGGGCGAAGCATGTCGTTCTTCGTTGCTGATCGTGGGGTCGATGGGCAGGCGGAAGTGGGGCAGCATGCGGAAGGAGAGCGCATCAGCTAGATTCCAACGAGCATTGTTAGGAGTGTTGTGAGGGTCTACAAGTACGCCTTCTGTTTTTAGGTGGCCAGAGTACGCGGTCTTGGGGAGGAAGTTCTTGGGCCAGTCTTGCGCATATCCACGCTCCATGATGCCAGAGCGGTGAGGTGAGCCGAATGCGTGACCAACTTCATGGAGGAAAGCGCCTTGACCGATTGCGCATGCTTCCCACATGGTGTTGCATTGGCCATTGTCATTGCCTACTTTGTCTCCAGGTGCACGGATGTCCGTGAGACAGCCTGTAACTTCTTCCAAGAAGCGCGGCCAAGAGTAGGTCAGATGGCTACCAAACATGCCCAATGAGATTCCGTCAGGGTTATGGCAACCCAAAGCTGCATGGCCGAGGATCAGCTTCTGCGAGACGCTGTAGTGTGAGTCTAAGATCAGCCCAGCAACGATGGGTCGGGCGTCGGAAGCGAATGGGCCTCCCTGCTCCTTGAGCGCATCCAAGAACCAGTCGAACAAGTCATTGTCGCGACGTGCGTTAGGGTTCTGTTGCGCGACCTCTTTATTACGGATTTCCTTGACGGTCCTGGAAGAGCGAATAACGTTGACTTTGGCAGTCGATCGCATGGCACCTTCTCTGTCGAGAGCCTCTTCAACGCGCGCATTGAGGAAGTCGCGACTGATCGTGTCCGCAGTCCACTCCTCATCCAGCCTGAATGTTCGACGCCCAGCACCTTGCAGCCTCAAGTCTTCCGCGGTCATAGCTTGCCACATGTAAGCCGCCATGCGGAGCTTGGCGATAGCTGCTTGAAGGTCAGAGTGCGCCGATGATATCCCAGCGGCCTTTGAGGGTGGACAGTCGATGAAGCATGGCGAGTCTGCGGCGACCATGATAGCGAGGTGAAGAGGCGGGTACTGCAAGAGCGGGATGTAGTTGACGTTCACCTCGATGGTGTGTTCAAGGCAGTCATTGCAGACGTAGGCAAATTCCAGGACGTTCTGTCCTGGCGAGAGCATAACGAGGGCCTTGAAGTTACCGCCTGCTATCGGCCACGTCTGCTCGGGGAAGGAGTCGGCCTTGTTTGCACCTTTAGTAGCAACATGGATGTAACTCCCTTCAGCAGCGGTAAGCGCATAGGTACCCGTGACTAGGAGACAGCGCTGTCGTACGTGTTAGTTATACACGGTCAACATAAGAATTGCACCATACCTGATGGATCGTTTCCCCGTCTGCGACATTGGTGATATTGAGAGGGCTTGAAATAGGTGCCATTCTGATGCGATCGGAGGATCGTTAGTAGTGTGTTTCGGTGTCGTTGTGCAGGAATAGGAATATAACGTCAAATTTTGTCAAGAGATGTCGCGATGTATCTGGAATGTCATTTTCATGTCGTCTTACTGTGAGTTTTATATTCCATTTCAAACGCCCGTGAGCAAGGCTGCAACTCCTTACTATGTTGTGGCTTTCAGGCAGCCGTCCCGAAACGGCTAGTCTCAGGGTGCTGCCTCGTCGAAATGCCGGGTAACGTCTTTCACGTAACGTCACCATAACAACTCGCATACTGAGAAGCGTGACACTCCCAAAAATTTGAAGCATTGTATGGTTACGCGCGATGCAAAACACGCCGAGATTTCGATGATGCGTTACATCACCATACACTGGCCGGCCGCGCTGCCCGTAATCATCGAACTCATGGCTTGCATCGCCCGAGATTGGAACATCTCTTGCAAATCGGCGTTCCCAGCTGTGACCTCGGCCTGTGCGGCAGCGGCCGCAAAATTATGCTTCCTCTGTTGTCTGTGCTCCTGCGACCAACCTTCGTACAAGTTGTCCACATTCAAAGGTCCATCATCCGTAAAGAGCCTGGCGGCTCCTTTGTGGTACGTCGTCAAATCCTTCAAGCATACCTCGCTTTGCGCGCACTCATAGTTTTCTTCCTGTTGCCGTAGATGATTGCGCATCGCTCTGCGCGCTATGTCCATGAACCGAGGATATTTCCCTTCGATTAGGGACGTAGTAATGATGGTATTCGCTGCATGTTGCGGCGATCGTCCGGTTTCTGAGAAAGACGGATCCCAAGCTGGGTCGTCCTCGAGCGCTGCGTAGATGGCTTTCCACGTATCCGAGCATTGCCGCTGCATCAACGTTCCGTTGAAATAAAGATCTGGCAAGTCAGCCTGCAGCCAGAAAGCAAAATGTTGCAAAATAGCAACAGATGTGAGTCCCTCTCTGCCGTTGATAGGCTCCAGTTTTAGTCCCTGCTGCTCTTGAGAGGCTTGCATCGCGCGCGCGAGACGGCCACGGGTTGCATCAGGAGCAGAAGCTTCGAGAAGTGCCGTAGTAATGGTGTCAATTCTCCCATTAAAGGCTCCACCGGGTATCTTCTTGATCCAACAGCCACTAGCACCGCGCGGCAAGTAGACAGTCTCTCCAAACACGGTTGCATCTCTGAACAGTCGAGACTTGTTAGTGGGGTCATATCTAGGCCGGCCTAGATCTCCACGGCTAAGGTCCAAACGATCAAAGGTGTATGATTGCACCTGCTTGAGCGTGGGCTGGCCAGTAGCAAGATCGAAGAGAGTCCGTGCTTCCTCGGGCGACTCGGGTGGTCTCTTGATCAATACGTATCGGGGATCCTGGCTGAAGAGCATGAACTCCATGTCGGGCCACACTGGGTCAGAAGGGCTTCTCAGCTGTGTCCCCATATAAACATGAGCCATGAAAAGAAGAGAACATGAAGTTGCTTCGTGTGACAGGCCGGCTGCGTGCCAGTGAACGAGAAAGTGGTACTTCAACATGCCGTTGAGCAAAGGATGGTGTTTATATATGTAGAACGCTTTTTTCTTCATCATCCCGAAGATGGGGTGTCCATTGACCTTTGGATCTTGCGCAAGCTGTTGCCATTGTTCGGCAAATCCGTCATGGTTGGCCCAGGGACTGATGTCGTTGTATGCTTCTCTGAAAGGTTTGTAACATTCATCTTGGATATTGTCTGGCATCATCGGATCCTCCTAGTTGTTCGTAATGGCCTGTTCTACTCCCATTAGGTGGTTCAGGTAGACCTGAAGTTCAAAATGTGGTCGGTTGGTCATCTCGCCCATGATGTCTTGCGAGTCGAAATGAAGCTGGACGCCATATGTAAGCCACATTGGAATTTTGTGCTCGGTGAACATGTCCAATAGACCTTTGGAGACCATGTCCAGCAGTGGGGGGCGTTTGGCTGCTTTGGCGACGATCCGCATGATTTGGGCAAGTTCGATTGCTCTGAATGTTCGATTGTGAATGTTGGCATCGCCGAAGTCCTTTGGCATCACTTGCGGAATCGAGTTCTTTTTTGTCATGTGCTTGTGGAGGTAGAACTTCAAGCCAGCGAAGACCGGCCAGAAGTCGAAATGTGCTTCACTCTGGGCGTCCGCTGTAACGCCAAGCCTGGTGGAAGGCTTTGCAATCTCCGCGAGAGACCACTTGTGCATATCCTCGTGGTTGTTATAAAAAAGAACGGCGGGGAGCGTCCAGACCGGGTACTCCGTAACTGGATATTTCTTCGGTCGTGTTACTAGCAAGTCGAACTTCGCCTCCGCACTTTGAGCAAGCTTAATAGCCGTATCCGTGGTCATGGCTGCCACAATCAAGTCGACTTTGCCGCTTTTGTATTTCTGCCAGTTGTCACGGACCACCTCCCTCATGTCCTGTTGTTCCTGTAGCATAAGCGCAACAGCAACCCAAAAGTCGTCCTCTTTGTCTTCCTCAGCTTCCTCGAGCGTGACATTAGATACGTCAGGGAGTGTATCTTCAGCAATATCTTCCTCGTCGGCTAGTGCTACAAGCTCATCGACGGTCAGCCCCGCGAAGCGATTGCGAGACGATAAGTCAGCCACATTAGTAGCGGAACCATTGTTGCGTGCGATTTCTGGTCCACCCGACCCGAGGAATGGCTTGAGGGATGCGAAGGTGTCCTCGAGAACCTTGATGAAGTATTCATGCCGCAGGTCACTGTTCGTATCCGGGTTGACTTTCGCCTTGTACCATTGCGAGACCTTCCGACGTGTCTGAATGGCGCGACTGAAGTGCCTGCATAAAGCAACAGGGACCATAATCTCAGACTCTGCTTCTTCTCCAGCTTTAGCTATCGCTTCTGCCATGGGTACAAAGTCCGATACTCCGAGTTGGTATACTGTGCCACCACCTCCACCTTTCGCATTCTGGCTGCCTTTCCTGCCCGCGCCCTTTTTCGACTTCGATTTCGACTTTGTCTGTTTTTGTTCTTTCGTTTTGACTTCGAAGCCGATGGACGCGGCGGTTTCGGCAATCCATCCTGCAATGTATTCGGTGGCTCGCTTGTACAAGGTGTACTTGGCGAGGAAGGTCTGTGGCTCGTTGAGACCCGACATGACGTGAGCCGATTCGAGGCAGAGAAGCGCTCGATGTTCGCGTTTTGTAATGGGTGGGGTGCCTGAGTGCGACGATGGCGGTACCTGGTGCTGCCGCAGCTCGTATAGCTCCAAATGAGAAGGCGGGCAAACCCTGCCGAGCGCCGCTAGACCTATTTCTTACTGCACGTGACCTCAGAAAGGCGGGGCGCAGAACTATCAGCAAGCACGACTCATAACGGCCCGAATCGATTCAAACACTCAACTACGCCTCAGATCCATTGGTATAATACGGCGTTATGTCAACGCGATCGTGATATGGACGCGAAACGGAACATTACAAACATGGAATTGTTGAGATGTCCATAAACCGCGTCCTCAAATTGAGTACCTATATGCTCGACATCCCAACCAGAAGCTGCCCATGCAGAGAGAGCTTATGGGACCTCGAAACCAGTTGCTGTACACATTCGTCGAGCTCATCCTACTTTATTCTTCGTTATAATGTAGTGATAAGTCAAGGTATCTAGGTAGGTCCATTGGGTCATCTGCATATCGACTATCGTATCTAGGCTTCTAGGTCAGGTGTGTACCTAGGTAATCACGACCGGATGCAAGCTCCTCAGCAATAGTCTTTGCGACGCCTTCATTCAGAGTCTTGGAGTCGTCCAAACCACGATGGCGATTCGGAACTTGCAGAGGCAAATATGCTTGAAAGCGGAATCTAAGGCTGACGAAACTTCACTTGCACTTGTTGCAAGCAATGTTGACCGAGAGAAAGAGAACAGAGCTCTTTCTATAGCAGGAAGCGCAGTAGGTATGGAGGATATCAGTATCCGCGAGTACAGATTGAGTGGCGGTGAAGGACGCCATCTACAAATCTCTACATGTACTCTGGTAGTCGCCAAAAAGGTTATTAGAATAGTCAAATAAGCGGTCAGATGCTACTACTGTAGTCTGTAATCGGCTATCGTCGTCCACTTTGCTATGGTGTTGGTTCGAGATCTTAGTCGCGCCATAGCGGCATCGTGGCGTTTGTAGACCAGACCAAGCGCCAGATCAATCAAACTCAAAGTTGACATTCACGCCGTCGAATGTAGTGTTGTCTGTAGTAGCAGTCTGACTGCAGAGGTCGATTAGATTCTGACCCTGGGATCATTCTAGAACAACATGAGGAGAGCGGTGACTGTGGGCGGGTGCCGAAGAGCTTCAGAGCATGGCCGTGCCCTTCCTGGTGTGTCGCAAATCTCCCTGGCACATCTGGCACATGGCATCGCAATGCGCGAGCATCTCAGTACCATGGCGTCGCATTGCTTCTGGCCCTCCAACTACGCGCTGCATGTGCTGTACTTACCGCCTTGAGCTGTCACGTCCGCTCCTGAGTTTCGTCGACCCTGCGCCACCACACGCACTAGGCCATCAGCCTCGCCGCCCTCGCGTAAATAGGATGGCAGGATCGCGTGGAAGAATGCGTTTCGCCTCAAAGAATGCACTTCAGTTAAATGAAGTGTTTGTCGCGATTGGCTGCTCGATAGCAAAATGATGTAAATCATCCTGCACGACTTGTTCAGATCTTGCTGCGTTGTCAGGAACCGGGTCTTTGTTGTGACGTAGATCGATGCAAGCGAGGTCGGCTGCTCGGGCTGTCACGCCAGGATCAGGCAAGGCGCGCTCAAGTGGGGCTTAACGGCCGCCTGGGCATGCAACGTTCCGTTCCATACATTTTCACAACGTCTCCTGAGGAATGCACCTTCTTTCGCCGTTTAGGACCGAATGCGGGTCTCATTGTGCTGACCAGATGTGTGCGAATGGCCTCATCTAAACTCTAACGGAGATTACGGATGTAAATGTCAGCCTTGGGACAATTCGCAAAATCTGACAGCCTTTGTCGTTTGAACTCTGTGAGTACCTATAGATTCCCATCCTTGTGCTATATCAAACGCTAGCCGAACCATCACCAGGTTTTCCACCGTGTTACAGGGCTTCCTTGGAAGCTGGTTCTAGATTCTCATTCGCCATTACCCTTGCTAAACCCCTTAGCCCCACGTTTCGATCGCTTTTCTGGACTTCGTCACACCTACCTCTAGCATCATCGGATGGCGTATTGAGGCGCTTGAGTTCTTTGACAGCTGTTTGCCACACCTTGTCATGGGTCAGCTCTGGTAAATCTGCCGGTTGCTAAAGAAAGATTTTCAAGGTTGGAATGAACGCGTGGTGTGGGTGACGATGAAGCATCGCCTCCACCAAGTCAATCGGTCAAAGCAAGACGACAATCGTGTAAACGTTCTCACATTCGCATGAATACACTTTCATATTAGGTGCCGTTCAGGCGGTCTACGCGCACTCAGACCACTCCCACAAGCGTTTGACTTGGTGAACTTGAGGCTCGGAGATGAGCCTTATGCAGCGCCTGTGAACGAGCGCTCCGGTAGCCGGTACCCCAGCCTAGGGTACGTCACTGGCGCTGAAGCCTCAACTCGTGGAGGGTGTCCGACCACCCTATGGCATAGTCTGGGGCAGCCACAAAACCCTATGAGAGGCTTTGACGTGAATAACATGCATACAGCCAGGACACCCTGCAGCAAATGTACGCGCCAGGGGCAGCGAAAAGATGCCCAATGTGTAAGTATGTTCGCGTTCGACATCTGATCCCTGCCCTGAATGGCTATACCTCCGATATCGATCTACGTTCCACAGTATCCATTCTTCATGCGACAGCAACTCCAGCCGTGCAGGTTTCGAGATCAACAGCCCTAACGGATACTCCACCCTCGGTACCAACCAGTCAGCATGATCAGCCAGGTACCACAGAGCCAAACCAGCTGAGATCGACGTCATTCTTTGCCGGGTGCAGACTCGCCATGAAGAAGTTGGGGACGCCAGGCGGACCTGTCACCGTTATGTTGACCGTTATGGACGTGCGCTCCCGGCTGTCAGCTAATTCCCCTGGCGTCGATGACGATCGTAGCCTGGGTATGCCGGTGTTTGATGACGATGGCAATGTAATGAAGCGTGTACTTGGAATGAACCTTGAACAAGATGAGGACTGAGAAGGTATAAAGAGGGCAACGATGCCTCGACAATTGAACATCATCCAACACATTCAACTCACATCAACAACTCTACAACACCACTTCCAAACCAACAACTTCTTCTTTCACAAGAACCAACCAACCCAACCAACCTTCAAAATGCAGTTCACCATCACCGCCATTGTTGCTTTCGCCGCCACCGCTGCCTTCGCTGCTCCCCTTGACGAGCGCCAGGTTGGCCTCTGCTCTTCCGGCAACCCCGTCTGCTGCGCTACCGATGTCCTGAACCTCGCCAACTTGGACTGCGCTCCTCGTACGTCCTTCCCATCCTTTTTTCAATCAAAGACATGATCACTAACATTCTTTCAGCTACCACCACCCCCACCAGCATCAACCAGTTCATCGACGGATGCGCTGAGTCCGGCCAGCAGGCCAAGTGCTGCCTCATCCCCATCCTCGGCCAGGCTCTCATCTGCTCCGACGTCAACCCCACTGCTGAGGCTCCCGCTGCCCCCTCCGCATAAGCGTCTTTCGTCGCTTCTCATTCGGCATGGCGCGAATAATGTATATCCTCAACGATGATCGTGCCTTGGTTTCTTAGACATGTACAGCATCTTTTCTTCGATTGTTTTAGATAGGGAGTGAGCATTAATACACATTTCACTTGGAATAATTCGTCTTGATATGGTGACATTGATACAATCTATGTATAACTGGAAAGACAGGGGAGGTGTTGAGGAATACAACCCATGTTGTGGGTGAAGTTTGAAACGGCGTGAAGTACCGAGGAGGTATCTGAAGCCTGTGAGGCTGTCGGTATGACAGCTGATAATGGTGTGAGACGTATACAAGGACGTCGGACTCAAGGCTTTGCGATGTCTGGAAGCCATGTCGGCGCCATCTTCTCCCACAACTCCCTGAGAGGACGAGTCTTGTAGTGCTTGTCTTCATCATTCTTATTCTTGGAGTCGTACTGGTGACACAGCCAATCCCACACCCCCTTTCGTCCGAAGACGTTCCGGTGGAAATACTGACAGGCTTGGTACCATTCATCCCGGGAATCCCAATCTGCAACCTCTTGGCACTGATTGGTCATCTCGGCAGCGCGAGAGAGGCAAGCCGTTATGTTGCCCATTAACGGTGCCATCTCGAGTCCGTGCTCACGGAACAACGGGCATCCACGACCTTGGAGTCGGAGAACTACTGAAGCGCGTTTGAAGATTGGCGCCATTTTCTCAAGCTCCGTCTTCACATACGAGGCCATGATGAACTCTGGATGCTTCGTGGGTAACGAAAGAAGCTCTGGTATATTGAATGACCCTATGGTCGTACTGGCGGCTGCCTCGTTGGGCCATCTGAATCGATCCCACGTGAGACGGATGAGCTGTTTCTCCGGCAGGCCAAACCAATCCTCATTGCTAAAGTCAATGAGGGCTGTTGCACCTTGGGCCACTATCGGCTGCTGGGGAGGTGCCTGTTGGATAGGCGCGGAGGTACTCGGTGCCTGTTGCGGCTGCGGAGCGATCGTGATGGCGGGAGCGGGGAGGTGCTCAGTGGTGGTGGGGATGGTGGACAGCATCCCCATCTTGGGTGCTGGAGGGTCTTGCGTACTTGACGCGGGAGGCTCGGGCCTCATGATGATGAGGTCTTGGAGACAATCCTTTAACCCAAGGTAGTTGGCGAATTGACGATAGAGCGCAAGGAAAACCATCAGTTCCTGGCTCTTTTGAATGGAAGCACCTTCAGGCACCAAGTAGTTCCAGAACTCCACAATAGAGGCATTCCAGCCAATATGGGACGACTGCTCCATAGTCATACCGCCCACAAAGTATGGCTTCAAGGCACTCTAGGCACTCGCCATCAAGGTCCAAATCGCGTTTGCCGACGACATGTACTCAGTGCCGGTACTGGCAGCAACCAGAAAACCCCTCATCGCAGTCTCAAGGGTAGGTGCTTGACTAGCCAGGTTGCTCATGGTCGACCTGGCAAGGTCTTCGAGGGATGGCTGTGGCGGGGCCGGGAGGTATGTGATAGGTAGCTCGACAACCTTATGGGCAGGTGCGTTGACTACATGATCCTTTGTGGTAGTCGTTGTCGACTTCGTAGTGATTTGAGCCACTTCTGGCTTCGGTATGGTAGGTGCCGCGGCGACCTTTTCGTGCTCGGTAGACCTATAGGCTGGTGATGGTTGCCTAGGTGCAGACCGCCAATAATCGCGTTCTTTGCGACGGGTATTGCCCCAAGAAGTCGACAGTTGAAGAACGGGATAGTGTGTCGGGTCGCGTCGATCGGAGTGTGCGAACGACTCGCCGGTGCCGCGGAAGTTGGTGAAGGGGAACTCGAACGGCGGAGGGTATGAAGGAGGCGCTGGCTCTGTAGGCGCTGGCTCTGCAGGCGGTAGTGTAACGGGCGGCGGTGTGGTGTGAGCGATGGTAGGATTGACAGGGAGCTTCGTCTCTTGCGATTGTCCCTTTTCGGCAGGTTCATGGGGGTGATCTTGGTCGGCCTCGGGATGAGAGCCTATCCAGTAGGTATACTTGATATATACGTATAGGTAGAAGGTGAGGTAGACGCAGATGAGGAGTGCTATGAAGCGGAGGTAGAGGGGAACTCCTTCGAAGTTGTGGGTGAACTGATAGTAGACTTCCCAGCAGATCTCCCAGTATGGTACGAGACGGAGGTGCGGAGGTAACGAACAACCAGTGGAAAGACGCCAAATGATGCGACGACGCGGCCAATGTCGAGGGCTACTAGCAGAAGAAAGCAAAGAAGGGCGATGGTGACAGTGCGCATCCTGTCGGTATAGCGTGCGGCAGGTGAGCTCGCAAAGTAGGGTATGATGAGATTTTGGGTATCGTCAAATAGAAGAGCTTGTGTTGGTAGCTGCAATGGGAAAGAATTGGAGTGTTTGGTTTGGAAACTGAGAGCAATGAAGCAGGACAGGTGTTTTGAAGGGTTGTATCGCTTTGTGTGAGGCAAAAGATATTTTGACTGCTATTGTGGCTGGGTCCGTGCCTATTGTTGGTCACCGTGGAAATGACGACAGTTTATTCTGAAAAAGCGGTGGTGAGTCGCGAATTGCGATGCGGAGCGCTGGACAAACGGAAGGCTTGGCACGATACCGGCGGTGGACGAGAAGTGAAAGGGACAGCGACAAGTCGCGCTATTCGCCAGAACGCTATCATCAGATACAAATGATACGTTTGATTAGGATATGGTGCCAATAGAAGGAGAGACCCCCGAATCAAGGTGTTTATGAAACATGGCGTTCGCTCAAGTCGGTGGGAAGGACCATAGAGATAATATCCAGTCGAAGACGGAAGGTGCGTAGTTGACGAGTCTTTACCTACAGATTCATATCGCAATGTAAGTTCCGAGTTCAAGGCCTCCGTCCAATCTGAAGATCTAAAGCCTTTGCGAGGATGTAGAGCATCTCCAAACGTACGCACGCCACACCCTTCTCCTTACCCATACGAACGGGGTTGCCCACGATAGCCTCTACCTCTATTCTCCGATTCGACTGAACATCCTGCAGCATACTAGGTTCGATACCAGCGTCCGTCGGAATCCTGGCTTGCGCCCGGCTAAGCTGATTGTCCACCTGTTCCCGCGTGATCTCGTATCCATAGGCAGCTGCGATATCGCGGATTTCAAGCATCACGGCTAGTACAACACCATCGGCCTCTTCCGAAGCAGTCAGAATATCTGTGTCTTTGCTCAGAGCGAGAGCACACATGGGGTTCCAGGATGCATTGACGAGTAGTTTTATCCATCGCTTGTGCTGAACGTCCTCGTAGAATTCCGCTGTAGCACCGGCTACTGTGACAAGTTCCGTGAAAGCCTTAGCACATTCACTTGGTGCAGAAGAGGGATAGGAGCCAACTTGGAGTTTCTCGACTTCGCCGTGTTTGATGACGCCGGCTGGCCGTTGAGTCGCGGGCATGTAAACGACAGCGCTGATGATCGGGTTCTTTGGGTATGCCTTGAAGTATTCTTCCTCGATACCGACGCCATTTTGGATAAGTACGATAGCCGTGTGTCCAGGTGTGACAGCAGGAGCGATGAGCTTCGGTACCGTATCCGGGATAGCCTTGCTACAGACGATGATGTAGTCAAATGGATCTGATGATTGAGACGCTGCTTCTCCACAGTCTCGGACTACATTGGGTCTGAAATGGAGATTTTGACCAAATATTGATGAATTGATGATGAAGCCATCTTTTTTCACGACCTCATAATTCGAGCGGCAGACGGCGGTGGTTGCGGCTACCTTGCTGAGCAGGTACAAGTATACCGTTCCGACGCTACCGGCACCAAACAGAAGGATCCTTGGCTGCTTCCCCGAAGACATGGTAGAATCTTAGTATCAAAGATGGTGTTGTGCGTAGCTCTCCTGCGGTGCGACATGGAGGATTGGATGGATGTCACAGTCATGGCCCCACGGCTCTTTCCGTGGCCCCCAAATTTTCGCCGCGGAACGGGTACCCGCGTTCTTCCCAAGCCAGCTTGGCGCTCCTTTACAGACCATCAGTAAGCCATCTGCGGGAACAGTCAATCCTTCGTTTATACTTGAAGCGGCTATTAATCCACGATGATAAGGGCCGTCTTACTTGTGGGCTCATTGCACGCGTGCAGGCTGTCGCGACAACAGCAACATCTCAAAAGACGATCATCGCACACAACCAGATAGCATCCACTGTGATACAGCAGCACAGCTAATAGCCCTGAAAAAGATATCAGTGCCTCAGCCGCACTGTGGGCCCGCAGGAACACAGCGTGGCTTTTCATGCAATCTGGAGCCTCGCCTCGATTCGCTGCCTACGTTACCCATGCCGCATCCTGCATCCCAGGTCAGGAAAGGAGTGGTCAGGCCTGTGAAGCTATGATGGATACGACCCCCAAGAGCTGGGCAACTAACTTCAGGTTGCCTTACATGTTAGTGGTCGTCAGCTCCGTACACCAGCTGTAGTTATAACAGCTATGAGATGAACCGGCGCCCTCGTATTCTGGTTGTCTGCTTAGCCGCCCCGCCAAAGCCAATTTGCGGCTAAAGTACCGCGCGCCGACGCGATGATGCATAACCTTCTCTTACTCCTCCTTACCGCACTCGCAGCGCGTGTTTTCGCGACAAGTCAGATAGCCCTCTTCGAGGACGATAACTGCCGAGAGTCATTGCGAGGTTTGGAGGGTCCAAATGGCTATCCTAATGGCACATGTACAGATCTCAGGCGCAATGGGCCTTACGGTAGCTTCCAGGTGGTTGGCCTGGACCCAGGATGTACAGGTATGTTGCTTCGCGAATTGACCGCGCGATACCCAGGCGGCCATGCTAACAATGCGCGCAGTCACCATTTACATGAACGATACGACCGTCGATATATGCTCCGGCTTCCAAGAAGAGATCCAACCGATCGACTGCTACAACTCGACCTTCGTATACTACAGTATCGACTTCTGCGACGCCGGCGCCATTGGTGAATCACCATCTGCCACGTCCACGCCTACGCCTACATCGACCCCATCGTCCACACCACCCCCCTCAGGCTCCTCAGGCTTGTCAACGGGCGCGATAGCGGGGGCAGCAGTCGGAGGAGGCATAGGGCTCGGCATCATAATCGGATTAGCGGTGTTCTTCATCATGAGGACTCGGCATTCGTCACGCCCACGGGAGATGTCAGGTTCTACGGAGCTTACGAGCGTGACGCCGTATGAGGTACACGCGAAGCACATTCAGGAGTTAGGACCAGGAGCGGTGGCATACAAACATGAACCTGTGGAAATTGAACAACCGCCTGTTGAAATTGGGGGTATGGAAATGAGACGGGATGAAAGCAAAGGTCTGCACTAAAACTGATCTGCCATAATGAACAAAGTAACAGTGAAGAACTTGTTACACAAGGGATATTCTTCGAGTATCGCCTTGCGGCTGCGCTTGACCTTGCATGCGTCCTCACTGTCAGCACTCTTCCTAGTCTAACCTTGAACATTCCCACTATGAGTCTCAGAAGTCCCATGAGCCATTGTTGGTGATCGCAGTATACCCCCTGCAATCTACTGCATGATGATACACCTCCCCGTTCGGACCTTCGAGTGGCCTCATCCATACCCAACCAACCGCAACAGTTTTGGGTTCGGCGCGCATGATACTGAGGGCTGCTTTGATAGCGGCTTGGCTGCGAAGAGACAAGTGGCCCGGGTTCCAGTCGAGAGGATCCGTCGATGCGTTCTGATAGGGCATTTGTTCCAGTAGCCCATCCAGTGAAAGGTTGTTCAGGCGGGGCATAGTCTCGAGGGTCGCTAGGGCTTGGTGCCATGTCCCATTCTGCAAACCTACAGAGTGTAGGACAACTTCCTCCAGTACTGCCGCATGCAGACGTAAGAAAACCAGCCATGTTTCGTAATGGAGCACTGCTCGCGTAATATTGAGATGTCGCAAACCAGGAAAAGAAAAAGCTCCACCTGGTTCACGAGCCAGCAACAGTAAGTTTAGTTTCCTTCGGTTCTGCCTCAGTTTCAGCTTGGTGATACCAGTGCTCAAGCTCAGCAGCCGCCCAAGCCAATCCAGATCCATGTCACCGACAGTTGAGAAGTAGCGCAGTCGTTTGCAAAGACCTTCCCGCCAGCTTTCTGAGTCGACGAGACAATTGAATGTGTTCCGTCCCTCGTTTGGATTCACGAATTGGAGATCCAGCTCGGCCTTTTCGTCCATCTGAGCTTGTACTAAGGCTTGTAGAGTCAACTCGTACACTCGGTTGAAGTTCTGGTGCTCCGATGTATCCCCGTTCCACGTCACGGAATCCTTGTTGAACATCAAGCCTCGACCACATTTGATCTTAATATTCTGCGTCCATCCTGCATCACATCGGAAGCTGGACCTGTCGACCCGAACGTTCTGTAGGCTCTTCAACTCTCGTAAGGCTTCCGTAAGAATCAAGAGATCCATACGAGACCGTTCGACGCTTGCTTGTAAGTCATTGTGTGCCGTTTCATTGACCGTGGTAAATAGGGTGTGACCAACACGCTGACCGCTCACGGTTACCCGGTGTACGTATTTCGACAATGTCTTGTGGCGGCTGATCTCAAAGAGTGTAGTCAGGCTGGTAGGATGTAGGATGACTATGAGATGCCTGAAGAACCGCTGCCCGAAAGCATGGGCGGCATGGGCGCTAAGTGCGCGACAAACCCGGCGTACGTTGATGAGGTCCTTGTCGTCCAGGTGATCAGAGATGTTGCCGATTATCTCAGCTGGGAGGTCGAGTAGTCGAAACGGCAGCAGCAACTTGCGAGCAACTTCCGCTTCCTCTTGGGCGAGAACCGCCTTCTTGCGAGCTCGAGTGGTGACCATGGTGGGGAGACGACGGAGACGCTCGCAGACAGAGTGAAGTTGAAGAAGTTGCGTCGATGCGAGGTGAGAGTTCGTGTGAGCGAGGCGCTCTTGCCCGTTTCTCAACACCCGGGTCGTGCGCTGTTTGCGCTAGGCCTGAACTTGATGTGAGAGAAGGTACGACAGACCAAGGATGAGCAAGCGAAAAGAATGATTGGTAAACTTAGCAAGGAACGCATCATGAATTCATTGACGACATGCAGCTATCTATGCACCCGTGCTTGGATTACGACTCCCAGCGGAGCGGACCTGTCAAACTTCCCTGGCTATCGTACCCAATTGTCCCGTGACAGTCTTCGTGCAGTTACTGACTCTACTTCTCGTCTTCATTTCGCACCTCCTAAATCCCTCGATGACAAAGCGGCATTTGCTGGTGTGAAGTCGATCTCGTTGTAATCCAGATTCCCGTAATACTCTTCATAGGTAGATATATCTGGAAGCAGAGCTCCTAAGGCGAGCAAGACCTCCGACCGGTTGTAACACCTGAGGGAGTATGAGTTACCAGTCGGTCGCTGCGATGTAGTGTAGGGTACATTCTGGCCCAGTGAAGAGAGACATACACTCTCTAAAGCTGGCAGATCACGGATGGTCTGTAGTATATCTGCCCAGGTCCCATTGTTCAAAAAGACAAGCGCGAGTTTGAGACGAGACAGCGTACCATGATGCGCCTTGAGGAAGTCGGTTATAGCGGTATTATCCAGATGAACGTGCTTGATGGTAAGGACTTGAAGGTGCTGCCAAACATGAACGCTACCATGGATATTGTCAAAACTGATGCGCTCTTCATCACCACGTAGCTTGAGCTCCTTCAGTTCCGGACATGACGCAGCAAGGTCGGCGGCCCATCCGCTGGTCACAGTAGGGACAATTTCGACTTTGCGGACCTTGAGCGACAGTTTTTCTTTCCAGAAAGGGGAGCCGAGGTCAAATAGCTCAGTTTGTATCGGCGAGTTGGTGAAGTTGTTGAACAGCGAAGCTTCTTCGACACGAAGGTTTAGATCGAGATATATTTTATCGCAGATATTCGCGCCGCGGATAGATTCAATCATAACCTTGAACAAACAACTCAGAGCATTGAAGTCGCCACGGAGGTACCCATTAAAATGCCGGATTGGACCGCAACGGAGACCAATGACTTTCGAAGACCGGTACCAGAAGTTCAGGTAGGAAAGGCTGTCTATCCGAATAATCTCTAGGTTTTCGAAGTTGCGAAGCGCTTCTGTGAGCAAAGCCTCAGCTGTCGACAGAGGCATTCCAACGTGAGGTATCAAAGAAGAACCGCCGATATCGGTGCTAATCGATATAGTCTTGACGAATCGTGAGTACTTCTTCTGACGTGCAAAATGCAACAAGACGCTGAGGCTATCGGAACGCGGCAGAGCCATCAGATGCGCCAGAGAACGGGTTCCGAAAGTGAAAGTTGAACGATCGTTGATGGCGCGCGAGACCAGTCGAATGCTTCGTAGTGAGCGGTTGTCCAAGCGGCTGCATATGCTGCTGAATAGCTCCAAAGGCAAGTCGAGGATCCGGAAGGCGCCATTCACACTGTGTGCGTTGAAAGCGACAGTTAGCTCATCCATGTTAGCGCCGGCTCAGCTGACTGCGCAGCTTGCGCGCTTGGAATGGGTAAGAGGAGCGCGGATGTCGAAATTGCGTAGACGAACTTTGTGGGTAACAGTTGTTGGATGTCAACTGCTCGCACGGGTTCACCTGCTAGCGCCAAGGCTGCGCCTTTACATGTGATCAATCCATCTCAAGTCTTCCTCAACGATATCTCAACAATCTCACACTTCGACATAGCATAGGAACGGAAAAGTGACTGATAAGAGGTAATAATAAATGTACAGACATGGAAGAAGTCTATGGTCCCAGACCCAAAAGAGACATGATTACCCAAAGTGCAACGCCGATAAATGCAGCTCCTGATATCGCAAACGGGCATGCTCCTAAACTCCAAAAGCATTGAGTGATACCCAAATTAAAAGCCAGACGTGCACATCCTGATACAGGGTCCACCGTCAATACACCTGATTGTACTCATCTCTCTTGTACATTATTCGTGCCAACATCAACCCTAAAAACATTCTAAATCTTCCTCTTCTTTGTATGAAACATGTTGTATTCTACCCTCTTTCTCTTCGTCGCCGGATCGGCGGCTGCCTGCGCATTCGTCGGCTTCGGCTTGGGTGCGCTGAAGTGCATCCCAGGCGGTAAGGAGGTCCGCGCGGGTGGTGGCGGCGCATTGCGTTGCTGCGGTGCAGGCCTCTGTGTAATGGTCGGGCGATTCGCGGATAGTGACGGCGCGGGCTGAGGGTCAGGCTTCTTGGAAACGGACGCCGAAGCTTGCTTGGACACTACCATACTTTTCGGGGCCTCATTCTCTGCCATTCGAACCATCCTTGCCGGTGCTTGCCTGACGTTGGTCTTTCGCTGAGCTAGAAGATGTGCTGGGATTTGGCTCGCTTTCGGGCGCTCACGGCCATGGTCGAACATGCCACGCTTCAGCTTGTCGAAAGCGGCTTTGCCTGTCTTTGAAGGTGCACCCGACGGTTGCCCCCAGCTGCTGGTAGTGCGTCCAGTGAACATCTTGCTTGCGCCGGCACCGTATCCAAACCTGGTCTCGACGATCAAGGTCTTGTTCTGTCCGCGATCTTTCTGCAGCGCTTGCATCTGCTGTTTGAGGGCCTCTTTATCCGCCTCTATCTCCAGTTCTGCATCTTTCTTCAACTTGCGATAGACCTTGCTCCAGTTTCGAGGATCGCGCGGCTCATGGGGCTTCGTCTCCCAGTTCGGAATGTCTCGCTTGATAAAGCGAAGCCATATCTCGCCCGTCTCACCGAGTAGTTGTGGGCAGTTGGCCTCAAGTTCGAGCAGCTGATCGGGGCTTTGTATGAATCGGAGGACTGGCTGGAGGAAGGAGTAGGGTAGATCGCCGACGTCGCGGAGCATATCGATATTCTTGATGAGGCGCTGTCGAGCCAGCTCGAAGAGGCTTGCGACGGGCATGGTGACGGTAACGTCTATGCGGAGGATATATCCAAAAGCGTTGCGTAAGATGGTGTTGTGAGGCGGAATGCGAAGATCAAACGGGTCGGGATGTGAAGGGTTTTGGTCGTAGAGAGGTGGTTTGCTGACAGGTTCGTCGGTGTTCGTTGATAGGGTGTCGTCTATGTAATGTGAATCATGGACAGGCCGAACGAGGGCGACGTGAACCGTAAATGGGGCTGATGACCCCACGGGGCTCACGGCAGCATGTTGGTGGACTAGTCCGGATCAAGAAGCTGGTTGTAAGAGTGACGCTTGCCAGAAGGATGCGAAGCGATGAACGGGAGAGTGATGACGAGAGTGAAGAGTGAGTGAAAGTGTAGAAGGCGCGGTGGTCGGTCTCTGACGTCTGGTCAGGCGCTAGCGGACCCCTGCCAAACGCGTTGTTCGATTCAACTCTTGGACTTCAGCATCGCGACTTTGGCGACGACGACGTACGATACCACAAACAACACCTCCCAGTTCTTCGACCATTCAGAAAATATGGCGATCAACGACTGGGGTCTGCTCTCCCAACCAGATGAGGGTAAGGCGTCTTCCACTCACTACAAAGCTCCGACTAATTCCAGCAGATGCGCTGCACAATGTAGCCCGCCTACTAGCTGTGGAAGCACGCCCATACACAAACACGGCCAGTCGCATACTCAAGCCAGACTTCTTCGAGGATGCGCGCCCCAGACAACTCCCCTCCCCGCCTCCGGATGCCTCAGGCGCAGAGGAAGAGGCCGCAGCAGTCGCTGTCGAGCGCGAGCAGCAAGCGCATAAGATCGAGATATGGCGGAAAGACATCATGAACGAGCTGTCACTGCTGGACTTTGCGATTGTTCGATCCGAATTCACCACGAATAGCAATCACACCGAGCGCGCGCGTTACGCCGATGAGAAGACGGCCATCGAGGCAAAGCAGGAGCACGTGCGCAAGAACATAGAGAACCTGCGCGTCAGACTGGTCGAGGCGAAAGAGACGCTGGCCGTGCGCAAGACGTATGACGAGCTCACGGAAAAGATCACCAACAGCAAGATGCTGAAGCCACGGGACGAGCAAGCACACGCCCACGAGAAGCTGGACCAGGAGATAGAAGAGCTCAATTCAGAAGTCCGGTTGGCTAAGGCTACCTGGAAGGAGCGACGCACGCAGTTCGGACGAATCGAGGAAGAAGCACGCGGCATGTTGCGCATGATCAAGGACGAGAAGGAGGAGGCTGAGCGCAAGGAGGGCATGATGAAGGATGGTGACGAAGATGGCGAAGGAGAGGGCAGCACTTCCAGAGGAGACGTTAGCCATGCCGGTACACCGCGACCGGATGGTGGCATGACACCTGGGCATGCCAGCCAGAGCGGAGACGGCTCTTCGTCACTACGCGTACCACCACAAGATCGCCTGAAGCCTCTATCACGGGAAGCCAGCGCCGCTCCCTCACCTGCTAGATCTGGTGCCGCCGATGACACAGAGATGGCAGACCTTGGGGCACACTCAGGAGATGCCAATGATGGTGACTCTTCTGGGCTGGAAGAGGGTGAGGATCTTGAAGATGGGGAGGAGGATGGCGAAGATCGCACAGACACCAAGATGGACGAATCGTGATCACATGTAGATGATGGTTCTTTGATGATTTGATTGCATAGCGCGGTGTTCGGGTATCATTCCATCATCTTTGTACCACTACCATACGGAAGCAGTACCGACTATCTGTTCGGTAGTTACGAATCTAAGAAGCTTCACGCATAGCCGCCTTGCCCTTTTCGACAGCCTCTTTCGCCTTGGTGATTTCCTCCGGTGATGCCTGGGCGCCGCCTTCTTTGTTGTTCTCCTACAGACTGTTAGTATGGAATACCCAGCCCATGGCATCCTAAACTTACGAGCTCCTCCTCCAGCCGCTCAACTGCCTGCTCAATCTTGGTCTTCATTCCAGGCAGGACGTTCTTGGTCTCCTGGAGTGCTTGACGCTACACCGCAGTTAGTGATCATGTTCAGTATCAGGACTGCCGAGACTCTGTACCTCTTGCTTTAGGGTGTATTCGCCGTTCTCATCTCCCTCATTGGCCTCGGCCTTCTTGATGCGCGCCTCTTGCTGCTCGATTTCCTTGTGGTAGCTGGCTTCTTCCTTGACAAGGCGGGTTACGACGCCAGTTGCGATCGCGAGTTTAGAGGGAGGCGCCATGGTCAAGATTGATGTTGGTTACGGAGCGAAGTGTTGAATTTGTGATTGGGAAAGGTAAAGAATGAAGACTGGAGGTTTAGTTGAGTTGATTAGTGTCGCTGTTCGTCGTTGCCTGCTTGTAAACATTTGTTCACAGCGGGGCTAGCTGCCCCACTAGTAGAATTAGTCTACAGCTTGGTCTACATGTGTACACATAATGCTGTCAAATCGCAGTTGATGTTTGCAGAATGACCTCGGTGGCTTTCATAGAAAGACGTCTCCAGTAGCAGTCGTCTTTTGGCCTGCAATTGGACTTGCCTCTGGCATGCCAAGACCACTTACGTCCGTTTCCAGACTAGTTCAGAACGCGTCCCACGCGTCGCTGCGAAAGGAGTAGGCGCGACAAGCCCACCGTCCCTGGCAACCCCTCTGCAACATCAACACATTCACCGTTGCTGCCGCATAGAGCACCGCAACCATGTCTTCTCCCGAGAAGCGCCGCTCTCAACGCACTTCAGCGTCGGCGACTCCACGGCGAAGCGCCCGTGGTCAGAATTCTCAGATATCCGACAGCAGCCCAGCGCCAGTAGGTCCAGAGGAGCAGTTGCAGTCAGAGGCTTCGCAGGCGTCGCAACGTGGATCGCAAGCAACTCCTCGCAATGCAAGATTCCAGACCACTTCGACACAATCCCCGCTCTTCTTCCGCTCCTCGCCTGCAAACCCCTCCAATTCGGGGCCAGCGAATGGCGACGAAGAGAGTGATGGCGGTGCGACACCAAAGGCGTCTGCGATGACGATTGGGGGTATGTAGAGATTGATATGAGCTCCAGTATGCACCGCTGACAGACACAGATTCATCGCCCATCCACTACGCATCCTCTTCTAGCCCTGGCCGAGCCCGCAATGCCCAGAACGTCCCTGGGAGCAGTAGCAGTGCCCTTTTCGTAGGCGGCTCCGAGTCTGCAGCCCGCAATCGACGAAGCGATATCCACTCAGACGTTTTCGGCACCAGCTCTACCAATCGCCGGCGCAGGCTCTTTGTCGACGAGAATGGCATGCCAGTGCAGGAGGCTTCGGACGCGCCAACCTTCTCCAACATCAACCCCGACACATCAGATGCAGACGTCTTGGGCGGCAACTCTACTCGAGTCATTTGGGGAACCAACGTGTCGCTAGTAGATGCCAGACATGCCATGAGAGACTTCTTGATGAACTTCCGAAGAAAGTATCGCATGGTCCAAGACGGCGAGCTGGCTGAGGGCTTGAGTCTTCCGGACAGTCACCCGGCCATGGCTAGGGAATATGTCGACATCATGAAGATGATGCTGGAGCTCGGTGTCACGCCATTGAACCTGGACGCGCGCAATCTCAAGTCTTATCCGCCAACAAGGAAACTCTGGCATCAACTGCAGGCTTATCCGAACGAAATCATCCCCATCATGGACGTGGCGATCAAGGACACTATGCTCGAACTTGCTGAGAAGCGCATGGCAGAATTGCGGACCCAGATGTCACAAGCACAGCGTGCTGCTCAACCCAGGGCTCGCGACTCGAGCTCCCTCCCGCCCATGCTGAGTTCCGATGCCCCTACACCTGGCGCCCCGTCCCCGGCTCCGTTCGCAGAGATTCCGAACCTGGTCAGCGAGGTCGACCAAAAGACGTACAACGTTAGGCCGTTCGGTCTCGATCACACCATCAACTTGCGTGAGCTCAATCCTGGCGATATGGACAAGCTCGTCAGTGTGAAGGGTCTGGTAATCAGGACCACGCCCATCATCCCGGATATGAAGGATGGTAAGTGTGCCACAAGAATGTCCAAGGTCTTTCGCTAATGTTGCTAGCTTTCTTCCGGTGCTCTGTATGCAATCATACTGTCAGGGTCGACATTGACCGTGGCAAGATCACCGAGCCCACCAAGTGCCCGCGCGCCGTATGCGATTCGCCAAACTCGATGCAGATCGTGCACAACCGCTCCGGCTTCGCGAACAAGCAGGTCATCAAGCTACAAGAGACACCGGATGACATGCCGGACGGACAAACACCTCATTCGGTGTCATTATGTGCCTACGATGAGCTCGTCGACGTTTGCAAAGCCGGTGACCGCGTCGAGATCACTGGTATCTTCAAGTGCAATCAAGTTCGCATCAACCCGCGCCAGCGATCCGTAAAGAACATCTTCAAGACTTACGTAGACGCCCTCCACATCCAGAAGGTTGACAAGAAGCGAATGGGCATTGACGTGTCAACAATCGAAGAGGAACTCGCAGAGCACGCAGCTGGTGATATTGAAGAGACCCGCAAGGTCTCCGAAGAGGAAGAGGAGAGGATAAAGGCTACTGGCGCTCGTCCTGACGTTTACGATCTGCTCTCTCGCTCGCTGGCGCCCAGCATTTACGAAATGGACGATGTGAAGAAGGGTATCCTGCTTCAACTCTTCGGTGGCACCAACAAGCAATTCGAGAAGGGTGGCAGTCCAAAATACCGTGGCGACATCAACGTCCTACTGTGTGGTGACCCATCCACAGCCAAATCTCAGATCCTACAGTATGTACACAGGATCGCACCGCGCGGTGTGTACACCTCTGGAAAGGGTTCCTCTGCAGTTGGTCTGACTGCATACGTCACCCGCGATCCCGAGACCAGACAGCTTGTGCTTGAGTCTGGTGCTTTGGTATTGTCTGACGGTGGTGTATGCTGCATCGACGAGTTCGATAAGATGTCGGAGGCAACGCGATCCGTTCTTCACGAAGTCATGGAACAGCAGACGGTTTCCATCGCCAAAGCTGGTATCATCACCACCCTCAATGCCCGTACCTCGATTCTGGCATCTGCCAACCCCATCGGATCGAAGTACAACGTCAACCTTCCCGTTCCGCAAAACATCGATCTTCCGCCTACGCTGCTTTCGCGTTTCGATCTTGTCTACCTCGTCTTGGACCGCATCGATGAGCAGAACGATCGTCGCATGGCTCGCCATTTGGTTGGCATGTATCTTGAAGACACGCCTGAGAATGCCAACAAGAATGAGGTCATGCCTATCGAGTTCTTGACTGCCTACATCTCTTACGCGCGCTCAAACATCCACCCCAAGATCACTGAGCCCGCATCGAAGGCTCTCGTTGACGCATACGTCGCGATGCGCAGCCTTGGTGCTGACATTCGCTCGCAAGAACGAAGAATCACAGCCACCACACGTCAATTGGAATCCATGATCCGTCTCGCAGAAGCCCACGCAAAGATGCGCCTATCAGAGGAAGTCACGGCCGACGACGTCCACGAGGCTGTCCGTCTCATCAAGTCGGCGCTCAAGCAAGCAGCTACGGATGCACGCACTGGTTTAATCGACATGTCGCTTCTCACCGAAGGTACATCGACCAGCGACCGCCGCAGGAAAGAAGACCTCAAGCGTGCGGTGCTTGCCTCGCTCGATGAGCTTGGCTCTGCTGGCCAGAGTGTGCGCATGAACGACCTTGTGAAGAAGGTGCGAGAAGGCGCCAGCGAACAAGTCGAGAACCAGGAGTTTCTTGAGGTGCTGCGTAGTGCCGAACTTGAAGGCGCTGTGCAGATCAGTGGTGAGGGCATGAGGAAGATGGTAAAGAGGGTCATTGGCACCTTCTAGGTCGACTACGAAGCCATGGCGTTTGAGGGGTTATGGGACTGGCATATCTCATGAGACGATGATGCGATGGGGTGGATTGGGTAGTTTAGCAAGCACTTTGTTGTTGCGTTGCACTTGTTTAGACATAGGGTCGTCTTGAATAAGACATTGAATGTTTTACTTTGCTCAAGAAAAAATAGTTGTGAGTATGCACGTAATGTCTTTTGACGATCACGATGTGAGGAAGGTGCAACGACGGCGGCTCTTCCCTCCAAGGCTGTTCCTGCCTGACTTTCATGAGCGCCACTAGCGCCGCACCCCAACGCTTGGTGTCAGCCCTGGAGTGATCCTGCATGAAGGCAGAACTTGCGACCCCGCATTCCTGTCTTTTGCCTTTGACCTTGTACCTTGTCCACACTGGCTTCCTCGCTCTTCAAGACTGTGTCATGTCCATCTCCAGCGTTGGCGAAGCGTCCGATCCGTCCAGACTAGAACAGGGTGTTGAGACACTGAACCCGACGTTCTGTGCTACGTGCAGGAGGCTTTCTACACTGCCTGAGGATCTGGTTTCTAAAGAATACGTGCACGTTCATTACACTTTGGAAGACATCGCCGAAGCCGCAAAGCGAAAATGCTTGCTCTGTTGTCGCTTTCTTACTTTCCTGGAATCGGGAGATGGTATCAAAAACATTACTGGAGACGGTGGTTTTCATGCGTATCTCTGCTATATAACAAACCACCGATCACACGACGCATCGGATCTGCCTAGCCTCGAATTTATCAACTTCGGAATTGTTGGGTACACCGGTATTGACGACCGTCGTTTTGGACTACAACTCCATGTTTCCGAGTACAATCTTGCGAACGGAACGCCACTTGTGTATCACAGACATGAACTCAATACGCTGCGCCCGGTACCTGTCACTACAGCCTTGACTTCTTGGACTGGCGACGAAGCACATCTCCGCACCATCACTGAGTGGATACAAAGATGTGAGGAAACACATAGTGCTTGTCGTCAGGAGAAGCTCGGGAGGACTGGTACGTTCGTACCGACCAGACTCATCGATGTTTCAACCGCCGATCTACCGCACCTTACAATCGCGGCCAGACTCTCCGACAAGAAGGACTGTAGATACATCACTCTGAGTCACAGATGGCAGAACGAAGACATGCCTAAGCTTCTGACTTCGAATCTGCACGAAATGCTTGAAGGCATCGAACCAAACAAATTACCGACAGTATTTCTTGACGCTATTGACTTGTGTCGAAGACTAAGCGTACCCTTCATATGGATCGACGCACTTTGCCTTATCCAGGATGACCCCACGGACTGTGACCACGAGATATCGTCCATGGGGGAAATATACGCTAATGCATTTATGCACGTGGGAGCGACAAAGGCCTCTAATATACCTGGAACAGGACTGTATACAGAATCGAACTCAATCGGCCTCGCATCATTCTACATGGACTTTCAATGGGGCCCACTGAGGTTCCCTCGTATTGTTCACGAAGTCACTGCGGTAGAACGTATCAACCAATCAGTACTGATGTCGCGCGGTTGGGTTTTCCAGGAACGACTTTTAAGCCCCAAGTCTATTTACTTCGACGATCTGCTTGGATGGGAGTGCACACAACTAGTCACCATCGAGTTACAGCCGGAAGGCGCACCGAATCTTACTGTGGGAAATGGTTGGGGCTATGACTTGCCGTTCAAACTATCTAGTCTTCTCGGGCGACGGAATACCCTGGACAAAGGTGGAGAAACAGTTGATTATCACATGAGATGGCTAGCTCTTGCGCAATGGTTTTCGGGTTGCAAGTTCACATACGACGAAGACGTACTGCCCGCCATATCGGGGTTAGCAAGAGCATTCGAGGCGAAATTGCAAGATCGGTACGTGGGTGGTATCTGGTATAGGGATCTTGTCCGAAGTCTACTTTGGGCACAGCCTTTGGCGTGGAATATCGATCAAGCAGTGTTGCTTCAAAAAGGCCGCGGAGGTTCGTAAGCTCCTTTGCTACTCGTACCCAACAGTCGGACTTTGTCTAATCCTCAACAATAGCACCTTCGTGGTCTTGGATTTCATTGAAACAACGTGTTATATTCTTATGGCTAGGACCCATACTCCAACAGCTGTCCGACCAGCGACCCGCGCATGTCCTCGGAGTGCATATAGAGCATGTTCAGGATGATCAATTTGGGAGAATATCGTCCGGACGTCTCCAGCTCGCATGCTACATGCGAAAAGCCTCTAACAGACCAGCAAGAAACGGAGCATCGCATATTAACCAATGGGTTCTTTACAGCGAATGGACCGAGAATTTTGATGACGGCCGACAATTGTGCGCTGGCTGCTGGTTCTGTGTGCTTCAACTTCTTGAGGCTTATCGTCGTTGGGACGTAGACGATAACGCCGAGATAGAATGGGAGCCGGCGTACCTACTCGGTATCATCTTGGAACCTGTCGACTTGTCTCAGCGACTATACCGAAGAGTGGGGCTTTTTGTGCATCCGTGGGGAGAATATAACACAAGCCAAACGAAAGAGCTTTGCCCGGAGTTCGCGGACGTTGCCCGTTTGGAGGATATGGAGCAAGAAGAGGTCACCATTATCTGATGAGTAGTGGACGGATCGTTTTAAACTGCAACACCATTTATACCAAGTACGCCAATCGCTAATCTAAACCACACTGCTCAATGCCCTTTCGTAGTTCTCCTTCAACCAAAACTTTCGCCATTTCGCCTGCAGGCCCCTCTCCGCCCATCTCCGCGGGTCATCGATGTCAACATACACGTCAGCTTCGTCCTCGCCATCTTCGCTGTCCTGCGAAATCATTCGGATAGCAAGACGTTTCGATGGACCCGTTTTATGCCATATGATGGCCTCCAGAGCAAACGCGATAGGATATTCGAATTGAGACATCATGTTCGAAACCAGCCAATTCCTGCACTCAACCTGCTCCACGCGGATTGAGTTTTGAGATACCTGATGTATGTCGATTGAAGAACAGCCGTGAGTATAGAACTGGAATCCAAGCCCAGCGAGATTCGGTACGCGCTCTTGCAGCAACTGCACAAGACCCGTATACGTGCTATCCCATTCGTTCGGGCCGGTAAGCGTGATATGATGCAGATGATTCATGCGCTGCGGAGCATGTCTGATTAGATGGTTTAACCAGGGGTGTAGGTCCTGCGAATTGACTGACAAGACGGTGTCACGCAGGAAAAGCTCCTTAGCTTCATTGCGGATAGCCTTGTTGGATGCTATGAGGGCCCAGGGTCCTCGGGGCTCGACTGGAGAGTCGGCTTTGTAGCTGCAACGATCTTCTTCTTTGCACATGCCTGACCACTCGGGGTTCGCGCATAGCAACCGCGTGTTCGGATTGGTTTGGCGGCAGGGATACCAGACGAACGGTGGTGGCTTCCTGACTTGCGATGAAGCTTTTCCCTTTGTCTTTACACGTCTGCGTACGTGGATGTGCAATAAGTCGCGTAGGTAATCGTAGATCTGAAGGCGCATTTCAGTTGGGAGGCCTTCGAACGTCGCTCGAGGGTTTCGGGGTGTCTTGAAAATGGAGGCAGGATGTATTTCCTCGATGTCTGAATCTTCGCATGTTACGGTCTTTCTCTTCTTCCTCTTCTTCTTCCTCTTCTTCTTCCCTTTGTTGTCTTGACGGGTCGATTCAATGGAACCCGCTCGAGACATGCTGGAACTGTCTGATGACGTGTCATAGTAGTCATCATAATCGACAACCTTTCGCTTTCGAGTTGCGCGGACCATTGTAGAGTGACAGATATGGTGAGTGGTATCGAGCTTGGTCGGCATATAACTAGGTATGCTTCACTCACCCCTTGCATATCAACCAGATGCGTGGCTGCGGCACAGCTGGCATAGTTTCCAGGCAGCGACGCACCCACCTATCGGAATCTGCGCGTATATGCATCATATCCTACGCGATGTTACACTGCGTCTTTGGGTAGTGCTAGATGTCAGCGTTGCACCTTTCCCCCAAGCGATCACAGATGGAGGTGTTTGACTATCCAAGTGTGAGCTGAGTCAGCGATGAGCCTCGGCACGAACCATCTACAGCGGTTTGCTTCCCACAACGTCCGCAACAGCCTGCGCTCACATTGAAACTCTACGATGCCTGACTTGCATAGTGAAAGCGCCGTGAAAGCTCGATGTACTCGAAACGATAACCCTCATTACTCCGGCAGTGCTTATCGATGACTGGATAGCTGAAAGTCCGACGAATGCCTACTTCCATAGCTTAATTCAACCATTACCCCGACTCACACGAGACCCATCATTGACACCATGAAGACGTCCAAGTATGCACCAAAGACGCCTGCCGAAAGTCTAGCCCAATCGAAAGCCGAGAAGCTCAAGCAGGATAAAGATCGCGTAACGCGTTTGCTAGGACGCGTCCGCTGGAAGGCCGAGATGCTCATGGTGTCCTACTTCCGCACCATGGAGATCGTACAGGCAGCTGCGCAGGAGAATGAATACCACCAGTCTCAACACGCAATGGGAAGCGGTGCATCGAGTGTAAGCAGCTATCAGCCCCGTTACCCCACCCGTCGCGAGACTGACACGGCGCAGAAACAAGCCGAATCCATGTTCAAAGTCGACTTCTTCGAATTCTACACGCTGCTCGAACGCTACATCACAGACTGCCTCGCCATCTTCGGCGTTTCTGTCTCCGCCTCCGCGCCGCGCACAAACTTCAATGCCCTACGTTACGAGACCAATCCTGATCTACACCGAACGCGACCGATGGCTTCGCATGCCTTCCACGCAAACCTCCTAGAAGCTTTAGATGACGAGAAGAGTCCATTAGCGGGATCGCTGGGGCTACAGGATATTCGTGTACAACTATGCATTGCGAAGGAATACCGTAATGCGTGGAAAGATGCTGATAGCAAGGCAAACATAGCCAGCGGCGATGTCCGCGCGAACCTCTCGCTTCAGGATCTGCAACTCGAGCATATGTTGCGCAATATCATTGGTGGCTGTGACCTTGCTCACGAAGCAGTACAGCAGCATTCTGACGGTACTACGAATGGTACTTTGACCAGTCGAGACTTCGAGCCAAAGACGACGTACGGATACACAAGCATGGAGATTGAAGATACGCCTTTCGAATACATGGACGACGCTATGGATCTTGACTGACACAGTGTCATTCGTGGAAGGATAAGACTACATAGAGCCACTATACTTGGTCATTGCTAAAGCCGATCGACGGCTCACGATGTAAGTCGCTACGTTCTCCTTTCTATCTCCTCGACCGCCTTGCTACTTCTATCTTAAGCTACCGCATCTCTACGCGCTCAGTCTCTCTTCGATCCCACTCAAGGCCTCAATCGGGCTCATCGGCCGATGTTGCTCAATACCAACCTTCTGCATCATATGCTCCTCATCGTGTCTTTCGTCTTGCAACAAACTATCCGCCCGGTACCTGTTGCCATCCAATCTGGCTGTCGTTCGCTCGAGGGCAAGCTTCTCTTGTTCCAACTCCCACTTGCACCTCTCCTTGCAATCCCAACATACACTCCTCTTACACACGCGCATGTCATACTTCCACTCATGTCGGTTCAACATCTCCTGACAGTGTGCACAGTCCATCGGAATCACAATCGTCTCCATATCGCCACGTCGGCGCGCAATGCTCAGGCCTTTGCTGGTGCGAGTGTGGATTTTCATATCCCCATGGCTACTAGCATCGATGCCGTCGAAGACAACGAGCTTGTCGACTTTGCACCACCACGCTGGTCGATTGCCAGCTTCGGTCCGCGCACGAACTGATGTGCTGGTGAAAGCGTCGGCATGTGCGCCTGGACCTGGCAGCCAGCACCCATTCGTCGTCTGCCGTGGCGGTGTGAATACGCGCGTCTTCTCTTCTTCGACCTTCTCTTTCTTCGCCGACATGTTCAAGCGTTCTTGTAGAAGCGCTGTAGGTGACCGCAGAGCAGCTTTCGACTGCGTCTTCGAATTGCGGATCAGATCGTAGCGCTTCTCAAGCTCGGAGCGTGGCTTGGAAGAGTCGGATACGGGGTTCGTTCCTAGGTTCAGCTCTGCAGGCCGTTTCAGGCGTGCTATCGAGTCTGTGCGTTGACGGCGTGAAGAGGTCGATGTCGATGCGGTATGCTTCAAGGAGATAGATGAGTTTTTCGATTGATGATGGGTGTCATTCAGAGCGAGGGACGTGGGTCGGGACTGTGGTGGGAGGCTGTCATCGTCTGAGACATACACACCAGAGTCTCGGTCGCGGGATTGCGTGGCATTGGTAGTTGCGGTAGACACTGGCCGTTTGAGAGCGTTGTCTTGGCCGTGCGTAGAAGGGGAAGGCGCGGGACTTTCTTGCTGTGGAATGGCTTCCTGGACATGTTGGACCGCTGCTGTCTCTTCCTTCGCAACAGAAACCAGTCTCTCTGTCGCAGCAGTGCCTTGAGGCTGGCTCAATGGCGACGATTTTGGTGGCGGTGCTGGCGCCTCTTCATTGTCGTCCAGAATCAGCTTCTTCGAGTAATTCTTGACTGGAACCTGGAGCTCTCGCTCAGGCTCTTGCATCAAAGGCTCTCGCTCTCCAGCAGGTGGCGTTGCGATAAGAGGCACGGCTTCCAACACCTGCTCAGGCTCCAGCGGCATGGCGTCATCGTCGAAGAGGAAGACCCCAGAATCCTCGCCATCTGGATTGAGATCCAGGTTCTTGGCTACCAGAGGGATAACCATACTAGTGTCTTGAGCTGCTGCATCTTCGTTGAGCAGCGGTGCTTTGGACGGATCAGGCTTGTTGCTCTTCCAGAACGCGAAGGACGGCATATTGTTTAAGGAAAAGACTGTGGGCCGAACGCTATCGGGAATGAATGAGTGTGAATAAATGAATGACTGAAGAGCAGCGTCTTACTCCCATCCTGCTCCCATCTCACTCTTTACATACCCTCAACCCACCACGCCGCCTCCAAGACCCTACAAGCACAGCCCCCGCAACCCACGCGTCCTCCAATACCCCTCTCCATCACCACATCCTCTAATTCTACATCCCGATTCCCTGAATAATCTCCTTTCCACGATGCCAAATGGCTATCTGACGTCTGTCTACTCGCTCAATGTGGAGGTGGTGCGATGCGAAACACCGACAGCCGGGATCTAACTGGCGCATTGTTTTACAACATCCTAGCCCGGCCCTGTCTCAGACGCGAGTGACGTTCATGCGCGCTAGGATCATGGGGGTGGGATATCGATAAGAAGGATGTGGGACGGGGATGCGGTTTATGCGTCGTGTGCGTGAGGAGGGGTGGGTGTTGGAAGTTGATGATGTGCGAGTATTTTGACTGGAGTGTTTTGAAACATCTATGAAGAGGGACTACGTGTCTATGCGCATACAGTCCTTTGCTATTGTATTGAAGTTGCCGTATTAAGATAACACGGTAGCTATCTAGTCCTGGTATGCAAGCATTCTTACACGACGCGTCCCTTCACCTGCTTGATGTTCTTGACGTTGATGTCGCGCCATCCTGTAGCGGCGATAAGAGCGCATCCCAGCATACAGATACTAGTGATGAGCATAAGTCGTTGCGAATCAGCATAAGACTGCGCAATCCCGGTCCTCTCGGGCGATCCCCACTCGTAGGACAGCTGGTTAGGCAGTGAGGCGTAGATATCCGCGACATTGACGCCAGCCGGGACGTTCTTGACAAGATTGTTGTAGAAAGTCCCCGTCCAGATAGCAGCTGACACTGTGCTTCCAACTGCGCTGCCGACAGAGCAGAAAAGGTTGAGAACGGCGATGATGACAGCCATGTGCTGATGGTCTGATGGCGCCATCATAGCTAGCTCACCTGCGATGACGATTGTGCCTCCTGCGACCGCAGTGAAGATCTGCGTCATAACGATGAAACCCACTGATGTGCCCGGCTGCCGGAAGTGGATCATGAGTCCCAGAGCCAGAATGTCGATCGGAAGTGCGAAGAAGACGGCAACCCACTTGAAGCGCCCTGTAATCCTGATTGCCGGTCCGACAGCCGCTAAGCACCAGAAGCAGGATACGACGCGGTAGATACTCTGGACGTAACTGGCGGTGGTCACGTTGAGGTTCCAGACCACCTGTAGCATGGAACCAAAGTAGCTTCCCCAAACTGCGCTGTTGAAGTAGACGAATACGAACATGATGCCAGCGAGGAACACGGTACGGTCCAGGAGCAGTTTGTACGGGATGAACGTGACAGGCGCGAGAAACCTTTCCCAGATAGGGAATGCGATGAGTAGGATGAAGCCAGCCACTATCATTCCGATGATCATAGGACTCTTCCACTTCTCCGCTTGGTAGCTGTACAAGCTGAACGGCAGCAAGAACAGCGCCATACCTGCTACCAGTATCAAGATACCAACAGCATCGATATCGACGCAAAACCTCTTGATGGCTGCAGCGCTCCAGTCGATTCTACGCGGTTCAAGTAAACCCTGCTTCCGCGCCTTTCTGTCGTTGAAGAGGACCAACGCAGCGAGGGGTGTGACAACGACTGGGATGATGATGGTGAAGATGCCGAAGGCCCAGCGCCAGCCCGGTCCGGAGAGCACCGATTGTGCAACGGGACCGCCGATCCAGGTTGTGATTATGTAGGGCGAGGTTGCGAAGGAGAGCATGAGAGCGCGGTTCTTGAGGGTCGAGGTATCGGCGATGAAGACGGTCAGGATGTAGGATACTGCTTGTGATCTGACATCTTGTTAGCGATACTTTTTCCAACCTCGGCTGGCAAAAGATGTAGATTGCATACCCAGTAGAAGAGAACACCTGAGCCGCAGCATACGTCTCCACGTTCTTACATGAAGCCATCATGATGTAGCCCACCATCCACACGCACAGCGAGAGTAAAAGTCCTTGAGGCCGTCCCCACATATCCAGCAACTTGGCTAAGGGGATCTTGGACAGCCCGCCGATGATCGAAGACATGATTCCCGTGGCAGCGGTGAGGGAATGAAGCCGAAAGGCGCTGGTTACGTATGGGTTCATGGCGCGAATGACTACTTCTTGAAGGGCGGTGACGAAGTAGATCCACCAGATGCTGTGCAGATGTTAGCAGAGGTATGAAAATAGAAGAGCGAGACCGACACGACATAGGCGCCGATGAGATGGTATTTCGTCCATACTGTTGCCGCTGCCTCGACCGCTTTGACACCGGCTTGGGCGTTGCTGGAGAGACTTTCTTGATCGGTAGCCTTGTCGTGAGATGCATCGGTATGTACGCCCTTCTCTGTGTCGGCCGCTTGACGAGACATACCGGCGGGCTCGACAGAGTCGGTAGCCTGGTTCTTGGAACGAGAGAGGAACTGCATACTGTCTGACACCGAAGCGATGGCGCAATCCGGCCAGAAAGGAGAGAAAAGGATCAACGAAGAGGCCTACTGCGCCCAATCGCTGTATCTTACAATGCGTTCTTATACTTTCTCGAATATCCAGAACCCTATCCTACCCGTTTGTCACTCGTATAAATCCACAGAGCCGCAGTCTTTAGGCCACCACATGCCACTGCCGACCCTCCAGGACCATGAGACTGGAACCGCCTTCTACATTTCGCACCTATGACAAGGCTACCAAGGCGGTTTCAAGTACTTGGCAGTGCTTGGTCCCGGAACATCGATACTTGAAGTAGTATTGAGGATGCGTAAAGTGGAGTGGTGGTGTTCGTGAAGGTGCTAGCGCGGAAAATTCGATCTGATTAGATGCAGAGATAATCTTATCAGCGGGGATTCGGAGCATTGGAAGTCCGGGCGAAGCTCGGATCTTGGACGGTATGGAAGGAGCGCAACGTGTTGTTTACTGGAGGCGCGATATTGAGAAGGAATTGCTGCCACGTGTCTTTGTCGCTTTCCTACCTTGGTGACTATGTGTAAATTTGTAAAGGAGCTGCTAGGTGTATGCTGCTGGTTTAGTCGACGTGAGAGATGTCAGTCGATTGCGAGGGCGCGACGTCAAGATCGAATCGTGATCGAGAGTCGTCCGTTACGTTACATTGGACAGTACTGCGCCCCTACCTTATTACAGTTCTGGCAATGCGCTCCCGTTGTTACAGCGTCTCAGTGATGTTTCGACCGGCTAAAGGGCTATGATGCACATTGAATTAGGAAACCTGCAGCAGGCTACAAGTGCGATGACTGAGTGACTGCACCCGTCTGAGGTGAGACCGTGCCGACCCTCAAGCGTCGACGCGGCAGACAATAACCTGCTCACGAGCATGTGGGATGAAGTCCGTGGGGTGTTCACCTGCGATTTGCAGGATGTGCATGAGAATTGCTTCTGCGCGAGTGCCGACATGCCGGGCATGTAGGCGTGGTGCGCAAACCCCCTGAGGGAAGCTAGCGCAGCTGGCGATCAATCGTTATCACAAGACAAGGTGTGCAGGGCGTGGAGAAAGTTGAAGCCACTCCATAAGACGGCAGGCCGCAGCTGACGATGCGATGAGAGAGCGATTCGTCGTGTTCGGGAGATAGCAGGTCTTTGTGCGATGCGCTGGCAGGCGTCGGTTCGTGCCTGAAATGCGCCTCGGGTGCGTCAGCGTTCCCGTCCAGGGCTGGCCGGATGCAAGCAGGCAGCTTTGAGCGTGCCAGTCTTCACAACGTTAAACCTCGTCCATCGTCGACTGCAGCGCGTTCAAATGCCCACGCTGTCTGCGCGCCACAGCCCCCCTGTACCGACAGCGACAGCTCACTCCCCGCGCCAGGCCCTGTCCAACGGCCGCACGCCGCGTACTCATTACAGCAGCCTCATCTACTTACCGCCCATTCGCACCCGGACCTGCCTGCTGTCCAGGCCCCAACCAGCGAAGACGCGCCGGAGCCCGCGCAGGATGCCACGAGTGCTGCGGCCCATTGAAGCAAAAGCACGTCCATGATGATGCCTCCGACTGCATCCACTGCCGACGACCTCGACGGCTTCCAGTCCTTGACCGGCGTGGCAGAGAGTGCAGAGCCCACTACGTCAACGCCTGCCCGCGACGACCCCACGAGCAGCACCACCGCCCCAGACATGTCGGCTCCCATGCGTCAACACCCGCTGGCTGCCCAGCGCCCGCCCTTCAGCGTCAACGGCTCGCCCTCGCCGCGCTCGTCGCGAGAAGCCTCGCCCGCAGGCCCTCACCACCGCAGTGCCACGCCCTCCGGCGCCAGTGCGAGGCCGGGCTTCCGCTCACGCAAGAGCAGCGCCGATGCGAGTCCCAGCCGCGGCTCCAGCCTGTCCAACTCGACTGCTGCCCCGGGCGTGCAGCGTGCTCTCTCCTCCACCAGCATACCGGAGCTCACCCCAACATCGTCGACCGACACGGTGCGAGCCACACGCGCTTCCAAGCCATCGTCAAGAGCGAACTCGGGCGACACGACTCCCCATTGGCCCCTCTCACCGCGCCTCAAGTCACCACCGCCGGGCGATGACGGCCGCTCTCGTTCGCGCACCAACTCGCTGCGTTCGCAGATCAGGAAGCCCGAGGCCCAGTCGACGCCCGCTATCGTCGTCCAGAGCTCGTCCCCAGCCTCAGTCTCTCGCTTCCCAGTGAGAGAAGACGTGCCCGTGAGCGACGTCGACGAGCCACCAGCCCAGCCACAGACACAGCCTCAGCAAACCATCAAGGCGCCCTCGCGCAGTTCCGGCGGCGCGGCTCCCAAGCTGGCAACGGTGCAAGAATCTAGCTTGCCTGCCACACCCGGATTTGATGGTCTAGAGCCGCAAAGGTACGCTTTCCCCGCAACGGCCCCACTGTTTGTCATCGCGACGCACGTTAGACTATCGACGGAGCCAATTTCCGCTGCCATCCGCAAACTTTGTTAACCTCGCTCTTAGCTTTGTTCCCCCAGCGACTTCCCACAGAACTGACCAGGACCGAAATGACGTCAATTCGTCCAAAGTCACCGAAGACCTCAGCACCAAGCACGACACGTCCAAGCACACTGAGAGCGGGAGCGACAGCGCGACCAAGAGCGCCAAGAAGGGCAAGATGCAGGAACAGCGCTCCGCCTACACTCATCGTCCGCACACCGTCTCGGCCAAGCCCTCCCTGTCCTCAATGTCGACGCGATCGCGAGACCCGCCCCTCCGCAACATGACGGTCGAAACCGAGACCGTGCCCTCTGTCGCGCAGCCGTCAATTGTAAACCAAGACAGATCCGTCTCGGGTCGCGTCGACGGCGGCATACGGCTCAAGCCCAGTAACGAGACAATTCGTCCCAAGACCCAGAAGAAGGCCCCCAAACGGAAGGCCGCATCCATCAATGCAGGCACTGGTAGGTTGCAACACATCTCGTACCACTATTACATTCCAAGCCGGCCGGAGCACGGCTCTCGCTCCGGCGTGCACCCGTCATTCGGCAGCCCCGTCTCATACCGCTCATATGACGACCGGCCGTCTTTGTTGACCTTGTCACCCCCAAGTCCAGCGTTGAGCATGGCTCCTTCCCGCCCTCCCCATCTCAGCTATTTTTATCCAAGCACTAACTCAAGTTATCGTACAGCTTCATCCAAGGCAGATGTATTCGAACAAAAGGTGGCCAGCGCCGTCGACGAGGCCGACTCGTCTGACTCGGACGCTACCTTTATCTACGAATCGAATCCTCCCGAGCAGCCAACTCGCAGCCGCCAGCACCACTCGCGAACGCCAAGCATGACGTCGTTAGCCAGCCTCACAGACCCACGACTCCAGATCCGCGATACGCACAAGCATCCAAGCAAGAAGAGCAGCATCAAATTCACGAACCCATACACCAACGCGAGCATTGATGGCGATGACCGCGGCGAAGGGACTGTCCGCATCGGCTCCGGACGAGCGGGCGGAGGTAGCCACCATCACCACATTGGAAGACATGGCCAGGGTCGGGGCGCGCTCAGCCACATCACCTTGGACAGCGACAACTCGGTACCACAATCTTCGCGCGCACGTGGCCCGTCCTCCAGACACACGTCGCAACCGAACAGCCCTCGCTTCCATACTTTCAATGTTGGCAATGGTCACAGCAACGGCAGCAAGAAAAGTGGGGAGTTCTCTGCAGCATACGATATCGACGCCGAAAACATCGCCGATGATGAGCGCACACCTCTTATCCAGTCTGGGCGGAGCCCACGGGCCCGCACGCCTCGCCAGCGCAACACTGCCACTATACGCCAGCTAGAGCGCCGGCATCACCGTGATGGTGGGTGGTGTCGGCGGTTCGCTGGCTGTCTAGTTCTGTCGATCCTGCTGCTCGTCGTCGTATTCTGCGCTGTTGGGCTCGTCTTTGCAACTACGAAGCCGCTCACTAGCCTTGTAGTGCGAGATATTCAGAACGTCGTTGCAAGCCAAGAGGAGATCATGCTGGATCTCATAGTCAACGCTGTCAATCCCAACATTATCGGCGTCACTGTATCTGACATGGACATTTCGCTGTTTGCTAAGAGCAAGCATGTCGGGTCGGACAGTTGGTGGCGCGAGCACGGGAACGGCCCACATGATAATGTAGAAGATTGGAGACCGATCGAGGAAGATGCAATTCCAGATGTCTCGATTACCGGTGTCGACGAAGGAACTGATCCTATCGAGGGCGAACCACGGACCATGCTGCTAGGCCGCATCGCCCATTTCGATTCGCCATTAAACTTTGAAGGTTCCTTTTTCCAGCGACACCGCGCCGAATCTATTGGTGAGCTCCGACTTTCGCACCCAGGGAACAAGACCGAAGCTGGTGGCAGCGAACGTTGGGAAGAAGTCCTGCAGTATCCCTTCGAATTAATCGTGCGAGGCAACTTCAAGTACACACTGCCCCTCAGCACGCAAGAGTTCAAAGTCCCTGTCACGGCAACCCATTACTACGACCCGGATATCGAGCGCAAGAAGAAGCTCGACTTTGCAGAGAAAATAGAAAAGAGGAGGAATCCATTACCTGTATCAACAAAGCCTTGGGGACGTTACGACCGCAGAGCCCTACCGTTCTGGAGTCTCCTATAGCATGTCCTATCCTGTATCACAACATTGCCCGAACCAGAGGGGCCAGCACAACCGTGTGGCCCTAGCAATATTGCCCAAAAGAAACTGATACCCACTAAAAACGAGTTCACGACACAATAGACTTGTCCCGTCCCGGCAATCGCGAAATCAGCAAACGCGTTGCCCTTTTTTCTTTCGGCTCCACCGCCGTTCACGAATTCCTTTTTCGATCTGCAAACCACCACACACCGCCTCCTCCAAACCGGCTGTTCGCATGCTCTCACAGCGAGTGATTTTGAGCGCCCTTCCTTGACCTTGCGCTTCAGCGATGGTGTTTGTATCATGACGATTTCTTCTTCTGCATTGCCCAGCTTTTGGAGGACCCAGCCTCCGTCCCCAGCGACTTTCAGCGCTTTTCTGGTTTTAGCTTGGAGGTGGATTGCGCCTTGCGAGTCCAAATACATTCCTTTGATCTCTCTTCTATGTATCCATAATTTAGCCCTTTACTTTTGGTTCCGGTTGGACCTTTGTTCGTTCCCATAGCGGCTAGGGTGGTGCATCAGGTTAGGTATGGCATGGCATGGTATGGTAGGGACTGGAAAGACATTTGCATTGCGCTGGGAGTATGGACATACAGGAATTTATTGAGTTACTCATACTGATATATCTTATCTTGGCACCTGTGATGTACTAAATCTCGATACCCAGGTCATGAAAATCGTTAGGTCCTTGCAGGGCAGGCGACCAGACATACTCTAAAAGAGCGCCATGGATACATCTAGCGGTCAGCCTCGCCACCCTTGCTCTTCTTCGCGGGTTGCTCCGCAGTGCCCTTCGCTCCTGTGGTAGCCGCGACCTTACGCTTCTTGGGCGGTGCCTTCGCAGTAGCCTCAGCGTCCGTGGCAGCCTTGGTGGACTTGTGTGCAGCATCAGGAGCAGCCTTGACCTCCAGAGTAGACGTTTTCTTCTTCTTTTGGGCGTATTCTTCCTTGGCTTTCGTCTCGGTTGCCTTGTCCTTATTCTTCAACTTCTTGAAGAATGCATCGAAGTTCTGGTCGTTCTTGCCCACCTTCTCTAAGCCCATGTTGTGCCCGGCGCGGCTGGTATAGGGCTTCAGACCCCATGCTTGGATCTTTCCGGTGCTCACGTCCTTTTGATACAGGCCCTCGACCATGTACGCATGTTGGTCGTCGTGGAGGAAGTTACACGCTTTGCGAGGACAAGGGAGATTACTAGCGGGATCAAGGTTGTGCCTCTCTTCCTTTGTGCACCTTGTTTTCCATCTTGGTATCTGCTTGGGACGAGGAATGGACTCAGGAGTAGGGGTTTCCGAGGTAGCTTCCTGCTCTGCGGGGTTGGACTGGCGGCCGGTGTTCTCGTGAGGTCTGTACTGACGTTAATGGCTACTTTGTTCCACCAGGCTACTGACAGGATAACATACCGGACTCGTGGCGGCTGCAAGATACGATGGGTGTCTTGAAGACGTGGCTCTTGTGGATGTGTACCCTCTTGGGATATCTCAGATTCCTCGCTGGTCTCAAACGCAGCCCACACCGCAGCCTCGAACTCATCCTCGGGTGCGTCTGCTGTTGACATTAGAGTTTGTATCTTCTTCGATCTGGTCAACGTACCATGTGTGGTCTTGGAGATCTGCTCGTAAGCCTTTACCAGGGCCGGGCTCATGGACAACTCGCGGTCGGGTTCATCGACCTTGCTGCGAGCTTGTAGTAGTACATCTGGCTCCAAGCCCCCCAGCAGTTCCTTGGCGGCAGCGACCTTGCTCATAAGAGTGTTCAACTTGTCTAGAGTCGTGACTCCCGGCATGTCCTTGAGGGCGACATCGAGACGAGCCATCACGGTTGCCGTGGTATCCCCCAGGTTGGAGGTTTCATCGCCTTGACCACCATTCACCGCAGGTCCTAGGTCATATCCAGATGAGGACATTGCGTTCACTTCTATATGTATGTCAGGTTCATCGCTTCACTTCGTGGTTACAAAAAGACTTACGAGGAAGAGTTGGGTATTGGGAATTGGGTATGATTAGAGAGGAGCAATGGTAAAACGATCGTGTGGTATCAATCGGAGGAGGCGCTAAAGAGTAGTTGTGGGACGAGGACAGTGCTCTTTGCGGTGCTGTAACGGGAGCCTATCGCGTTTGCAGTGACGTAGTGGTATCGAAATGAAGGTCTGGAGTCGGCCCAAACCCATGTGACTGCCTATAGTCTGTCGACGTTCAGATTCACGATGGGGCGCTTATACACGTCTTAGTCTCGTACTGGAAAGCCGGATGGCTCCGATGCGTTCGAATCTCCCCCCATTCTAGTTCCTCTTGCATCCTGCCTGACACGCCATATTTCTTTGAACGTGAGCCTGTAGCCTAAACCATGCAGGGAAGACTTGGGCTGTGTGACCACGCAAATTCACCATTCACTATCTTTTGCGACCGTAATCAGAGCTTCGGCTGGTCCAAGCGCCAGTCTAGCGCCCCTCCACGTCCTTTCGAATAACACCTTCCACTTTGTTTACTTTTCTTCCTCTTCAGTCGCACTCACATCCGCAAGATGCGTGCGACTCGCAACCTTCGGCGTTCTAGCCTGCGCCGGCCGCTGCCGCTGATCGACTGTAACTCTCAACCTTCGATCTTCTTTATGAAGGTAAGTTCTGGAGATGTCGCGTCAACCCTGTGATATCCAGCTGACTTGATACTTACAGATCGCCGGGTTCTGGTGCCCTCGCATGCGCACAACTTTCACGGAACCGAGAGTACAAGTCGACAGACGAACGCGGCTGAGTGAACCCGACAGGTTTGCTGGACCCCAACAACGGCTGTAGTCTTATAGGCTGTGGTTTACGCTACAGTTGGCTGGCCCTTAGCCTTTATGGATTCGGGTTCGGCAGGGTCTATGCTAAGTCAAAGAGAGTGATGGCCTCTTTGACCGCATAGATTGGGGCTATTGTAGGTTCGCAAGTTCACTACCGCTGGCTCCGACGGCTTACCACCACTGAGGTGAGACGCTCTGGCAGATAGTGGGTCTGTCGTCAGGTTCAGTTATGGACAGTCACTGCTCGTATGTCAGGTACAATCGTTGGAAAGACAGGATCAGCAACCGCGGCTGCCTTCTTCGTGGTCCTGTTTCAGGTCACAACAATGGTGGTTCGATTCCATCCCACGTGTACCCGCCGCCGGTGTTACCCTTCTCAGGGAAACGTGTGCGGAAGATATCTGCGATAAGAAGACTTGCGGAACTTCTGATAGGTCAAATGACCCACGATACATGACATGCGGGTAGCTGGCTCCCATTATCGACGACAAAGAGACAAGAGATCAGCGGCGGTCGTAAAAAGCCTAAGCTGTTCTTCTGTTTCTCGAACCACGGCACTTGGAGAGGGGCCCATGTGCCACTTTCTGGACTCTCCAAGACCGCCAACCATCGGTGGTCGTACGCCTCCGCCGGTGGAAAATCCTATGTCACCATAGGTAAACTTGGTGGATATTTGTGCTATCGTTGTGCAGGCCAACGTAGTGACAGCAACACCGCCATTGTCCTGAGGTCGGTCTTTTGCACGATGTTAGTCCAGCGCAGACCCAATACCCGAAGAGGTCGGTTCTCTGCCAAGGTCTCGACTCGCGTAGAGATACATACCCAGACTCAGGACTATTACTCGTAGGGCCCGGAGGATGAACATCAGGTACGTACCCCTTCCCACCTTAGCACCCCTTTGGTATCGTCTTCACCGAGCGTAGAAAAGTCCCGACCGCGAAGCATCCTCACGGATGTCTCGAGGGCCGGACGAGATCTCAACATCTCACCTTGGGCAAGTGTCGAGAGTGCTCGCACTTCCAAGATCAAGTGGCAAGCTATGCGACGCAGGTCGTCTTTATTGGGCATGTCCATACTGCGATTCAACTCGCAGTATCTTTTTCATTGAGTCATTCGCCTTTACGGCGGGTCTCGAGGAAGGAGAGAGAGCAAGAAGGACACCAGCACCATCGTCTCGTACCTACAGAAGTCAGATGTTAAAATGACTTCCATGAGTGCTTTGCTGCTAAATCGGGGTGTGGTGTGAGGTCGCCATACCCCTTGGGGGGTTGGGCAAGATGACGTTTACATCCAAAACAACGCTAGCCTGTTCAAGCCCTCAGACCTTGGCAACTACCCTTCCTTCCGAGCAAATGAGAGCACACAGGATGCATGCGCGATACGATTGATTCTGTCATCTACATCTCATCCAAAACCAAGCTATCCCAAAGCCACCCTCTCCACTGCGTCGTCCTCGTGACTTTGATATCCAAACGGTTACTTCCTTCCCCCTTCAACGCGCCTTCCGCAATCGGAATCTCAAGCAACCTCCACTCGCCCGCCCGTGTCGCACCACGATACGTATCTTGGCTGTTCAACAGACTGGCGCTGGTGATGTTTCCCACCTTGACGTCGTTGAGCAGGATATCGCAGCTCGAGCCCTGAGAGAAGCCCGCCAGTGAGACCGTCAACTTAGCGGCGGAGGTGCTCTTGGAAGGGAAGAGAACGGACCAGGTGCCGAGAGCAGATTGGCCGAAACACCAGTCAAGAGGAGAGCTGGTACCGACAGTGTAGGTCAGATTTGCTGGGCACTTGGAGATGCGGGCGTGTTCGAATGGGTGGGCTGGGTCAGCGAGCTTGAAGCCGTCGCTTGTGCGGTCGAAGTCGCCGATCTGGAAGATGCGCTTCGCGCTATCGGTGACCTTCCATGTCATCTCCTTGAGGTTCGTGTTCTTGCCCTCGCGGATCACGACGTCGTTCTGGGTAAAGTTTGTTGTGACATCGCCGATCGCGCCGCCGTTACCCCAAGCATAGAGCGCGTAGGTGCCGGTACGGATGTCGTGGATGTCGAACTTGCCGTTCTCATCGGCGTAGGTGGTGTAGTAGTAGTTCTGGCCTTGGTCGAGCGTGGACACTGTGGTGTTGCGGTTGTCTCCAAGGAACACGGCAGCGCCAGCAGCTGGGCGTCCGTCGCTCAAGAGGAGCTTGCCTTGCATCTTGCCGCGAGACTGGTAGGGCTTGTTGTCAAACCACTTGTATGGCCAGGCTGCTTCCTCCTTCTGCCAGCGGGCTGCGGCGTCGCCTTTGCTACCGTCGTTGAGATACCAGAGCCATGGCCCCCAGATTTTGCCATCAGCAAACGAATCGCGCGCAATGGCCTGGTAATGTGTGCCGTGAATCATGTTCAGCTGGACTGCATCGCCCGTCTGGGACTCGCGATGGACCTTTGAGAGGTTAGTATCAAACCGCATACCAGCGAGGCGACCGGATCGAACATACCATGAGCTCCTGCTTGAGATGATCGCCGTTGTAGTAGTCCTTCCCAGGATTGAGGTACCAACTCCCCACTTCATCTCCATAAACACCGTAGTATTCTTGATCTCGGACGAAACCACTCCAGTCATACTTTGTCAAGAATGACCCGTCAGCCTTCTGCCAGGTTTCATCCTGGACGTTGGTAGCTTGACGGTATTCTTCCAACGCGGGAAGCACACCATCTTTGACGTTGTTGTGACCACGTGGAAACGAGGTGTTATCGAGACGCCATAATGTACGGAACTCGCCCAGCGTAGGTAGGTCGTGATTGACAAAGTACTGGTATGCGCCTGGGAGGTCATCGTAGATCACCCAATGAAAGTCGCCCTCCTTCGCCGTAAACTTGACGTTGATGTAATCGGTATCCGAGTCGACAATCGCGGCGGATGTCCAGTTCAAATCAGATGCTGCACCGTCTAGATATCGGTTAGCTGCATTGTAACTTCTCTTCATGTCTTTTCCCACATACTGTAACTAACATAGTGCCCAACAGCATCTCCAACGCGGTCCTTGCCCTTGTACCACAACTTATCGGCATACTGGCGATTTTGCGTAACATTCCAGATTTCATTGCCGATAATCCAAGTCGAATTTCCAAGCTCTTTCAGAAAGCTCTTGGGCTTCTTCGCGCGCTCCTCCACTGGAGCAGCAGCGGCGAGCGCAGCAAGGCCGAGGAACTTGAAGGCACTCATAATGATTACAGCGATGCGCGAGTGTACTTGGCGAGGATAAACTTGAAGCCATAGTAGCTCTGGTCATTATATACCGCTGCAAGCATGCACGTCGCTGCAAGAAAGCTAACGTGCCTCTCGGCGGAGATGCCCCGAAGTTATTACCGGGTAAGCACTGGGGTCGCGGGGTACCTGGAGCAACCCCGGACAATTCGATCGACAAGAACATTGTTCCGGAACTTCCTGCAATCGCGCTTCTTCGTTGTCCAGTAGCGCGTTCTTGGGGCGGTGTTTGCCCGCGCGTGCATCCTGGATTTGGGATGGCGTTCGTGGTGACACGGGTGAGGCTCCCTGCAAAACGTGGTCAACCGCCACAGCGTTGGGCGAAGAAGCACCGAAATCGTCTTGAGAGCGTTAGGCAGAGTTGTAATCAATATCACGAGGTACCAGCAACCGGGTCGATGCTCGTGGTGATGTGCAAGAGTTCAGGAGGCGGCCGAGGAAAGCACCGAGCGGGACGCTTGCCTGTTGCGGCCAGCTCCTACTAATCAGCAATGTCTGGAGAATCTGTGCTTCGAAGGGTACATTCCATTCTTGCGCGGGGTATGAGACACTCTCATGAAGGCTACACAGTATGTGTGGGTGTCTGCCAACTTCATCTACGATTTCTCTTCCAACGCCTTCGCATCAGCCTCCTTAGGTGTTTGCGCTCCTGACGCAGCTGTCTTCTCACCTTCCACCACCTCAACATGATCCCCGCGACGACGGCCCTTGCCAGTGATGTCGCGCCACATGCCACCGAAGTTCCTGGCCAAACTCTCACGGCCTTCCCATAGAGGATATACACCAACAGCCATGGTGCTGCACATCAACCAGATGATGCCAACGATGACCCATCCCGAGAAGAACGACTGACTGAAGATGTAGCCGGACCCGTAGAGAGGCATTGGCCAAAGTACGAGAAGAACGAGTGTCAGCGTCGCGGTGGTGATCTTTGCAATCTTGGAGGCGCGGAACAGCTTGGCTTGTTCAGCGGCTTCGGCTTCTGGAGAGAGGGCAGCATGGCGGCCGTGCACGGCTTCAATGTCCATGTGCGCAGCTGCTGTAACATCCGAATCGTCGACAAGGCGAATGTTCTTCATTGACACCCAGTCGTAGTTGTCAACTCCGAAGATCAGGGTCAGGACCGGGATGAAGATGACGGGCGAAAGCAGTGCGACAACATTACCAGCCAACATTGGGTTGTTGGCGCCAGAAGTAGCGACAGTGATCACGCCGTCGTTCAGCTTGGAGGTGGTGACGAGCCAGGCGGTGATGCTGCAGCAAAGACCCAATACTGGCGACAAAGTAGCCGCCCATTTGTTCTGGCCCTTCCACATCAATGTGAGGGTGGCTGGAAGCACCGCAGACGAAATGATCACGCCCATGAAGACGTACAGCCAGCCCATGCTGATACCTGCATACCAGAGGCCGGTTGAGAATGCAGCCATGACAAGTCCAAATCCACATACGCAGACGTGTGAAGTGTAGACAAGACGTCGGCCACTCGCGCTGGAGTTGATGTAGGTTGCGTAGATGTCGTATGTCAGGATGCTGGAGACGGCAATGAGCTGGGCTGAGAAAGCTGATGTTACAGCCATGAACACAACTAGGAGGGTGGCCACAGCACCTCCAGATCCGAGAAGAGCTACAGCAGCATACGGAAGGGTGAGACCTGCGCTGATCGAGGCTTCATCCATGCCGTTGGGATAGGTAGGGAAGTATTCCGTGCTCTGCAGTGCAAGCGCAGCAAGGCCCATAGTGGTCGCGCAAAGCCACTGGTATCGAAGTTAGAACGGATTTGAGATGAGCATGAATGGAGAACGTACTGGGATAGCGAACCAGGAAAGACCACCAATGATGTATCCTGGAAGAGCATGGACTGGCGATGCAGCAATAGCCTTGTTGTAGTCTGACTATTGTCAGTTTCTGATACCATTCCATGTAGATGAACACTCACATCCATTGTCCATGAAGACAGTTCCAAAGTTTCCAATGATGTTGATAACGAAGAAGATCGCGCCATCTTTGCTCCTCATCGTAAGATAGCTTCCGCCAGCGTTGCCGGGAACGGGAGTGGTTGCCGAAAGCTCCTGCAGACGATCGTACACTGCCTTGGGCGAGCCGAGCCGGTCACCAGTGGCATAAGTAGTGAATGCGAAAGTAAGAAGAATGATGAGGAGGATAACTGTGTGGACGTAATCTGTGAGGAACGTAGCCTTGATACCACCAAACATGGTATAGACTACGACACCCAGGGGAAGTAGAAAACAGGCTGCGGCTGTAGGTACACCGGTTAAAGAGCTGATGACGGCAGATCCGCCAGTCAACAACATGGCTGTGACGAGTATGTTGGTGAAGAGGCCGAAGATGATGTAGACAAAGTGCGTAGCCTTTCCATAGCGAGCACGCACAGCTTCGAGGAACGTCTACGGGGTGGTCAGATCTGGATCTACGATGGCTAGGATATGCTGCACTCACATGAGCGTTAGGAGCTCGCCTCTTGAGTTCGATCGCAACGGTAGCAAAGAGTAAGATCTGTACGGTAGCACCAGCGGCATACCAGAGAGGTCCAGAAACACCTAATGACGGTCAGATTTATCAATTTCATGTGATGCAGTGTCGAAACATACCATAGCGGAACGCGACCGAAGAACTCTGCAACAGGGTAGCCGCCCAAGTCCATGAAGACACTACTGCTGAAGCTACCAGACCAGACTTGACCGTACGGCCAGCAGTCGAGAACATCTCCGAAGTCTGCACCTCATTGTTGTAGCGCTTGAGGACCCAAGTGGTGAAGACCTTGAGGTTGTTAGACTATGGCGCTTGTAGCAATCATGTATACATACCATGCCAAGGGCGAAGAGAAAGCCAACACCAAGCACGATGCCATAGCCCCAACCCTGGCCAAGGGGAGAAGCAGAAGGGCCAACAGGAGTACCGCCGCCAGCCATGTCGAGAGATGTAGCTTGTTTCAACGTCAAGCTTCAAAGCGTAGGCTGTCGTACCAACCCAGCGGGGCAGACGAGGTATCTATACCCCAATGCATCCCCACGATTACCGTTTCCCGGCTTCAGCTCGGTCCCAAGACTGCTATCTCGAGCCTTTCAACCGCACACAACCATCTCGTCGATTGGCAATCGGGCCGGCACATGATTGGTTAAAGATAGGCGCATGTCAAGACTAGGTAACGTGCAACGACGGCCAAGACTAGAAACCTCTCGTCTTCTACGCAATTTTGAAGCTTATATTAGCAATGAGGTCTTGTTGTAGGGCACTTTCAGCTCTTAGCCGACTGGGCGTTGCATGATCGCTCGCCTATGCTGATAACGAACGGCCTTGCAACGGAGGTGCATCGCGCTTGCCTCGTAGTGGCGGGCAGGACCGAATGGCTCAGCGGAAATTTTCTTGCTGAGCCCTGAGTGGCTGATATGTGTGACTTTTTGCTTGGGCAGGCAGAACCAGGTCTGGGCGTGGAGATGGTGGGCATGTTGGAGGCAGGTTGGGGTTGGTGGTTTCGATGAGGTAAACGGGAGAGTGAAGATAAGCGATGGTGTGGTAGCCAATGAGGACGCGCTGGCGGTGGAGTCCGAAGTCGGCTTGCAGGAAACGACCCCGGCTTTCTCCACGGTAATCATCGACCTGCATCTTCGCAATGTTGTCGTTACTCGATAGCTTCGACACATACGTGCTTGTGTGTCTCGGGGTTGAGCTTCAGCTAAATCGTTACCGTCGCCTGTCGCGCATGTTCTTGCGATTGAAGCTTGAAATCGGCATTCACGGGCCCTCTTTCCGCCATCCTCTGCCGCCATAGTCCATCATGGAACTACGTGCTCAACACGAACAATGTCGTGAGGACAGCATGGATCCACTCCGGCTTTCATTGAGAGAAAACCCAAAACTCGTGCACGGATGAGAAGAGCTAAAGCCTAGGTACACAACGGATTCTCGCGTTCAGGTCATTAGAACTACGGAAGTCTGTCGAATCTTAGATTCAGAGCAGCGGAACATATTGATACGAAGGAGATCCTACCGGCACATTGCGCCCTGCGACTGCAACGAACATTTCTAAACCTACGAGAAGGCTCGTTGTTTCATGTACGAGATGTTTGTATTAGCGTCGCGTCATGGAGGAGCAACTCGTAAGTTGTGCCTCATTCGGCTTATTCACGATCACACAAAGGTGTCGCACTAGTGAGCGCTTAATGCTCAGACATGCGTGTCGCAATACCTAGGTGGGCTTCGGTTTGCTTTCACGCTGGCTGCTGTCAACACACCTCCACAATGGGACTATGATGGAATACATCTCAGCGCAAATGCCAAACTCGTTGAATGCAGAATTGGTAATACCTCGTACTTGTTGTGCACGGTGAGGAGGGAGTGACCCGATCCACGGCTCGGTTGGCGTGTCCATTCGCCAACGTACGACGACCAGGAGCAATTACCCCGGCCTCTTTCCTATTCAGGCAGACAGTCAGCGGGAGCTCCGGATGTCACATATATACATCCAAAAGTATTGAGCTCTTTTTCTTTGTGTTTACAGACTACTTCCAGCATCATGCTTTCCATCTTGATACTCGCGGCTGCACTCGGTGCCCTCGCGCACACCAACCCAAACGGATGTCCGCGCAAGGTGGGTGCGGAAGGCGTACAGGTTCGCATACCTCCAACGTTCAATGCCACCGACCGTGCCCATCACGGCAGATCATGGCGACCACCACCTGTCGGGTTCTACTTCCAACCATGGTCGATGATTCTTGCGTCAAACCCGCAGTACGCTGCGATGCGGAACGTGCAATACGATCCGACTCCGATCGACCCCTCTGAGCCCAATGGACTGGTGAACGACCTCTTCTCATTCCAATTCCCAGGCAACGACACAATCATTACAACATATGGCGTCGACACACCGCATCCTTACTTCACAGCAGTGCTGGACTTTGCAGCGACAGGGATTTTGGTCGGGGCTACGTGCCAATACAGTATTTTGGTTTGGGGCTGCGACGCGAACAGAGTCCCATACTACGCGAGCTATTCAACGGCAGTGGAGTTCACCCAAACGCCCCCGGGCATCGACCTGATGAGTACGAGTGACAAAGGACCCGACCAGGAAACGATCGATGCTATTTTGAAGGCTTTGAAGAAGCTGGGAAACGAGGAGATCACCAAGTACGTTGTAGCTCTAGAGAGGATGGTGCAGGATGGCGGCAGAAGAGGCATGCCTAGGGTAAGTGTTTGTGTACTCCTTGCTGGCATCTGTTCACGAAGAACTGTAGGCTACATGCGACGACTATTGCAAGACAAACCAGGGCTTGATCGGGATTGGAGGTGGAATGTCGTAGAACTGAGTTGGCGAGGTCGCGCTGGTATGCCTTTGCTGCAACGGGTGACTGCTTACGCTTTGTGTCTGGGCTTCTAACAGGCGCATTCGCATAGTCGACATCAACGAGAAGGCATATGTAGCTCCGTATAATGACGGCATAAAGTATGTGGACATCTGATCTTGCAGTATGTTGCTCAGTGTTACCGGTGAACTGTGTCGCGTGTGTGGAAGTCGCGACCGACGCAGGGCATCAGCGTTCAGCAGTCGCTCCTCCGCTGTGGGTCGCGCCAAGGCCGCCCGGCAGTAGCGCCAAAAAAGTTCAGAACTGGTAGATGCAGGCAGCGCAAACCTCGACGAACACCGACGCGACCACATTTTGTATTCAGATCAAATTCCGACACAATGGCGAAGCGCAAACTCAACGAACACGACGTGCCAGAGGTGACATCGAGCGATGAGTCGCAATCCGAGCCCCGCAGCTCGCCCGAGCCCGCGACATCCACCACAATCGCGACTGCGACTGCGACCGCTTCCACACCGAAGAAGAAGAAGGGCCCTAAGGCGAAACCTGCTGCCGAGCCAGTACCCATAGTCGCCTCATTTGCCGAACTACAACTCGAGCCCCGTCTGCTGAGAGCGATCCGCGACCTAAAATGGGCATCACCAACGGCAGTACAGTCCCACGGTATACCATTGATACTGGAGGGACGTGACGTCCTTGCGCGTTCGGGGACAGGTACTGGAAAGACGGGAGCCTACCTTCTCCCCATCCTCCACAAGACGCTGCAACAGAAAGGCCAATCGCTCATCCTGGCGCCCACTAAGGAACTCTGCTCACAAATCGCTACAGTCGCGAAATCGCTTTCACAACACTGTGGGCAATCGATTCGGGTCCGCAACATAGCTGGCAAGGAATCAGATGTCGTCATCAAGGCAGCACTCGCGGATAAACCGGAGATCGTCGTCGCGACGCCAGCGAGGGCATGGGCAAACATCAACAGCTCTGCCATGGCAGTCAGTGACATCAAGACGCTTGTCGTAGATGAGGGTGATCTGATCAACGGTTACGGATTCGCAGACGACATGGAGAACATCGCCCGGGAGATTCCTGTTGGAGTCCAGAAGATCGTCCTCTCAGCCACCCTCTCAACTGATGTTGAGTCACTCGGCAGCCTGCTCTGTACAGATCCAGTTGTACTGAAGCTACAAGACCTGGATAAAGATTCGCAAAAGGTCAAGCAATACGTCTTAAAGGTGGCAGAGGATGACAAGTTTCTCTTGCTGTTCGCCATGATGAAACTCAATCTGGTACATGGGAAGAGGTAAGACGCGCCTACATGAACTACAATTGAGACATACACTGACGTTATACCTCCAGTATCGTGTTTGTTGGCGACGTCGACCGATCATACCGCGTCAAACTCTTCCTCGAGCAATTCGGCATCAAGGCGATCGTACTCAACTCCGAACTGCCGCTGGCGTCCCGAACACACATTGTGGAGGAGTTCAACAAAGATCTCTATAAGATCCTCATTGCTTCAGACGAAACCGACGTCGTTGGCGTGCAAGACGAGTCGCGACCAAAGAAGAAAGCGAAGAAGGACAAGGAGACCGACTCCGGCGTCTCTCGCGGCATCGACTTCCTGAACGTCAGTTGTATAATCAACTTCGACTTCCCCGGGAACTACAAATCATACTTTCATCGAATTGGACGAACAGCACGAGCCGGCAAGTCTGGCACGGCCATTTCGTTCATCATCCCGAAGGAGAAATACCGCAAGCATAAGCCGACTACATTTGCTGGATGCGAACATGATGAAGAGGTTCTGAAGAAGGTAGAGCAGCACCAAGAAGAGGGCCAAAAGCTGGAGGACTACCAATTCGACATGAAACGATTAGAGCCATTCCGATACCGGTTCGCAGATGCCCTGAAGTCGGTGACCAGGATCGCCATCCGCGAGGCACGTATCAAAGAAATCCACATGGAGCTGGCCAAGTCCCAGAAGCTGTCCCGATACGTAAGTTCGCCCGCATCATTCACTGCTGGCTCATCCTAACATTGTAACAGTTCGAAGAGAACCCTGAAGCGCTCGCGCATCTCCGCCACGACCAGACTCTCAACCATCCCGCGAGAATACAACCCCACTTGCGACACATTCCCGATTACCTCCTACCAGGAGGAAAGAAGCCGCAAGATGTTGGCTTTGTCGGCCTGAACATACCAAGGGCGAAGAAGCAATATACCAAGGGCAAGGGCAGGAAAGTGGTAAGAAGGAATGGCAAGGTCGACCCTTTGAAGACGTTCAATGCGAGGGGTAAAGGGAGGAAATGAGGCATTGCGTCCTCGACCAGCTCTCTATGAATCTCGTTCGTAGACTTGCACCAGATCTATGATAAAATACATCAGCGAGCTTTCTTTCCAGTGATCGTGCCATCCATAACTCATCCATTCGTGTCCATGTGTTCATCGCTCAGTACTTCTCACCTCTTCTGCGCATACATGGTGGAAAGACCTAGCAAGATGCTACTTAGGTAAGGCCAAAGGTGTGGGCAAGTGGTCAGACCTCTGCTTGAAGCCTAGATCTTTGATGCTTTTGTGATGCACTTGGGCATAGCTACGATTGAATTTAGTATCAGTCATGCAGACTTCATATAGGTGCGTGATAGTTGCGTTACTTAATGTTGATGGCATGCTGTATCTGGATACCGGGCACGGTGGTGTGGACCCACTCGGAACGGCGCATGACCCAAGTCGCCTTCCGCTTCATGATCACCCCTCCATGCATGAATACTCTTGCGCACCCACGAGCTATCGACGAGCGCATTGCTCATGTCATCAGTACGTTCGCGACCTAAATCGACCGCCTATCGAGTTGCATCCAGGATCGAGACCTTGCGTCCGGCGACGATGGCAGCTACACGACGCGCCCTTTCGTAGCGCTCGGCACCGTGGCTGGGTAGTCGCGCTCGATGGCCCATCGCATCTCCAACAATCGCATCGTACGATGTGCGATATAGAAGAGTCTATGCGACCGTCTAACACGAGACACGATATAGAGCTTGTGGATTGCCAACTGCGACACCGCAGCACCGAACCCACCCGAATCGCGAACCTCCCGCATACGCTTCGATTGAACATTCTCCTCGGAGAACGGCGTATATGGTGCTCTGGATAGACACAGGAGAACAGGGAAGACGGCGCTACAGCATGCATCCATCGGGATCAAGACCATCACAGCTCGAGTTGCACAGTCAGAGAAGGTTCATGTGAAAAGATGAGATCGTATTCAATTTGGTCGTATATAACGTATTTGATAGCAGCAAGCGCCGAAAAACCCCATACATCGTAACGCCTCCTACAAATGCCCATCGTCGAAGCGCGCTGTCGTACCCCAGGCCGTTAGTTTCATATTCAGAGGGATGATTTCAGGTTCGGACAAAAGAAAGATTACAACGGGACAAAGGCGTATCCATCGGAGAACAGGTCCCGGTGTACTTAGGAAACTCTCCTAATTCGCAGGATCTATTGTCGAGATCATGTCGAGGGAACGCCAGCGCATATGTTATGCCACGACCTGAACACCGGCGGAGACGCATTTAGGCGCTGGCCTAATTTCCAGTGGTCCAGTACTGGAAGAGCTTGCTCAAATGAGTTGGATTGACCTGACCAATATCTTTGACTTTGACATTTTTTTCGATGGGATAAGTCTTCCCAAAACGTATGCGGGACTCAGGACGGAGCACGATCGAGGTGTCAACAGGTGTGATCTCTATAGGTTCCTTCGTCATTCCACTGTCGTACTCTCCAGGGAGGTAACAAGTTGTCGGGTCCGTCCCAGGGAGGTAGACGATTGCATGTTCCGAGGGCACGCAACCTTCCTTGAGCGTTCCGCGACCAGAGTAAGTCCCAATACCGCTGGGTCAAGTTAGGTGGCATGCCTGGAGCTTACCCAAGCGAGACTTACCAAGCGTACACGAAGCCACGATTATCCTGGAGTACCACGAAACGGCGAATGTTGGTGTGTACTCGTTCGTTGAAGCGAACGACCGTGTATGCTTCGTCCCAGGGCTGCACATGGGAAGTCTGGCCTGCAGTCTCAGAGTACAGCATAGCGAAGACTCTACCGAGTACGAAGAAGTCCCGGGCTTCAGTGCCAGTCCTCATTCGGTAGCCTGGCAGCCATCGGATTAGTCGAAGAATGAGGGAATTCAGGATGCGCTTACTCGAATCCAGAAGATCGTACCATCCAGTGTGCGGCGTGCCTTGAATGAAGCCTCGCAATGCACGGACATCCTGTGGAGCTGTACGGTTCCCTTTAGTGAAACGGTTTCGATTGGTTGGGTCACTGGATCATACCAGGGTCAGGCATTTGAGCCACGTTTGAGCCATCGTTGGGATGAGGGCCTGAGTCGTGCCTGGTACGGGGTTGGCTCTGGCTCTGGCTCTGGATTTGGCTCTGGCTCTGGCTTTGGCTTTGGCTTTGCTTGTACCAGTGATAAAACGGCTGATCTATGAGGGTCAGCAGAGTCTCGTATGACTCAGTGCTAACCCTAAAGATGGTAATACTTACTGTACTGGTCGACTGTAACATAGTAGTGGTCTTGGTGTGGCTCGCTCCAAATCCAGTTGGCAGTCGACATGTCGCACGATAGTACTGGTTATGGGTGCGCTTTCACACAATAGCCGCACGTTCTGCGCAGCTGACGATGCGCGCGTTGGTTGAGTAAGATCGGGCAGTGTGATGGCGCAGGAAAGCTACCATCTTCGTCCTCGATGATCGGGTCTGGCTTTATACAAGCAAGAGCTGGAGAAACGCTACGTGATGCGGCTCTGCTGTTCTGTCAAGACCACCCACAGATGTTGTGGTGCCCACCACGAGAGAGCGATCGACGTCCACAATTCTATGCATATGCGCTCCATCTGCTCTTGCTTGCGCATTGAACATGGGCGTGGTAGGTAGGCGAGTGGTTTCCGGAAAGTACAGCTGGGTTTTACATTAGACAGGTTACGTGGTATTGAAACGAACAACCCGGCAACCCTGTCACTCCAATCGAAAACGGCTTGTCTTAGCCTGACGCGCACCAACCCGACAAACTCGGCGGTGCGACGGAAAGGCCGGGTGACTACATGTGCCTGTGCTCCGATTTGCTTGCTCAACAACACATTCATCTGAGCGCATATGATGAGCGGCCGAATGGCTTCAGCTCCTTCCCGCTCGCGAGCCTCAAACGGCTGACATTCATTCAGGGCTGCCCTTATCTAACACACAGCGCCGGATGACAACCACGTATGCCACGTTCAATCTGAGCATCGGAATGTACTCGCTCATGCTCATCGAAGCCACAAGCTGAGTGTTACAAGGGGTTCTTTATTAACCGAAGGGGCCTTCTTCCACAGTCATGTAGGGGAACCTCACTTGTCAAAAAGCTAGTTTCATCATCTCTTGCACATGCCATTCCACGAGCCGCCCATCGAGACAAGATGGAAGAAACAGTTCAGACCAGAATTGAAGAGCGGCCTACTTCGCAATTTATCCCGTTAATTTCCCTTGTTCGCCAGCACTTGGAAGAGCTATCGAACACTCAAACACTGTTGTCGTCCACAAGAAAGAACCTGCTGGTCGAACGCGAAAGTGTGAGAACAGCTGGTCGTGAAGTACAGCAGAAGCGCCTTGCCGCCGGTGACGCAGAAGCCAAGTTTATGAAAATGGTACGGCATTGTATCAACGATTGTCCAGGTCTACTTCCGACTGCTCTCCTCGATGCCTATGAAAAAGTCGGACAAACACGCGATGATCTGGGAGAAGCCGAGGAGAACTATCGGCAGGCTGAAGCGAATCTTACCGGTGCAGAATGGACGTTTCTGAACCTCGAAAACCGATTTTACCAATTCGACATCGAAAGCGTCCTCCTCCACTTCCACCTCAGCGACCCTACCTGTCTTCACAGCCAATCACCTGGTATTCCATCACGTCCGACGCTTGATCAACTTCCCCCTTGCCCAGCAGGATCGTTATCCCCAAGCCAAGTTTCGAAATTCCCGCCTCCCCCGCCTCCCCCGCCACATTCGTTGACGCATCCATCTGCTGCTTCTCCGGTTTTTGTTGCTCCTGCTTCACTCGTGCCCTCCCACCAAAGCCATAATTTTGTGATGTCGGACATAAAAGTCCTGAAGCGGGAAATCGGCCAAATACAGCAAGAAAGATTGGACGACTTCGATTGCACGAGGGGAGACGAAGCTCTCTTTGCTGATGGAGGCGGGACTCTCGAAGTTGAACCAACAACCTCTATAAGCGAGTACAGCGACGTTTTGGTCGAAATCCCTACCCCCAAAACAACCTCACGGCTATTTCGGGTGGAAGAGTTGGACCTGACGCGGAATACAGTTCCTCCCACTAGGCGTCATTCACATTCGACATACTCTTCTACAGCCGCGCCAATGTCCTCAACTCCAATGAGACGAATACAGACTGAAAGCGCCGCTCTAGCCAACCGCTGCAGCACTGCCACGAAGCAGAAGATACAGGCTTGGTCTCTGAAGCATCTCAAGGAAAGTGTCATCCAGAAGCGTCTGTATTTGAACACTCTTGAAGACAACGGAGTAAGAAGCCCGGTTGAAGGCGATTGGGAAACTCGGGCAACACATTTCTGGAGCAAAGATAGCCTCGCTGAGGCTGAAAGCAGCAACGAGCCCTGCTTGGTATCCGCCAGTAGAACGGAATGGGAGCCTTCCCAAGATGAAAGCGCTACACAAAGTATCACTTCTTCTGTTCTGATGCAACATCGATTAGACGGCAACTTGCAGCTTTCTAAGGAGATGGATATGAAATCTAAGCATCCAGATTCTCACGAGAAGCTGCCGAGAGGCTTTGATACTCCTGCACCAATAGCGCTTCAATCGTCACCTCCACCACTATATCAGATTGCGGACAACAATAAGGTCAAATTTGACACCGAGACAGTAACGTGCGACTTGGTAGAGCAACAAAAGGTCGCCGGAATATCGACCTTCCCAGACACCGTCGCGAAACAGCCCATATGTACCTATCTTGCGCAGCTCGGCGACGCGGCGCCACGGAAAGACAGCGTCCAAGATACAGGCACTGTCCATCACCCTGACTGCGCAATGGCGAGCAAGCATGACCATGAAGTCAATTTATGCCGCTCAGCGCAACAACGAAGCAATGTTGAGACAAAGGTGGTGCCTGCGACAGTGCTTGAGCGTAGCATCCGGACGCCTGAAGAACAAACTACCAACTTAAACCATGCCACTTCGGCAGGCTCTGTTTGCAGAGCCGACGCAGATACCAAGTCGGACCTGGATCCAATTGTGCAATACGTATCATCACGTTCCAATGCACAGTTCCCAACACCATCCGCTCTCGTCACGACCACAAAGCTGCGGTCCGCGGAAAGTCCGACACCACATACCCCTCGGCCAATCTCACAAGGACGGAGATACACGACAAGTTGGGCTCGGGGTTTCTTCCATCCTTTCAAGCCCAAGCGCAGTAAGAGCACTCCTTCGGTTGGAGAACTTACTCCTATTGCTCGGGTCTAAGAACAGCCGGTGGCGCAACGGAGCAGTTCGCATATCTCATCAAGGTCATCTGTACAGGTTTTCGGCAACTCTTTCCGTTTCCTCTCCTCCCGTGTTATTTATTACTGTTCTAACATTGTATATTCTGACGACTGACGAAAGTAATAGTACGTTTTTCATTTCATGGTATCGATCTCGGAACGAATATCCGGTTTCCATGGTTTTGTTGTACGGCGTTGATTGGCGTATGTATCTTCTCATCCAATAGATCAATGCATTCATCTCATCGTTACACTATGCCACTCGATCCGAGACCTCGTGAGTCCCCAGCTTGGCCATGCGAATTGGCAGCTGAAAAAAGGAGGTGATCAACCGCCCCAATTAGGAGTGGCGGTCAGCTCCACGCGGACTCGCAATCAGCCCGCATTGTTACCACTGCGTCGGGGCTCGGCTTACGGTGTTCCACGCTGACGGAGATCAGCAGGACGCCCGCTTATGGGTGAGCGACATTCGGCTGACCAGAGTAAGCGCATCGGGGCCCGAAGATAGGGCTATCGTCGTTCTTTCGGGCCGATAGAAGGGCAACTGCCGATGTTACAAACCCGACGGTAGCGGTACACAGCAGATATCACGGATGATCGCCAGCCGCGCGGTACGCTCGATTTGGAAGGAGTTCCTAAAGCTCACCAATGGCGTATTGATAGGTTTCGTATCCTGGAATGAGTCCTGGGGGTAACATGTGATTGTTATTGGCAGTGACATGCACGGATTGCGCGGTAGTTGGGTAGGTGGTGTTCATTTGTCATCTATCCACGACATCAGCCGCTGGGCGAAGATAAGGGGGGAGAACGACACGGCATCGTTTCGCCTCATGCACAGCATGAACTTGACACGCCCCTTGGAGTCCTGACTAGTATAAAATCAGAGTTCACAAAGTCTCAAGACGGTGCAGATCTCCAGGTTACCTAAATTATGCTTTCCAACAGCCGAGTTTTCGATGTTTGCCTTGGATAATGTGTATCTGGAATGCTGCGCTCCGGCGATGGAGTTCCAACGGCCCGTTCAACCCCACTGGACCCACCACGGCATGCAAGTGGACGCCTAGCTCCCGTCCTACACGCCGCCCCAAAGTTCAAACCAGCGCATGCAGCTCGTAAGGCTGGAACTGCCGCCCGACCCACTCTTCGCGGAAAGACTTGCTCTTCACAGCACAAAGCTGAACGGCATGTGTGAAGGAAAGTACGCATGACCATAGCCTGCAGAATGCGCCAGCTGTTTGGCTACCCGCGCGCTGCCGTATCACCGATGGTTACCCTATGACCCCGCGCGACGTGGGCACAAAGTCGCCTATTGCCTTGTTGTCAGATTGGCCCTACGTTGCGTGTTGGCAACCGAGCACGCGCACGGCTTAGCACCACGTATCTGTTCGTGATTCCGTAATTGGCCACATAAGCCTGATTGCGTTGGCAAACGAGACATTCCGCGACCTGTAAGGCAGTAATCCCACTAACGAGATGGCAGTGATACATGCGTATCCCCGCACGGTCAATTGGTTGCCGTCTCCGTGGCAATAAGCCCTATCAGACTGACCAATCATCACAGCGCTAAGACAATCATATCGGTGAGCGAATGCGACACGGCTGAAGATACGGCTGAATGGGCTACGAAGCCTGTTGGCCGATAGTGCAAGGACCAAGAATCTGAGCTTCGTTGGCTAACAGCTGGACAATACTTGCGAAAGAGGCGGAGAGTGGAATGTGATGTGGGTAAAAGGGTTACAGGCAAATTGGAACACTGGTATGAGCGAGGCCGAAAGACATGCGGCTCTGCTAGCTATCGATTAACGATTGGTGGACGAGATATACCATCAAGGTCTGCCTGCAATGCATGTATGACTCATGATCAGATGCACTCGCAGAAAGGCTTGCAGGACGGGTGCATGTTACCGGGATGTGCCTTTGTCCCTCCAAGCGATGTCTCAATACATCCATGTCGTGGCTGAAGCATCGTCGGACTTGGAAAAGAGGCTTCTACCGAGGCTGAGTGCGTGCCAAGACGAACCCATTGTTCAAGAACAGCAAGAGTATATAGTGCATCGATGATAGTAAAAGCCGAGAATTCCGGTATCTAGTTGCCCGTCAAGACATGTCTGACGGTGCTGCGAGCTTTTTGCGCCTTTTGTAGAACTTCAGATCGTATTCACCCTTGCGCCCGACCAGCCGGTACACTACATTTAGGCCTTTGATACCGGATGAGTTTCCACCCGATTTAGTCGTCATCGTCATACTCCGTTGATAGCTCATGAACTGTTGACATATTCGGTTCGTTATCGAGATGTGCTGGCCGAGTTGGAGCAGTTTCAACAGTGGAGAAATTGGACGATTTCGGTTCTAACCATGCATCTTTATCTGGCCAGGGGTGGGTATCACGACATTCTGGATCACATGCTCCATGATACCCGAGGACCTGAGGGCTCAGAAAGTTCTCCTCGAGCTCGGCCGACCCTTGATCACACGGATTGTTTTGTCCAAAATTGTCGTGCGGCCATTGCTTCAGCACTGATGTAGCCCAACGAAGTGGCTCGGACGTGAGTTTGGTAATATGCCTATGAAGCGTATAGATTTCGCGAGGCGAAACGCGGAGGTGATGTAACATCCAACGGTTTACCCGGTCAGGTGTGCTCTCAAAATTGACAAGATAATCACTGAGAATGGCTCGTGTCTCATTGCTCTCGTCGAGTAAGAGTAGAGGGTTTCCTTCGTCAAGACCAGGATTGACTGGAAGGTCGTTCGCTAAGTCCGGTAGCTCATCGGGGATTTCGATGTGACTACTGCCAAACATTCCACTTGCAATCCTAGAACCGTGCGAAAATATTGCACCTGGCTCAGCGAGGTCGATCATATCAGTGACCCAGAGTCCTATATGATCGAGCGTGCCAGTCGAATTGCTGGCAAAGATATTCCCGTCTTCTGAAGTAGTCCTGCTAGGCTTGGCTACATCTGTCGAGTCCAACGACGTGCTCCTTCTATGTAACGCCCCAGGCACCCAACGTTCCTCAACTGTTGGTTGAAGCTCTCCAGAATGTCTTGGGTGTTGACCGATGTCAACATTTTCTCCAATAAAAGCTCCGTGAAGATGATCGGTACCACCGGGGGCGGCGCCTTCATTGACAACAGAGCCAGCTGACGAGGCTTCATACTCAATCTCAGACGGCTCCTTCGGCTTAGGGGCTGGAGCAATACTGAGTCTAAAGAAATGCTCGAAAGTCTCCTCCAGTTTGGAGTACTTCTCTACAAGCTGATGTTCCTTCGACCCAAGCAGAACCTCAAGTGGTTCGTACTCTGATTCGACAGGCCCAATCAGGTCTCTTGCTTCCTGTGATGCTTCGAAGTGCTTAAGTGCAATGTGTTCGTTTGAAGCCAGACCGCCGTTCATCTGCTCGCGCACACGATTGATGAGCATCATGTCGCATTTCGATACACGGTCTCTTAATGTATGTAGCTCTTTCCTTCTTTCCTGGACAGCAACCCGCATTGTAACAACCTCTCCTTGTTGTGTCACAAAGTCGGAGAGTTCGTTCATGAAGTGGGTATACAGTCGAACGGCCGCCGCATTGAGATACTTGTTTGTCTCAAGAGCTTTGTTGAAAATCATCGGAGGGAGAGGGGCCTCGGATGGAGGCGGGGGAGGCGGCGGCGGGGGAGGCGGTGGTGCAGGTAAGGGCAGAGATAGACGGTGTGCAGTACCGCTATCTGCTGTGCGAAGAGCCTCGCTAGGTATAAACCCTAACGCAGAAGGGACAGATGGCAACGAAAGCACACGCGCATCCTGATCTTGTGTCCGTTTTTCCTTCACAGGTGCGCAAGACTGATCGAAGCGCACTTTCTTCTTAAGTATGCTCCTCGGTACACCGCAGACTGAACATGCTGTTGAAGGTCTTGGCACCGACTTCTCTGCTGTTCCAATGCTCGCAGACCCAATATGAACATCACCAGATTTGTCGATCCTCTCTTGGACCATGCATCTTTGATCAATGAGCTCAGTTGAGGGATCGGAGCCCCTCGAATCCTTGCCATGAGCCTATGAATATTAATTCACATTCTGTCATGTCCTTGACGGGCTCAGATACCGTTTTTCTCTCGGCAACGTCGGGGGTATTGAGCATCCCGGCTGTGCAACCGATGCACGGTTGGTGACTTCGCGAAGCGTGGCATGTGTGGACCAACGTACTCAGAACGAGGGGAACGCGGACTACATAGGTCTGTACTGTGTCTTTGTCTGTTTTGATTGGAAAGCAGCGAAATGTGGTTGAACTCAAGAGGTCCACGGGTTGGTGAGACGACAGTCGACTAAAAGCTGCGGCGGGACCGAAGCGAAAGCGCCGCGCACGCACGACCCGTTCGGGGTTCCCCGCCCCACCCAGCCCACCATCTCACATATTGACGTCGCGCTAGCCGTAGCATGGCGACCTCTACCATCCATATTGACTCAGTCACAGGCCTGCAGAGGCGCCACATCAATATGAGACACATTCGCTAGGCGAAGAGGCTCTTCCTCGATCCCGAGATGCCCCGCAATCCTGATTCCACCTGGGTACGCTTCCTTAAGACCTGCTCTCCTTATCTGCTACCCAGGTATCGTCCCGTCCTCAGGTCGCGAACATGTAGCTATGCCGAGCTACGGACCTTGGACCTGGTCACAACCACACGGGCGTCATTACTCATATTTGCTGGCAGATGATGGTTTTACAGTGTTAGAAACGTTTTGGGCAGGCCCATCGACGAGCTCTGGTGATGCACGATCGACTGCGGCCACACATACGTATGCGCCCAACGCGAGGTCAGTACCAAAACGTAGATATACTGCCGACAGGAACGGTGCATAACAAATGAATAGTACACCCCGCAGCCCCGGAGATATTCCACTTGCACCGTTACACAACTATTCCTATACTAGTTCGAGCCCTCCTCAACAATCCGGCGCATCCGCATCACGCTTAACAAGGACGTATACGTCACATCCAAACGAGCCGACATCGACGAGCAGGTCACAACAGGGATCTGCGATCCCTGGATACAACACAAGAAGTGTGGAGACTGCCAACTACCAACTACAACAATCCAGCAACAGCCCTGGAGTCGGCAGCTCAGGAGATCAGGTCAATATAGGGTCGAGTTACACAACACAGTCTTTCGGATTCCAAAGCCCTCAATCCTTTGTTTCGGCTAACGCTTCGACGACAACCCCTTCAGTTTCGCCATACCCACCATATAGCCACACAACGCAGAGCGATTACGGATTCACCCCTTCCTCACCAAGACAATCGCACTACACGACAACAAATAGGGACACAGGCCAACCCTCGCAGTACCCCGGACCGCCCGGGCCACGCCATCCGGTAACGTCCCTTCCGGCCGATGTACAATCCACTATACAGAGTCTCGATCGAAGATACATCCAAACAAACCTAACTGAAGTATTTAACTACGAGAGACTGGATACACGTAAGCATCTCAATGTAGGTTTCGAGGAGTAAACTCTCACATGAATTAGGATATCGGCGTGTGGCACAACCATCTCGTGCGACGTTTTTCGTGCTTGGCCGAGTAAGCTTGACCCACTGACCAGTATTCCCACAATACTCACCAGATGATATCAGGTTTTCAAGATGCTGTGGACAGAACCTGCCGGCCAGGTTAACCCTGGCAAGACTCGCAACTCGACACACTTTAGCACGGTACAATATGGCGAACAGGCGTTCAGCGAAATTCGCAGATTTGTCGTCGTGCGAAACAAGGGTGATTTCAGTCAATGCATGTAGGCAAATTCCTACAGACTCAGCCCTTTGCATCTTGCTTACTCTATTACCAGCCCTGTTCAGACTTATAAAGGACAAGGCGCCACGAAAAGAGGTCTGGTCATGAACGATCACGGTGTTATTCACACAACATCTTCCGCACCTAACCTGCTTCAAGGCGAGACTTTGACGAAGTTCTCCATACAGGTGCATCCCGCAAACGATGAATATCTTGAGCCAACCAGCCGCGTTAACTATGGGAAGGCGTACGCCGTGGAGAATAATGTGAAGGTACTCGATGTAGGAATGGTATTTGAAGCTCATAGATATCTCATTGAGCAGTACTTCGATAGTGCGGTGCGAGGTCAGTGATCACATGGGAAGTGCTGCCTCATATGCAGTCTCGGCGCCATTCTTTACACTTACGATCTCTTTTCTTGCTTGTTACACGGACCAGCCTGCACCATACGCAGGCTTCCGCGACTTTCTTGTAGGCTCGGCGTTCTCCATTCCTCATCTTAGCGTCCTCTTCATAGGTAGCTGCGGCCTCTGCATGCCTTGCATCGGTCCTTGATCCGCATCTGCAATCAAGGCATTTCGGTACTCATCATCGACGGAGCTTCAATATACGACACATATGTTCACGGTGTCACTTGTTGATCGGCTGAGAAAATATAACACGATAGTTGTGGGTATTCGTCCCGAGGTCAGCATCTGCAAGAGCTGCACTTGGTCCCATGATCGACTTCGTGTCATGCAGTGATCTCCCAAGAATGTTGTCAGACCGCCATTGGCGTTTTAGTCGAGATTTAACAATATCATGGTCTTCTGGCGAGGACCCCATTTGAACTTCCCAGTTCAGACTTCTGCCCCACTTCATCCAGGTGGGCTTATCGATAAGCACCTGGACCGCGTCATGGGCCTGTGCTTAACGCGTCAAGCAGAGACTCGTGGACGTGACGTCCGACTTCCCGCTCACACCACCGATCACCATGGCAATGCAGCACCAAGCGATTCATTCCACCATAACTACAATATGCATATCAGCGTATAGCCAGATTATGAGCGCAGAATCTCAAAGTGAGATGGACGCGTTCTCGAGCAGATTGCCGACTGCGAAAGCACGGTATGGATAGGATTCAGGACGAAGTCATGACGCACTGAACAACCGGAACGGTATGATAACACGTCGTTCAGATATGTGAAGCGATGCCTGATATTTTGACAGATTGATCGAATAGGCGACAGCACACAACGAAAACTCTTCGCCTCAGCCCAATTCCTTCTCGCCTCACCTCACTTCACCTCCGACTCATCTCATCCCATCCCGCTCTCGCCCCCACGCCGTGTCGTGGCTCCGGTTACAAGCACAGTTGACCGACCTCGCTGGTGAGTACTTGTTTACCCTGATGCGAGTGCATTCTACTGACCATCACAGCCACTGTAGAGCAGCTCAAGTCAGAAAATGAGAAGCTCGAAGCAAAGCTCGAGCACACGAGGATGAGCTTGCACGAAGCCGACACCGACGCCGGTCGCCTCCGAGAACATGACTCCTCTTGTCGCACAAAGCCATCATCAACGTCAACCCCAAGTCACCGAAGCACGTCATTCACCAGTACACATCGGAAGCTCCTCGCCCCCGAGTACGCCTGAAGAAGACTGTGACATCTCGACTCCTGCTCCAATCCCGGCTTCAGTTAAGGTACCAGGACGCCCTCGGAAGGTTCAGGGTGATGATGACAAGCCCGACATCATCCTCTTCGTCGGCACGGCTGGGCACACACCGGATCGATACTTGCCTATTACGCATCTCGCACAAAGCCAACAAGCCCTCCTCACGGACTCATTGCGGAACGAATACGCATATACAGTCACCTTGTGGTCATACATGAAGACAAGTGGGAGGGAATACTCGGCGAGGGTCAACAAATGTCTTAACAAGTGGACTTCGCCCTCTGCGCAACCAGATAGCTCTTATCAAAGCTCAACACTGAAGCTTTGACCGTTCACGTAGACAGCTGAATTGCCAACGCAGCTGTGATAAGCTTGTCCATCATGTTAGCTGATGAGCCCATAAGAAATGCGCCCGGTATTGCCTGCTATCAGGCAAGAAGGTATCGCAGGAGCCACGAACAGGGAAGAGCGCGCCCGTAAGGCAGCGCATTGGTCTCTCAGATCTTGTCCATTCAGGATGCGAGACGACTGGTGGAGCCTAGAGTTGGCTCATGCACGAGGCTTTCCCATCGATGGCCATGCTCCTGTAACCCCCACCGATCACAATATCAACATGATAGATCGCTCATCACCATCTCAATGACCAGCGCGAAGTAAGATCAGCCCCTACTTTGAGTCGAAGGCGCACTCTATTGTTGTCCAGTCCATGCAGCCATGTGGCAGGGCTGCATCGGCCGGGTGCGAGCGCGGGACGCTCCTCCCCGCTGGGTGGGCCTCGGCTGCTGCTCCACTGCGATGATGCGACCCGTCTCCCGGAACCTCACCGGAATGCCTCAGGCACTGAAGGACCTCCATAATTCAGCAGATTCGCCCTAAGATCTTCGTCTGTAGTGGTATTTATCATAACTCTATCTCGACGACGCGCCTTCCTCAAGTAACAGAGATGATCGGAATTTGAGCGTATCTAGTCATCGAGCTTCCTCTGAGGCTCGGGCCTGGCATGTGAAAACCTCGGTATGCCGCATGTGCCGCAAACATTCTCCCTGCAGCCTGCTGTATTGGTTTGTGATCAGCTACCTGCCTCGTGGTCCTTCGACAGGGAGTTGTCGCCCGCTTCTTTGACTTCTTCGGCAAACTTGCTGACACTTATAACAGCCTTCCACTAAGGCCACGTTACAATCGCGACCAGACCTTGGAAGCTCTCCAGGGCCTGAACGGATGTCATATTATCAACGGCTCTCTTTTCCAGCTATTTGAAGCACTAATATCTAGGTATGTTTGCCCGTCTTGAGATATGGTAGCAGCGAGTGCGGGGCACTATTCAAGTACCGGTACTGCGTCACTGGGCATCGCGATAACAGCCTGTCTGCAAGACACCTTCGTCATGCACTGCAGACTCCAGTACCCAGGTGTTGGTATTGATACGTGCCCGCCTTTCGGATGGTACGTATGTCTCCCACCCACGCACGAGTTTGTGGCGCGAATGCATGTACACAACTACAAGGCTGTACCCGTCTCGTGGTGGGCAGGCTATCGATAGGCCGGCATTGATGCAGTCATCATAGAAGCGCTACCAGTGAACGAGATGGCCAAGCATGTTAGTCTTAGATACATCGGCGCCCTCTAATTACTGTTGCCTTCTTGGGATGCGCCTGAGCGTGATGTTACTTGGCTCGCGTTTACTTCACCGATGATCGTGCTTGAAACACCGTTGGCAAGTGGGGCCACCACTCCTCTACTTAGGTATGTGTGAGTTTGTGGATAAGACTCTCAGATTCTGATGCCACCAATTGACATGTCGACCTGGACGTGTCACATTCCAGTCCATGGCCTTTCAGCACATCGTAATCGGACGTTGGAAACATCCAGCCACTTTCCCAAATCATTTTCTCATCTCTATTCATCTTCGCTGGTATCAACAACCTCAGACAGCTTATACGTAGATTACTGTACTTTGGGGCAAGAAGAGAAGTATAGTTAACACAAGAGCCTTGACTTTGAGATTCCACGCTACGCTCATAGGAAGCACGGGACAGGGGAGATGACGATGCTTGCAATGCGGCAAGACTGACGGGCACTTGACTAGATTGGGTGCTCAGATGTGACGCGGCATACTGCGGAATGTAAGTGCACAGATGATCATTATATCAGTCTTCTAGTGGCTGCCTCAGAGCTGGGGCGTAGTCAGTACCGGTATCTATCTGGCGCTTCGTTCTACATCATCCATTGTGTGGTCTTTCCTCCATTCATTCGTGCTGCTGCCATCGCGACACATGATTTGTTCTCAAAATAGCTTCTCTCTCAGCTTATTGATAGTGTACAGTGATTAAGCAGGTTACGGAATGCGTGTCAGGGGCGCATGCAAGCTTCGTGTGCGACATGCAATGGAGCGGGGTATGATATATATACCATGATTGGCTGGATGATAAACGAAGTGATTGCCAACGCCTCATCGTCCAAAACTGTCAAACTGTAATCATACTGATCCACGTGGGCGAATACGGGCTGAAATCTGAGACCGGGGGGTACAGAATGCCAAGGGGTGCGGAAGGCTTTTATTAGCCGCGGTGGAATGGACATCATGCGTCATCCGACTCTTTCATGTCTCATCAAGGATGTGAAGAAACACCACATTAATGCGGGAGAAAACGTGGGGGCCGGTGGCCGACCAATTGCTAAAAGATGCTTGCTACTAGAAGTCATCCAGCGTCTCACATACACCCAAGAACTAACAAGGCTGATGGGCTCGTCTCCTCCACCTGATCGTACCACAGCACGGCACTTTGGAATTTCCTCTTGTGATTGCTCGATCATCTCCTGAATCCTCCAGTGTATGGCCGATTGTGTCTAGTCGATCGGTGAGACGTTGGTTCTCAAAGGCAGTCATCTTCTGGCCCCTGTTATTCCAGCCTTGGCCTTAGCCTTCACCAAAGGAGAATTTCCGAGACGTGCCGACATGTTCATTTCCGGTAAACCCGTGACCTTTTTAAACATGATATTGTTATGGAATATAGATTACAGTGCCAGCAAACATCATTTAACAGTTCTTTTCTGCTCAGCTGATAGGGTGTTGGTTCAAAGAGAGAATGTTATCTGGGCAGTGACCGAAAATTGGACCTTGATTCGGCGCATGTACATCAATATTCCCTGTAGTGTGGCGTCTCTGTCGTATGTGCTCACGAATGTCGGTCTGCAATACCAAGCAGCTAGCAGTCGGGGATGTCATGGTGCTTGTTCGAGTGACGCGTTTGTTGGAAGGCCTCCAGCGACTGCTGTACGAACGTATAGCTTCATTGTCAGTCGTTACGGGAGTTGTGTATGGCGACTGAGGATATACGTCACCTTGGGGCTTCTGTACTGGAGAAGGAGCAGCCGGGAAATATGGTGGGCTAGCATCATCCTGACTACCTGTCGAGAAAGGTGTTGGCGGAAGAGGCGTATGTCTAACGGGGTCGTTGGAAAGGAGCTTATCCAGCTCCATACCCATTGTGCAACCGCTAGACTCTTTTTCCAATACTGTCGAGCTATCGTTGTAAAATTGTGTCCCAACAGAGCTGGTCAGATAGAAGTGTTCTCCATCTGCCTCCCACCAAGAAGCTTCGTATAGTTCATTCGCCTCAGGCGGTATTGGTAGGAATGCCTTTTGCAAAGGTGACGTCGAGATCATGTTGAGTAGCCACGAATCAATCTTTGTCTGGAAAATGAGCCCCATCCGGGTATCAGGTTCGAGGAAGTCTTGTCGTTCATTTCTGGGAGGCGCTAGCCCAGTTTGACTGTGGCCACTCGTGTTAGAAGGGGCCACCAGAGCCAATAGCGTAGAGATCTCAGATGCCGTAGTAGATGCATTCGCCATAGTGAATGGCTTTGTTACTTCAGGTACAACGGTATCTCCAGTTTCCAAATTGAGGACCACCCAGCTGTCTGGGGGCGAAGTGAGATTGGCTGCATTGTTCGCCGGTAGTGAGATCATTTCTGCGTGATCTATGCGAAGCGGCCGAAGGATGTCATCAGACATGTTGTCGAAGAAATGCGATAGCTTTTGGATGAATCTGAGCTCCTGCTCATTATAGCGCTGTTCAGCATCATCGTATTCGGCTTCCTGTAAGCCAAGCTGATCCCTTAAAGTGTGAACTTGCTCGAAGCTCTCTTCTATACTTCGTGGTAGCGTGATTCCTCTCTCTTCCAGAAATCCTCGCAACTGATTGAGGGCGTATCCTTCCTTCTCGCCAGTTCTCTTTCGGATGTTCTGAAACCTTGTTTTGTCCCGCTGCAACCTGAATCTCGACCCCGTCAGATCTTGGTTGACATCTTCCAGCTCCTGGATAGTAGCTTCTAGATTTGCAAATTTGCGCTTCGGGATGGTTGCAGAGGGATAATCTAATTGATGCATCCCATCCAAGGGCGATTGTATAGAGAACATGGGTGGTGGAGGCGGCGGAGGCGGCAATAAACGAACTTCGGGTGCTATTTCGACTGGATGCATGCTTGGGTCGAAGACGGGCTCGAGAAGTTTGGATACATGCTCTTTACGCTGGTCGCTCGCTGTTCGGCTTGAGAGCAGTTTCGCTGTTATATTCGACCGAGCAAGGGCAGTACTTCGAAGGTCCGGCAGGACGCTGCATACGTACTGTACTCCATTTTGCACCCGCTTCGCTACTCGTGCGTCAGTTTCGTGACTTCAGATTCGTGTCTTTGTTCTCTTTCCCACCAATGTCTTTCCTCACTCTCAGCCCAGTCGGCGTCCGGTCGGCTTTGCGTATCGCTGTACGTCTGGTGGAAGACATTTGGAGCCCAAGTTCATCTTCCCAGGGAAGATTTCGGAGAACATGGCTAAGCACAAAGGAGTTTAGGGGGCGGACGAGCTGCAAAATAGATGATCATGGCACATAGGGCGGCGAAGGCTGCAACAAGCAAGTCCCGACGAAGTGACACCCCCTAGGTCATGGCGCCACTAAATCAGTTGGAAGCCACTGTGCAGCCCATTACCCGCGACCGTCAATGCGCGAGGAGGGCGGCGTCAGGGGTGTGACACCCGGGCATCGAGCGAATGGCAAGTGCCAAGATGGCAAGATAAGACTAGGGGACGGCCCACACCTCGGTTCGGTTCCATGCGGGCCCCGCTCGCTGTCAATCGCAACCCACCATCACGCATCACCACGTAGATGCGTGACAGCATGATGCATCGGCTGCATGGCTGAGTGTATAGTTGCGCTCCGCACTTTGATGAGTCCATCTACGATGCGGCTCTGCTGGCATGCGATTCGCCTTTACCCATAAGTACCCGCTAGGCGGCATGTCAGCGCGCCATGTCGCGACAGGTGCTGCGCAATGCACGCATAAAACATGTCACAATCACCGCAACCCATTTGGAACGCACAGTATAGGAAGTACCTGCACATATCTCAGGAACCGATTTCAGGCCGACAGTGCTGGACGCATTATGTAGAAGGTATTTTTCTTGTAGGCGGGATGTCTCACAGCACGTCACTCACATAGCGCAGGCCAGGGCTGGGTTTTCTTCCAATGGTACCAAGCCGAACATCACTATGTCGAGCTGGGCTCCAGTGGGGCAGCTCAAGCAAGCCCGGCCTTCCAAAGAGGGACGACGGGTCAAACTATCCAAGGCACTTATAACTACGCTCAACCAGCACCTAACAGCCATTTTGAGACGTTGGACCAATGTACGTGCATTGACATACAATGTCATACAAGTGACTGAAATGTTATAGCTTTCTACGTCCGACCCGGCAACTTCTTCCAGCCTGGCAAGGTGCGTTATGAGAGGGCTTCAAACGGGGTCGATATCCAAGTACTAATGACGCGCCAGGTCTTCTCTGTCCTCTTCAGTGAAGGGGCTGGATCAACTGCGACGCGGTACAATGACTCTATATCCACAGTCAAGTACGGGGAGCGGGTGCATACTCAGATCAGACGCTTCATAGTAGTCCAGGCAAAGAATGGCTTCGCATACTCCGTGTGAGTGACGCATGCCCAGCATCTGAAGCGCTTCGCTGACACATTATAGTCCCATCTTCACATACAGTAACCAGGGAACTAATAAGCCTGGAGTCGTGCCTAGCGAGCATGCTATAGCTTATTCATACGGATACCAACCAGTGCTCTTGCCTGGCGAGACCGGAATCGAGAAAGACCCAATCTGCATCATCATGAACCCAGGGGAATCCGTGCTCTCATCTGCATCCCGAATATTCTTCGGCATTCAGCATCCGATACAGTACAATGTAAAGGTTAAAGACTTGGGTTACGTTCACCCCGACCATCTCGTCAAATTCCGAGGCTATTGGGCGATGGAACATCAGATCGGTACTGCACAAGATATACAAGATATTGGCGAAGATAACGGTGGAAGCAATCAGCCCGATGCCGCTGCGCAAGGTTACTCATACCCACAGAGTACACAAGATGGCGGCGAAAGCAACAACGAGAACATCACTCCTAACTCAGCCACACAGGGCTACACCTACTCAGTCACCCCGATCGCGTAATATTTTCCCTATCTCATCCAACCCCTTTCTCCTGCTCATCATACGTTACGGCCAACTTGCAAATCACGCTATAACCTGGATCCCATTCCCAAATACGACACTATGTTCTCATTATCTCATTGGCTGTTCTGTGGTTTCCTGTTGTACGTAGCTGTTAGAACGTTTACTTAAATACTACTTCATTCCCTTCATGCAGTATGGTAGCCGCATAGACATGCTAGGTTGTCATGCGTGATGACTATTCTAGGCTTTAGCGCTGAGCACGGTACAAATCAGAGTCGAGGTGGTGACACTGTTCACTAACAGTCCTGAGTTCCTGATTCCGAATTTTCGAATAAGAGGCCACGCATAGCGCACCTGTATGCTTTCCATGAGGCTGAAGACGAAACGACCTAGCCGACATGATGAAAGCTTTGTTGCTCTGACTAGATTATAAGATCCTAGCCTTACCATTGTGCCCGCATTGCAGCATCAATAGACTCTTTGATCAACGCCGTCGAGCGCTTTGACGAAACAAGCAATGGCGTATAACTTGCCATAATTGACATGACTCTCGAGTTCAAGACTTTTCCTTTCCGTTGACTGCACTTGGATCAGGTATCTCGCGATCTCGCTAGCCATGTGCCTGAGGACGTCTCGATTAGTGCGATCTGCATACCTAGGTATAGATGAGCTGACACTGACTACATGTTGCAGTTCAAAAGAAGACACTGAGCGTCTAGATATCTGTTGCCTCTCAGTAGCTGTGTAAGAAGGGGTGTAGTAAGTTTGTGGTGTGTGTTTAGTGCCACGAATTTCTGCACAGGAGGCCCACTGTCCCCGCGCCGGCCCATGCATCCGGGCCTCATGTGACCGCGAACACCGCGGACCCTAGCGCGCGATTCTCGTGTACTATGCACAACGCGTCACCAACACCCAGAAGACACGCGACTGATCAGAGCTGAAGCGCGAATTCCTCTACCGACGCGCAAACCCGTCCACCGTCTCTATGTCTTAGCGGACGGATTTGCTATAACGCTATGTGTAGTATGTATAGAGTGTAAATTAATATATAAGTTTAATAAGCTAACTAAGATAAAATAGGCCTACTATATACTTAGTATATACTATCTTTAGTAGTTATATAATAAGTTCTATCTCTAGTATAAAATAAAAGAGAGAAACTACCTAAACTAAAGACTATAAAAAGAACTCTAGTATAGTTATATATTCTCTAGAAGCTTAGTATAAAGTATTATAAGCTTTAAGTTTTTTTTATATACTTATAAAGAAAAAAGAGTAATACTTACTTTAAAAAAAAGAAAATAAATAATATAAAAAGTTATAAAACCTTTATAAAGTAAAATTATACTTATAAGATATTTTCTATACCTCTATATAAAGCTAATATTTTTTAGTAAAAGTAGTAAATAGACTTAGAATTTATTATTATAGCTACTATAAAATCTAGTAGCACTAATAAGCGTTTTATAGTTATTAATAAATATTTAAAAAGAAAAAGACCTCTTATAAACTATTACTAAGTAATATAAATAAAAAAAGTAAGAGATATATTATTTTATTATAAAAAAGTATATAAAGTAAAAGATAAAACTATTACTAATATATAAAAAGAGAAAACTTTTTATACTAAGTAGAGAAGTAAAGCTAGAGGCTAAGAGTAAAAAGACGTAGTAAGAAAAATAGATAGTATTCTTACTATATATTATATAAGCTAAAAAGAGAAGCTAATATTAAAACTTTTAGTAAGATATAGATATAGTAATAGATTTACTAAAGTAATATAAATAGTTAAAGTTAATAGTTATTAAGCTATAAAGTAGAGAAGACTTAAAAAGAACTTTTAGTATAGTTACCTACTAGGCTATAAAACGCGTTTATATTTTTAGTAAATTTATCTATAGTAGCTATAGTAATATTCTTAATTTCTTAATTAGTAAGATCTTTCTCTATAAAAGTATTATCTCTAGTATAGTTACTAGCTATAGTCTCTAAAGAACTATTACGCACTAAAGTTATAGTAGTAGTAGTAGTAGAATTTATAGCGTTAGTGTTAGATAATAGAATTATAGCTATAGTCTTTTACTTCTTAGTCTTCTACTTTATTTTACTACTAGGCTTAGTAGCTTTTAGCTTAGTAGTTAGCCTAAACTAGAAGTACTTAGTAGTATTAGTAATATAAAGGCTTATAGTCTTAGGCTTAGGCTTAGTACTTTAAGTAGAAGTAATAGTATTATACTATAGCTTATAGTCTCTATTACTATTCTTCTTCTTAAGAAAGTTAATATTCTCTTTCTTAAGAGCTATAAGAGTATTATAGACTTAAGTAGTTAATATATTCTAAGTATTTTTATAGTGCTATTTATTCTCTATAAGAATATTAAAGAAGTTATTTTTATTTTTCTTTTTAGAAAGAGTACTAAAAGTGTTAATACTATTAAGGTTATATCTATTATTTTTATCTACTTTAGAAACTTTTCTTTTACGCTACTAGATTATACCTAGAGTTTTTATCTATTCTTTAGCTTTTCTTCTAGCTTTTTTCTTTTAGTATATAGCCTTAAGCTAGAGAAAAGTGTTTTAGATTTTACTAGAAGTATAGTAAGTAATACTAAAGAATTAATCTTTTAGTATAAAGTATATACTAGTATAAATAGAATTAAAGTATTAAAGTATTTCTTAATTTATACTATAAACCTTAAAGTACTTAATACTAAGCTATATAGTTTTATATTTATTAATAAAGAATCTACTATTAATTTACTAAATACGTATATTATCTAGTAGGTTAAAGTTTATTATAACTTTACTCTACTTAAGAATAATATATTTACTTTTTTTATTAAGCTTTTAAATAAGTTTACTCTTATTAATCTTTTTATTCTTAAACTTAAATTAGATAGTTTAGTAGGCCTAGTAGAAGTTTACTAAGATAGAGTTATAGTATTAGCTACTAGCTATAATCTCTTTAGTATAGTAGAAAGAATAAGTCTAAATAAAATTAATATTAGATATAGTCTTCTTCTATTTATTAGTAAAGAAGATAGCTATTAGTAAAGTCTAGTAGTTAACTTTATTAATAAGATTTTAAAATTTTTAGTATAGCTTAGAAGCTTTAGAGTTCTTTTTTAAGTAGAAGTAGACCTTATTAGTATTAGAGAGTCTAGTTTTTATCTTATTTTTAAGAATACTATAGATCTTATATATAGTAAAGTACTTATTTATACTAGCTTTAATCTCTAGTAGATTTACCTAGTTTAAGTAGGCTAGAGTTAGTATATAGATAGTAAGCTTATTAATATTCTAGGTATACTAGTAGTTCTTATCTAATATATATACTATAGTAGCTTCTATAGACTTACTAGGCTAGATAATTTAGTAACTATATAAGATAAGGCTATTAGCTATACGCTTAGTAACTTATTAGTTTTATATATAGTTAGTATTCTTTCTAAACTTAAAGAGCTACTCTAAGTATATCTTAAAGTTATTATTTATACGCTAGAAATACTTACTAAAGTTAGTAAAAATGTTAAAGTTAAGTATACTATATTAAGGTTCTACTTTCTTAAGGTAATAAAGTATAGTATTAGTAGAGAAAGAAACTTTTATATTAAATAACTACTCTTTAATATACTTAGAGTTCTAGATAAGTATTCTAGTAGTAGTGCTCTTTTTATTAGTAAAGTTAGAGAGTACTTACTATACTTTATTAAGGTAGTATATAATTACTCTACTAGAATTTTAGATATAGCTACTTATATTATTATTAGTAAGTAGATAGTTTATTAGTAAAGCGTATTAAGTAAAAGTAGTTATAGTACTTATTAAGCTATAAACTTATATAATATCTTATATAGAAAGAGTAATAGTTACTAAACTTTTAGAATATAAACTAATATTAGAAAAACTATCTAAAGTTACTAAAAGCTATAGTAAAGCTTTAGCTAAAGTAGCTAAAGAAACTACGTAATAGCTATAAGTATAGAAAGATAATACTTAATCTCTAAGTAGACTATAGCTAAGTACCTTTATAGAGAGTATAGATAAAAGTAGTCTATTTTTAAGCTAAGTATTAGAGCGCTCTTCTTTAGTAGAAGTTTCTAGCTATAACTAATTAAGTAAGTAGCGTATAGTAGTTTACTTATAGTAGTATAAAGAGTATACGTAAAAGAGTAGCTTCTAGAAGAGTAGTATAGTCTAGAAATATAGTAGTAAGAATAGGTTTAAGAGGTAGTAGTTAGTGTAGAAGAAATAAAAGTTATAAGTAGAAAGCTTATCTTATATATAGATATAGTATAGACTTAATATTATAAGTAAGAGAAAAGTAGACTTTTTTTATCTTATATACTAGAGTTAAACTCTTATAGAGAGAAATATTATAATATATAGTATTACTAAGATATAAAGTAAGTAGAGATAAAAGTATTATTTACTACTAGAAATAGTATATATAAAGCTATAGTATATATAAACTACTAGATAATAGTAATAGTAGATAATATTATAGAAAAGCTATAGTAGCTTAAAGTTCTAGTAGAGTATAATTAATTAAAATAAAGAGTAGCTACTACTTTATTAGACTAAGCCTATATAAGTAGATAATAGTTATTAGACTTATAAATAGAGAAGCTAGAAAAGCTTTTTAAAAAGTAAGCTATAGAAAAAATAAATACTATAAGAAATACTAAAAAGTAGAAAAACGCCTATAGATAAAAAGAGTAAAAACGCTAAAGTTAAAAAAGATAAAAACCTACTATCTATAGTAATAAGTATAATACTTTTAGAGTAGTATTATAAAAAGTATAGCTTAAGTATAGTCTACTATCTACTAATAGAGAAAGCTACTAAGTTAGTCTTAAAAAGCACCTTATTATTAATATACGTAGTAATAACTTTCTTATAGTAGTTACTAAACTAAATAAACTTATAGAGAGGCTTATAAAAAGATAAAAGATTATAACTACTAGAGTTATAGATAGTATTAATACCTTAGAGATTAAGCCTATTATAAAGTTATAAATTCTTTACTTACTATAAAGGTAATAGTATATAAACTAAATAATTATTATTAATACTCTTATTAGTAGCTATAGTGCTTTCTAGTAAAACTAGTATTATTATATCTTAGAGCTAAAGTACTAGCTCTACTAGTAGAGCGTTTTTATTAATAGCTATAATATTTTCTAGTAGAACTAGTGTTATAGTTTCTTAAAGCTAGAATTCTAGTTCTACTAGTAGTAAGTTATCTTACGCCTAAGGCTCTAAATCTAGTAGTTATTCTATAAGCTTATAATCTTATATAGTTTATTAGAACTTATAGTTCTATATATAATAAAGCTTGCGCTAGTTCTACTTAGTAAGAGAAAATTAGAGATTAAAATTATTTTATATCTTATAGATAGTGCTAAGCTATATAGTAGATAGCTATTAGTTATAAGTAGCACTTCTATTCTTTTATTTAATAAAGTACTTAAGCTTAGTAGTAGTATTATTTACTTAACGCTTAAGTATATATTTAATTAGCTTTAGCTTCTACTTACTAGACTTATTAGTTACTATAAGAGAAAGCGCTAGAAAAGAGTAATAGAAAAAATCTTATTCTATAGTATAATATAGTTTAAGCTAGATAGTATTTATAATATTATAGATATAGAGACCTAGTAGTTACTTAATATAGTAGGTATTCTTACCTACTTTTTTAAGTACCTTTAGTAGGCTATAGTACTACTAACTAATCTTTCTAGAGAGATTTTCTTAAAGCTTATAGCTTTTACCTAAAATAAGTATAACGTAGTTACTAAGTTAGAGCTCTAATAACTAATAGTGTAAGTTATAATAGTTTTTCTAGATAACCTTAGTAAATATAAAAGCTTCTTTAGCTTTTTTCTAGTAGTTAAAATATAAGCTAAGATAGTTTTTCTAAGAGAGCGTATGTTTAGTGTATATAAGATTAAAGCTCTAGTAGAAGTTAAAACTTATAATATATTTATAGAGTAAATAGCTAAGAGAGTAGTTTTAACTTATATTTAGTGTAAACTAAATATATAGTAGTACTTCTATCTAGTTAGAGTCTTAATTTATAGTAATAAAAAATCTAAAAGTAATACTAATAGTTTAGTTTATATACTTAGATTAGCTATCTACCTAAAAATACTATATAGTAGTAGTATAAAACTTAGTGCTAAAAGTATAGTATTATTTACTAAATATACTCTTAATAAACGTTAGAGCTTAGTTACTAATAATTACTTTCTAGTTTCTTTAACTAGAGAGGTAGTTTATTCTAGTAAGTATAATAGACTATTCTTCTCTAAACTAATAGTTCTTACTAAGAATAATATTAATAGTTTTAGATACTTAGTAGATCTTAGTTAAGATAGTGTTAAAACTATTAGTTATTTTTAGTAAATAGGTTATAATATTAATACAAACAGCCTTAAAAAGCTTAGCTTATTAATTAATAAGTTTTAATAATCTATACTTCTTATATTAAAGAGTCTAGTTAACTTTACACTATAGATAGTATTTAATATAAACTTTAAAGTACTTTGTTAATTTATAAATAAAGAAAGAAGACTTAATATAGTTATAAGTCTAATTAAACTCTTAATAATAGAAACTATTATAGATATACTTAAAGATTTTATTTATAAGACTCTTTAGAATATATAGCTACTTAGAGCTATTTTTTATATTCTAGTAATATATAAAGTTACTCTTAAGTAGAAAATAAAAGCTACGTATTAAGCGTTTAGAGTTTTTATTATTATAGCGTTTACTAGAGATTACTATAAGAATATATATCTATAAAGTATTATTCTTATAAGTCTATTTAAGCTATATTTTAAAGCTATCTTCTATTTTAATAATAAGTACGTAAAATATATACAGAATATTATTAAGTATATTAGTTTTAAGATTAGACTCTAGTATAGCTATAGAGTATAGCTTTAATAACGTATCTAGTATAATATATAGCCTACTAGAGTAGAAGCGTATATTAAGATTAAACTACTATAAGTATATAAAAGCCTTAGCTAAATAAAAATTAAGGCTCTTAAGTAACTTTATTATAGTTAACCTTCTCTAATAGGTAATAGTAGTAATAGCTATATAATCTATAAAGATAAATACTTTAGAAGTAGCTTTAATTATATAGCGTAGCTTCTTTACTATCTAATATAACTCTACTATCTCTAGCTTAGTTAGAAAGTAATAATACTTAGCGCTAGATAGATACTTTAAAAGAAATATAAAAGGCTTAATACTAGCTATCTTAAAGTTAGTTAAGCGTTTTAGCTAGGCTATTAGAGAGAAATTATTATTCTTATAGCTAGTAGGTACGTTAGAGTTAACTATATTTAGATTAGAGTTATTCTTTACATAATACGCTATAGCTACTATACTATACTATTTAGAAGTGTTAATATTTATATATAGCTTATAGCTATAGTTCTAGTATAATAGTTAAATTATATTACTTTATAGAGACTAAATATTATTAAAAGCCTTATAAATTAGTTTAGTTACTAGAATTAGTGCCTTTATTATTACTATAGTTTTTACTTTACTCTTCTTCTTTAGTGTAAATTATAAAAGCTTAGTCTTAAGTAATATAAGTAGCTTAGAAATCTAAGTAAGATATAGCGTTTATTTATTAAAAAAGTTAATAGTACTATAGTAAACCTCTATATCTTTTATATACTAAGAAAACTTAATATTTTAGAGTACTTAAATTTACTTATTAGTAGAGGTAACACTAAAAGCGTCTACTTAGTAATCTAGAAGCTTAACTATAAAATACCTAATAAAAGTCTTATTAGAAGTAAGTAATATATTTATCTAAGTAATCTAGTAAAAGAAATAATTAAAGTAGTAGATATATTTATTAAGCGTCTTTAAAAAGATTATAAAGTTATTAATATATACTTTTATAAAGTTAACTATATTATATAGAAATAGATCTCTATAGCACTATATATAGAATACACTATTCTTAAACTCTATAGTATATATATTAAGTACTTCTACTTTATAATAAGTGTTAATAGTAAATTTACTATAGTCTTTAGGCTAGATAGTAAACTAGTAGAAATATAAGAGCCTATTTATAATAGTAATAAAGTTAGCTTCTTAGAGCTATATAAGAATATCTACTTATATAGTTAGAAGGTAGGCGTCTTTAATTAACTAGAAATTAATCTCTTTTATATTAAGAACTAGTTAGCTTTTCTAATTTATAGTAGCTACTATACTATTAGTATTTTATATATATATCTTCTTCTAAATAATAAAGACTAGTATAAAAAAAAAGCTAGTAGATAAGCTAGTTTTATCTTTTAGTTATACGTAAGCTTATTAAAAACCTTATTAATAACTTTTTAGTTCTATAGTCTACTATTATATACTTTAAAGAAGATCTTTGTATTCTACTACTTATCTTAAAGATTAATAGATATTATAAATTCTAGTAGTATATTTATAATTAATTTATAATTAGTTTATATCTTAGAGTATACTATAGCTACTTAATAGAGAGCTTTCTTAGTTACTAAAGTTCTATAGATAGTAATACTAAGATTAGTCTTAGACTTACTAGATAGAGTAGACTATAAGTATAGTAAAGTAGTAAGAGTATAATTATATAAGTTAATTACGTAAATAGTATCTACGCTAAGTAGTTTAGTATACCTAACTAGAGTTTAGCGTAGAAGCTAAATAATATTACTAGTATTATTATAAAGAATAATATTAAGATTAGCGCTCTTTAGAAGTGTACTATATACCTAAAAATACTATATAGCTATATTAAGAGGCTTAAATATATAATTATATATATCTAAAAGTAGGTATAAAGTATATATCTTAACTTTAATAGCTAAGTAGAGAGAGATTTTTATAGTACTATTAATAGTAACCTTTTACTTCTTTCTAGTATTATTATTTTTAGCTCTAATAATAAGCTTAGTAGTTACGTCTTTATAAAGTAGCTATATTATAGTATAGTTCTTAATATTAAGAATAATATTTTATAGCACTAAGATATTTATACTAAAAAGTATATTTAAGCTAAGTTATTTAATAATATAAACTTAGACGCGCTATAGTATATATATATATTTACTAGACTTAAAAACTAAAGATATATAAAGTATAAGATAAGCTATCTTAGTAGTACGTATACTTTCTAGTTCTATACTAGCGTAGTAGATAAGTTTCTTAAGTTATTTATATAAAGTACCTAGAAAGTGCTATTTAATAAAAGCTTTATTAGTAAAACTAATTACTACACTAGTATCTAAAATAATAGTAAGATTAAGTCTATCTTTACTACTATAGATAATAAGCTTTATCTTATACTAATTCTATACTATAGCTACACTATTAACTAGCACTAGAGCTATAGACTTTACTATACGTAAACGCTAGAGCTTAGAGCGCTCTAGAGTTACTAGATTATTAATTAGTAGCTAGAAACTCTAAGAGACACTAGGCACTATTATTATAATAGTATAGATATAAGTAACGTTAACTTAGATCTAGCTACTCTAGTATTCTTTATAGATATACTAATATAGCTTATTATTTAAAAAGGAAACCTAAGTATAGTTATAGTAAGAGAAACGCTAGACTAGCTAAGTAGTATTCTTATTATATAGAACTATAATATAACTAGTAAAATATAAATATCTATTATTATTATTCTTATAGTTAGAATATATATATTTATTACCTTACGCCTAAGCTAAGAGATAGTAATCTTTAGAATTATCTAAGAAGTAGTCTTTATTACTAGAGAAGTAGCTAGAGTTAGGTAATTAGTTTAGTAGTATAAAGAGTTTATTAAAAGAGCTCTTCTCTTAATACTATAATATTATTATAGCTTAATTATTATATAGTAATAGTAGTTTCTTTAGAAATAAAGCTAGAAAATAAGCTAAGATATTATAGCGTAAGAGTAGAGATTATATAGTAATACTAGGCTTATTAGAGCTAAGGTTATAGTTAAAGTAGATACTCTAGACCTTATTATATAATTAAAACCTACTACTAGAGTAGAAACTATTCTAGCACTAGCTATTACTCTATAAGGTATTATTATAGCTACTACTACTTTAGGCTTAGTAAAAGTATAATATAAACTTACTTAACTAGCTCTAGTTACTATTTCTATTCTACTATAAAGACTTACTTCTATTTTACTATATATAAGTATTAAAGTTACTACTATAAGCGCGCTAATTACTATTATTATAATAACTATTATCTAAAGAAGTAGAAACTTAGAGTTACTAATAAGAGGCTCTACTAGTATTACCTTACGCTAGGTTATTTAAACCTTTATAGCTTTAGCTATTATTTAGATAAGAAAGAGTCTACTTACTATTATTTACATTAGATTAAAAAACTTTCTTAAGAATATATTTATATACTTTAAGTATAAAGAGAAAGTTATTTAATAATATTATAGAAATATTATTATAAAAATAAACTTAAATATAAGTATTAAAAAGATTCTATATATAGATAATATAGAGGTTATTATTATTATAGCTATATCTAGCGTTTTAATAAAGACGCTTAACTTAGAGAAACTACTTAGCTAGAGAATAGTCTAAAAGTAAGTCTTTTAGAGTAAAATGCTTTTTCTATAAGCTTTATATAGTAAGTACTAGCTAAATCTAAAAAGGTTATAGCTTTTTTTTCTAGTAATTAAGTCTTTTACTAGTAATAATATATATATAGTACTTAATATTAAAGTTTAATTAATACTATAATAGAGTAGTTCTCTTAAAGCACTAGTATAAGTAGTTCTAGACTATATACTTTACTATTATATTTACTATAATATAGACTTTTATAAAGTTAATAAAGTTATAGATATTATAAAAGTAGGTCTTAATAGAGAGGTTAACTACGTTATCTAGGTACTAGTTCTTAGGTATATCTAGCTAGAAGTAACTAACTTACTCTAGAGTAAACTTAAGAGAGCCTCTTATAGCCTTAATTATAGTATTATTATTTAAAATCTTAGCTTACTTAGGTATAAAGTCTTAGTAATTAATATTATACTAGAATAAAGCTAGCGTATAGAGAGCGTACTACTATAGCCTAGCTACTATAGTTTAGATATTATAATAAGAAAGTAGATAGTTATTAAAGCCTAGCTAGTAAAAGCTATTATTCTAAATATACTTATACTACCTATATACTACGTATTAAGTAGATAGAAACTTCTATTAGAAATACTAAAGTAGAGTAGGTATAGCGCTACCTAATATATACTTATTATAATAATCTTTAGTAAGTAGATATCTAGTGCGTAAAGGCTACTAAGTTAGTATATATATATAATATTTTTATAATATCTCTACTAAGTTAAGTAGGTCTTATATAAAAGTCTTAGAGATATATAAAAGTAGACTATTTTATACTAAAAGAGAATCTATAGATTAAGTATATAAATACTAGTTAAGAGGCTAATAACTATAAGTGCTAGAAATCTAGAATAGCTAAGAAAGTAGAATCTAATATAACTAAGTATCTTAAGATAAGTAGAGTAGTAGTAGTTATAAGTAGCTATAAGATAAATTATTAAAACTATATAGTAGTATTAGTTAGCTAGCCTATTAGAGCTATAAGTTCTAGTAGTAGCTTTAAGGCTTATTTAGATTATTATATAAATATAATATAAGATTTAGTAGAGTATCTAGTAGATTAGAAGTATAGAAATTAAAAAAAAGTAAAAAAAGAAAAGTATTTCTAGTAAGCTATATAGAGATAGTAGTATATAAAGTAGAGTTCTTTTATATAAGCTTACGTAGAAATAGTTTATATATAGTAAAAGATAGTAGTTATTATACTTACTATAAAGGTACTAGAAAGTTCTATTACTTATTAAGTTTAACTATTCTACTAGATTAGTCTATAATCTCTAAAGTCTATTAAGAAGATTCTTTTTACTAGACTTTTAAGTTACGCTATCTTCTTTAGTTTCTAGAAAGTAGTTTAATAAATTCTACTATACTCTAAGATAAAAAGCGTATTAGTTAGTATATAATAGTATTAGCTATAAAGAGTAATAAAATATAAAAGCGTTTTAGAAAGAGTATAATACTATAAAGAAACTCTAAGTTAGTGTTATTCTAGATAGACTTATAGAAGATTAAGAAAGAAAAAGTATTAGTAAAAGAATTAGTAATAGATATATAGAAATATAAAAAGCTATAGTAAGATCTTTAAGAAGCTAGTAAGTCTAGTAGTAAAGAAACTAATATAGAATAGAAAAGTATAAGTTATAATAAAAGTAGCGCTAAAAGTAGAGAAATATAAAGCGCTACTATAGATAATAAAGTAGATATAATAGAAGCTAGTTATATAATAGTAGATTAATATTAATATAGTTTCTAAGCTTATAAAATAGATAAAGAGTAAAATTTAGTAGTATTCTATCTAAGAATATTAACCTTTTTTATAACTTTACGTTATACTATAGTAAGTTCTTTAATACTAGCTACCTAGTCTTAAGAATACTTTTATTTAGAATTATTTTTAAAGAAAAGTTATCTTAAAAAGAGAATTAATAGAGTTCTCTATTAAAATAGTAATATATCTAGAAAAGAATAGTTTTTAAAAGTAGTAGACGTCTTATATAACTTAATAATTACTTAGATAACTTAAAAATTAGTATTAAGTATAAGAGTAGCGTATTAAAAGGCACTATAGTAGTAAGTAATAATATTATACGCGTAAATAACATTTATTATTATAATAGCTAAAGAGTTAAAAAATATAAAGTAATAAGTTATAAAAAGTAGCTAAAGTAAAGTAGAGAGTAAAAGATCTATAAGTATAGTTTACTTAAGTAGTAGTAGTCTAATAGTAGCTACTCTATAATAAGCTTTTTATAGTTTAATATACTTAGCTAGTTTAAACTAGAAAAACTTACTAGTAAAGTTAAGAGGTAAAGTTATAAGTTTAGAGTTAGAGATAAGAAAGTATAAGGTATAGAAGTCTTCTCTAAGAGTTAATAATAAAGTTATCTTTATACTTAGTAGTAGTAAGTAAAGTATCTATATATTATATTTACGCTATACTCTTACTAAATTATAGTATAAAAAAGAAGTATTTAGTAAAGTATTTCTAAATAAAAAGTAGTTCTATAAAGCCTAGTAAGCGTTTAAAACTAATATAGAAAAAGTAGATTAATATTTACTTTAGTTAGTAGGCGTAGTAATAAAATAAAGAAAGTAGTTAGAAAGTTATATATTAAAAGAGAAGTATAAAAGTTATAAGTAAGTGCGTTTATAGTAGCTACTTTAATCTACCTAAAGTAGTAAAAAGTCTAATAAGTAATTTTATAAAAGAGAAGATTATAGTATATATACTTTAGCTTATTATAAAAAAGATTAAATACTTATAATATTATAGAAGAGAAGAAAGCTAGTAAAGCTATAACTACTTTATAGTTATACTATATAAAATATACTAAAGTTATTAAAGAATAAAACTAGAACTTATAATAGCGTTATAGTTATATATATAGTAAAGAGAAAATAGTAAAAGTTACTAAGTTTCTTATAGTTTATAGTATAATCTTAACTTTAGTTTAAAAGTATAGGTATAATATAAGTAGTATTATACTACTCTAGTAATATAGTTAGACTATAAAAAAAAGTAAAGATAACGCGCTTAAAATAAATTATAGTACTAAGCTAAAAGTAGAGAAACTTAGTAATTTAAGATAGCTACTAATTTATAGTATATATAGAGTATAAATTAATATATAAGTTTAATAAGCTAACTAAGATAGAATAGGCCTACTATATACCTAGTATATGCTATTCTTAGTAGTTATATAATACTATAGTTTGTTCTCTAAAATCTGCCTATATTACCGCTCTTAAGTTATCTACTAGTCTAGCGTAGCTGTTTCTATGCTACAAAGTTATTGCTTACTAGAACAGCCTATGCTATAAATAAGATAGCACTGTTGCTCTTACGTAGTAGTTAGAGGTTCTTAAGATGCGCGTATTGCATACAGCCTAGAGTAAACATAAGAAGGTGCCTTAATATAGGACCTTACCTAACTCTCGTTGCCGCACAATTTCAGGAATTTAATAACTCTAGGGTCAGGCTTGTATGTTATGTTTAATTTCGCGTGATAGGTATTCACTAACAAGACTGTAGATTGAGTTCCCTGTCGGCCCAAGTTGGGACTATACACGTCGAATCCTCTTCTATCGCATTCGCAAGCGCTGTCCTACCGCGGCCGAGCTCGAGTACACATATACCACACAGGGATATAGAGATTACCATGGCCAACCTTGGGCAATGAATCTACAATGGGCGCACGTCATCGAGGGCTTCACCGCCATGGATCTGTTCGGAAATGCAGACACGTATAGTTCTGGGCATAGTACCTTCGGCCTTGGGCATCAGACCCCACATCTATGCCCGCAAAATGGACCTGGCTGCCATCGGCATTGAGAGCATTGTGGCGCCCACTACGCTCTGTTTTCACGGTTACACACTCTCATACGTGCCAGAGAATAAGAACAAGATTCTACCTGGGCAACCTGTCTCCTGCTTCCTCACTAGACCCACGAAATGGCCTGTTTCATTGCCACACCACCACACGTCTTCATCTCCTGGCTATTTTGACGACTCAATCGCCTTTGGGCTTGGCTACACGTACATCAAAAATAATTTCAACACCAGCAATTCCGTCAATCACATATCTCCAGGAGCTGTCTGGACACGATTACTGTATCCCATTCATTCTTCAAGCTGCCATGCGTTGTCTAGTTTGGGACTGGATGGTACGCTTTATACACCTGCAAAGCTCCTTCGATACTTTGTACGAGACCAAAGAGGACTGTAAGACAAAGTACAGTAACAGCAATCCAGAACGTGTACCACTGAGGTCTGTTTCTTCTATCGTACCAAAACTGAGATATGGATGTTGGCTTCGGTTGATCAAACCTTTCCTTCAATGTCATCAGCTCATCGCGCCAATATTCGAAGTTCATGGCACGGCGATCAGTGGACAACATCGCGATTCGGTTCAGCAATGAAATATCCGGATACGCGATATCACCATGTTGCGATCGCTGAGATTTCAACCACCGTTGCGTGCTAGCATCTTGTCTCGGGAACAACAAGTCTAGTGTTCGCAACGTTTCGTTGATGAGATTCTTTGGATATAAATCACTATGTCAATCAGCGGCTGACCATAGCAATGCATTCGAGGACCTGCCTTGTCTGATGATGGAGGAAGGTTGCATGATGAAAAACGCAAAGCTTCCGGTCGTTGTCGATGAGCCGCAAGTGATTGGCGAGATTATTGGTCCATTGGATCTCAAGCCCAGTGAAGCGGTACAAGTTGAACGCTGTAAATGCTTCCTCAAATGTCAGGTTCCCTGTATCGGTGGAGCTGACGACAAAGTGTTTTGCGAGAACGGTCTTCACATCGACTTGATCATCGCTCCATGGTAGGAAGGTAGGACCCCACGTCAGGTACTTCGACGGAGCTCCCACATCCACCATCAAGAACAGGCGTACTACCAACCGGACTGATCCTTCCGCCATACGGCTCTTGCTTTCTTCACTTCTTTGTTGAGTGACCAACGATGCGAGAGAGCGCTTGATCATCTCCTTCGTATGGCCTGCTTCAAGTTGCCGAATGATCATTATGATGTCTTGATGCTCCCGAATAGTCACATGTTTGCCGCCATCTGGCTCGATAGCCTTTCTGCATTCTGCGGTGTAGTGTCGAAAGTACGCATCCCAAGGGCAGCAGCCTCGATCGTCCCTGACTGCAAGTATCGGGGCAGTTTCGATGGGCCAAAAAGCTTCAAGGACATTACGCTTGTGTTGGGTCTGTATGGGATCTTCGTTGGCCCTTCCGGAAAGTACCATGCTTGGAGTCGTGGCTTCGAAGCGAACACTGTTGCTGAAGTCTGGAATGTTTTTCTTTCGAGTGGAATGCTTGGAGGTACACATCAGTGCTTGGATGACAGCGTGGCGCAGCCGGGGGCTGAGCGCTTACCAGATGGGCGTCGTTGGCTCACCGGAAAGTATTGAGTGCGGGGTCGAACGAAAGTTCAGCTCATCCGCAACTTCTATATGGTGACATTTCCTACTCGATGAACGCCTCACCTTGAATTGTGCAGTATTGCGCACACGATCCTACCTCTCAAAAAGATGATTCAGCACAACGCCGATACACATGTTAGTCGCAGCCCAAATCGAAGAGCTCCCCCTGGTTGCCCATCTGGTAACAATGAAGCAGTGTTCCCCTATGATCACCAAGCCAGATTTGATTCCTATGGACGTAAGAGTACGTCTAGGGGGAAGATTCCTGCGGCGAAGTCGGGTCAATCACGAGGACTCAGTCGATATCGAACATCCAGTTCGTGTGGATCATGAAGCGAACCCCAAGTGGAAAAACGGCCAGCGTTGCTGGGAGGCCAAGGGGAAATGTGCTCAAATGTACGCAGAAGCAACGATCAAGCTACTGAAAGAATTGGACCAGTCTCGACAAGAGTCTTTCCGTGAGATCTGTGTGTCACTTTTTATGGTGGGAAAGACGCCTGGAAAAGCGAAGCCTATGATTATAATTTCCAGCGAAGACGAACAATCACGTAAGGGAGCCAAGGATGCCATCATCAGAAGCGGCGTTCTGACGGATTATGGCTTCAAAATCGGGGTGCTTAAGTATCTCCCATCAGGCCCCATTCATCCTGCCGCCGGATCACCTAGCGAAGCATGTTGGAATTCAGCATCAGAATCCGAAGGATTGGGCTCGGATACTTGGAAAGAGAAGATGTCCAATCCTTCTTTCCATTCGAATACACCCGTCTCTTCATCTGCCTACTATGATTCGAAACAAGGGCTAAGAATCACCGGAATGCCCATATACGTCAAGACAGCAGATGGTCGATCAAGAATGGGAACAGCTAATGTCGTGCATAACGGATCCAAATACGGTTATATCACTGCAGCCCATATTTTTTATCCTCCGCATCAAAGCCGTTCTTCGATCGATGATGACGAAGATGATCTCGGTATACCATTCGACAGCGACAGCGACAATGAGGACGGCAAAGATAATTTGAACGAAAAGGCGTCCCTCGCTAGGGTCCTGCTGTCAGATTCAGTAAGATCAAGAGAATCTCACGTCTTCCACGCAGATGGGTTTGGTCTCGGAGAAGATACTGGGCCTAGAGATCTCCCTGAAGACTCGATAGATCTGCCGCATGATCTGGCTTTACTTGGTCGTCTGGAGTCTGGCCAGGAGCCCGAGAAATCTTTGGATTGCGCGATCATAACCATCGATGACCCTGGACTTCAGCGGAAGCTTGATAGGGCCAGGGTTCTCGCAAGAAATGATGGCTCTCATGTGTCGACTTCTACAGCCGAGCCTGAGCCTTCGCTGGCTACAGCATGGACCACTCATGGTCCTGTTCATGGTAATCTCAACAAAGTACCTGTTCTCATGCGTCTACCAGGGAGCATGTCGTTTCAGTCTGTATATACCTTTGCGTACGAAGGTAAAATCGAGCGTGGCGATTGCGGATCGCTAGTCCTCGACACTACTAGTAGAGCACTGTACGGCATGATCATCGCTGCTGCTGACAGGCAGCCCATTGCTTACATAATAGCGGCGAAAGCATTGATGAACCATGTCGCGAACGCAGGATGGCATTTGCTGGACGCCAATGATGACTACATGAACTCTAACGAGATCCATGACGAGGAACCACAAGCGCAATCGCGACTGCAACCGCGACTTGAACACACATCTCATGAGCCACTCACGCCCGAGCCGGGTATGACGAAATGGTTGTCTGGCAGCAGATCTGGTACTGACTCTTGCTCAGATCGTCGCTCCATTGATCTCGACACGCCTTCAGTATCAAAGGCTGAGAGTGCGTACAACAACCAAGAATGGACATGGAGCGACGAATACCAGAATTACTACTATGTGCAGTATGATCAGTACAGTCAGTTATGAAACGTCTCACGCTGGTGTCCAGCCGCTGACCGGTCTAGACCGCCCTGTTTACTATTGGCGTTCACAGTCTCAAGCCTACGTTCAACAAGCTGGGTCTTACGCGCCCGACACGCGTATCAGGTTTGACTCAGCAATGGAGCCGCAAACGCCCGAGCCAGGTATGATGGAGATGCCCGAGCCAGGTATGGAGGAATAGTCATCTGGCAGCAAAGCAGGCACTGACTTGGTCTTTTCAGCTCCCCAAGACGTTCGTACGCTACAAGGTTTCATATCGGGCACACCACAGACTGGGTGGTACGATCGTCTAGACACTTGTTAGTATCTTGAGATATTCGCAGATTTTTTCTAATACTAAGCCAGCTTATCGAATGCGAACTGGTCAGGAAGCGCGAGAGTTTTTTAAGGTGGGAAAGGTTTTTGCCATGCTATACACGGAGGCAGCAAGCGACACCTCCGTACAGCATCCCAACGACGAAGCATACGCAGTAGTACGGTTTGGGCAAAGCGCACACACTAATATCCGCCGCTTTATCGTTGTGGATGTAAGACGGGGTTTCGTAAACGCTTGGTAAGCTTCAGTGCAGCTATTAGAAGTCGCGACAAAGCGCTAATCCGTGTTAGCGGTATCGGTACATATCCTGGTCGTGGAACTCTCAAGGATGGATGCAACCCAGCCGAACACACAATCGTGTACCTTTCCGGGACTGATCCTGCATCATGCTACATTCCCGGCGAATATGAACGCGGCATGATTAAAGAGCCGATCGAGGTTGTGCCAGCTGAAACAAACGAGAGGATCAGGAGAGAGGATCGTATCCGATTCGGCAAAGTGTATCCAATCGAAATGAACGACAAAGTCAAAGACATTGGCCAAGTCCGCGATGACCAGATTAGCGCACTGCTCAGCTACTGGCAGCAGGAAAACTATACGCCAACCCTGGCCTCTACTCCTTCATCTTCGACCGTCTTCTCTTCGAGCAACTGGTCATCGGGCCGGTTTTCTTCTTAGCGTATATAATTGCCTCTTGCTGTTATACGGATGCATGATTTGACGTTCTTCGACGGGCGAAGGTTGTGGCTGCCTCTATGTGATCACGAAACTAACGGCCGAAGTATTCCATATTTCCGTGGACGGGTTCCGCTGCGTGTGCGTAAAGCTTCTCCTGCTTTCCTATTATAAGATGCGTTACGCGTAGCCAAATTGAACATTTTCTCTTGCGTAAACCAGTGCATACCACATCCCAGTGGGCTGTCAGGTCGTGCATGGGCGTGGCTGAGACTATGTATATGCTATCGTGGGACGATGTGTAGCAAATGCTGTATTGTGAGCGCTCAAAGTCGGATCGAAGCGTATGCCAGGATTTTGCTCTGCGATATGTCTGCGCCTGCGGTATTCTATGTATAGACTATGTAATGAAGGAAAGGTAAAATTGAACTGCTGCTACCTAGCGGAAGGCTCTAATAAACACGGCTACTATCTACGATAGCTTGGCATAAACTATGACAGGTAAGACTCATATCTTACTTGTTTCCTAATTCGTGTAATCCAGTTCGAAACTGACAGTTATGTATGGAATCTTACAAGAACAGCAGCTAAATTCTAGCGTACACTAGTTGCTCGCCAGGACTATCTATGCTGTAAACAAGATAGCACTGTCGCTCCTACAGGGCAGTTAAAGTTTCTTAATTTGCGCCTACTGCACACTGTCAGATGAAGTAAGACGGCGCCTTGATGTGGCCAGCGGCCCAATGTTCGTTAACGCGCAACTGCGGAAGACCAACACAAGGGTAGGCTGGTCGGTTGAACCAGATCTCGTTTGATGGAGGTTTACTTACAGGAGGCATATCGAGGCCACTTTTGACGCCACTCAGATCTACATACGTCGAATACCCCTCTATGGCCGTTGCTCGTCAGCCCTCCGCTACGCATCCGCACACGTTTCATCACCGCTGCCGAGCTCGCGTATACATAATGAGGACATCTGAAGACACCCGTAGCTACGTACGATGCCCTCGTCTTGCGGTCACTGTGATATTGGTCCTGTCCGTACGTCAGCGTCCTGCCACGGGAATAGTCAACTCGCTTGTCTGAGCCCTTCGATCATGACGTCTCTTTGGAAATCATTCTTTGAACCGATTGATACCGAACACCGAGAGCCTGGTTGGCGTCATGCATGTCCTTCATCTGCGGGGATGTTGCATGATGGGATAGACAATGCTTCATGCAGTCATGCTACCCTTTCGTATCTAATTTATGGCTGACTTGACGGGGCAACAGAACAACAGAGTAACGTTGTCATATAAAGACAGAAGAGCAGATTCAACATATTGGTCCACGATCGAGGGGCCTTTCTGGCAGGTCAACCAGCAGTCTGAGCAAGAGATACTCAACCGACTCTTCCACTTCAGCGTTTCCCAGACTTCCAGTTAACCTTGGGTGCCTCCTCTTCCTCCTCACTGTCCTCCACAACAAGCTTCGGCCCCACGGTCCTACCATTAAACCGCTGTCGTCGCTCACTGATATGAACATCCACCTCCCTTCCCCGCTTCCTGTACCCCTTCACAAGCCACTCGCCAAACTCATACAGACAAGCCAGCCGCCCCGCCCCTCCTTGAAGATGATTCACACCTTCCAGATACACTCTTTTGACCCCGCCATGTCCAAGCATCGGTCTGAATTGAAAGGCATCTAGAAAATCTTCTAGATCGCGAGGTCTCTGGTATTGTGTGTACGCTCTATCGACGAGCTGGATCCAGTGGAAGGACATGGCGATGGTGTCGAGCTGGGTGCACTTGAGCATTAGGCTGATGTCGAGGTTTTCGTCGATGTCGTTTGTGAATCGGATGATATGCGCTCTGTACTTTACGTGGGGGAAGTTGATGCGCTTGATGGCTGCGAATCCCTGGGTGGTAGCTACGCCATCGATGGTGACCGCGGGGAACGTGGAAAGGAAGTCTGCGAACCAACGCGCGATTTTGAAGGGCTTCTTTGCATCGTACTTGAAGTCGAACCACTCGGTTGTTGAGAGCATGAAGAGGGTGACTTCGCTCAGGAGCTGCTTGCTCACAAAGGCGAGAGCAGGGAGCCAGGGCGCGACTTTCGCTGTCCTAAGCTCGCTGTCAGCCTCTCGATCGCAGATGATAAGGTTTTCTGGCCAGCGCCAGGTGCAACATGGGTTGTTGTAATTGTCGACATGGAGATGCTTTGCTAGGCTCGAGGCGTTGCGCGCATTCTTCAAATAGGCCTCGAAGACGTCGCAACAAGGCTTGCGGTATCTGAGGTGGCCATGATTTGCCAGTGTTGAGTCATTGTGCGCTGTCTCTAGTTGCAAGTAGGCTGCGAAGATCTTGAGACGGAGCTCGGCGAGTAGGAGGAGGAATTTGGTAAACTTTGGCTCATGGACGGATGCCGCTTCATGACGGGCGAGTTCGGGGATGGTGTTGGCCGCAGTCATTGCCGCGTTGCGAAGTGTCTACCTCTCTCGTACTTTCGAGTAGTCGGTGACTGATGGTAGCATGGAGGCCTTGATTCCCCCGCGCGGGTTGCCTGACGCCATGCTTAGATGCCAGGATTACATACCTACGTCACGTGATACCTTCATCTCCGCAGCCCTGGAGACGTCCTTTACCTAGGTAAATTCACTTGAGCTACTGCCACACCCTGGTGCCTAGACTAAAGCTGTTGGCGCACGGTCTCTGTAAGTATACTTTTAAGCGCATGTAAGTTAACTGCATTGTTCACGCTTACCGCCGCAGTGTGTCAACCCGTTAGTCCCTGCCAACTCTCACAGAACTTGATCTTGACGAATCAAAATGTCGAACTACATCGGTTCTACAGTACCAGTATGTCTCGAGGATTGGAACGCTCGAGGCTTTAACTAAGCAAGCACTTCAGGTCAACATGCCCAGGGAGAACGCGCACCTTGTCGACGAAGCCACAGCCTTTGAGGCTTTCACCCAATACACGGAAATCTCTGCAGAGGAAGAGTTCACCAGGATATCGGCAGCGTGCGTTGCATACCTCGAAGACGACCGCAAATTTAGTTTCGAGGCTTTCGTACCGGACTGTCATCTGTATGTTTTGAAGACTCTGAAGCTACTTTACAAACACGAGGGCCATGTGTCGATTTGCGATGCTGTCTTTTTCGACATGGCAGGCTGGTATGACGCATTCAGGGTTCCGTATTTTCACGAGCATCAGTATCATTGCTGGTACGGTTGCTGTTATGTGGGCAAAGATACGACCAATATCCTTGTATCGCGCGACGTCCCGACCGCGGTGACATATATGCACCAAACTACGAATGGCCTGGTACCGATCGTGCAGCTGGCATTCTGTGATCTGGCAGAGGTCGCAACGGAGTACTTGGCTTTCACCAACGATTTCGATATATGGCCAGACGAGAAGGTGGCTGCTTTCCGAGAGTTCTCGGGTCCTGTCGTCGAGTGGCTCCACTATGAGAACGGCATTGAGCGAATCGAGTGGACGGCTTTTAAGGACGTCGCTGCAGCAGTAACGGGATATCTATCCTATGAGCCGCCACCATACTTCCCTCACTTCTTACAACTTCCGGCTGAACTTCGAAAGATAGTTTACCATTACTATCTTCTCGAACATGGAACTGTATGGCCGGATTCGCACAACCCTCACACGGATGATTGGGATATTTCTCAAGAATGGAATTGTTGTGTATGGCACTACCCAACCTCTTTGAAGCTTTGCAACAAGAGCGAGAGGACTTTGTTCCCAAACCCGCGACATTGCAACTATTGGTCACGTTCGCTCCCTGCTTTAGCCTCCACATGCGGACAGTTGCAGGGCGAGGTCGTTGTCTACATGCTTGAGCGCACGCAGTGGATCTTTCTCAACTTTGAGGCGGGTGACGAAAACTACGACGGTGGCTCGTGGGTTCACAACGAATTGACCGCAATCCCTCACGGTGATGGTTTGCGGGCGGTAAAGAACCTAGCCATCCGTCTTGGGGACGTGTCTCACCTCTCTCAGGCGTCACTCGTTCCAAAAAGCCCCATGGTACAGCTTGCAGTTGCCTGCGTCTTCCTCCGAGAGATTGAATTGACTGTGCCTACCCGAGAGCTGTTTAGCATTAACTGCCGAACAGGCCTGCGTACTCTACGGTCTGTAGATACGCTGATAGACCTATTCGCACTCCGACCTCTGCTCAATTGTGAGCGCTTGTGCCGGGTCCGCATTAACTGCGTAGACATATATCTTAGAACTTGTTATACTCGGAGTACATTTGACGTCCTTCTCAGTTTAGGGAAGTGGTTGATGATGGGCTTTTTGGTTCAGCAAGAGCGGCGAGTTCAGGTGATTGTCAACGATCGTCACGACGGCCGGCCATCAGAAACAGTCGTGTCGCTAGATGAGGCAGATGAGAAAGAGGTGGATGGGTGGCCCAAGGCGAAGAAAGCGAAGGGGTCTCTCAAGCAGAAAGGAGCGCGATAAGAGCTTAGCATTTTGCCGTCCTTCTTGCATGAGAAAGTGTGAAAAGGCATTGCTGAGAGCAACCTTGCAAGTCACAGCGGACTGGCTTGGATACCCGCAACAGCTTATTAACAGCTGAAGACAACATAAAAGATACAATAAATGCAATATTGCTGCACTACGCTCATTACCATCCCAGATTGCGCGCACACAACACAAACCTACCTACGCAAAGCTCACAGCATCCCTCTCCCACTCAAATTCATCTTCATTCTTCCAATAATTAGTACCAGTCTTCCTAAAACCCATCATCTCCAACACTCTCCCACTTCTCGCATTGGGCTTTTCTGTCTCAGCGATAAACCTCCTTACACCCTTCTCCCCCGCGGCCCACTGCATGACTGCTTCCGCGGCCTCGCGAGCTACACCCTGACCCCAGTACGCCGGCGCAATGCCGTAGAGCATTTCGATCATCTCTTCCCATGGCGGTAGTGGATCGTCAGAATCGTCGCGTGGGGGAAGAGAAGTTGTCGTTGCATCCCGGACGCCTGCATAGCCTAGCCATTCGATGGCGCCGAGTATTTCGCACACGTTATCCATCTCATCCCCATCGATGATCCGGACTTTTTCGCTCGCATCTTTCAAAGACCGACCCATATCATCGTTGACTTGATCTTTCAGTCGCCAGCCAACTGCAAAAGTGCCCAATCCTCTCTTCTCCCAGCACTGCGCAATGTCTCGTGTAGCGATCGAATTATGCATTTCTTCTTGCGTGCGCTTCACTACGGGAAACTTGTCGCCGAAGCCCATCCCGCAGAATGACGTATCTGCGAGGAGGTTCGCGAAAAGAGTGACATAAGACGGTATCGAGATAGCCAATGGCGTAGGCACGATGATGAGTCGAGGTGTGACGAGGGCGAACCGCGAAGACGGTGTTGAGGACTGTTGAGAAGTCATCTTGAGGTGTGCAAGGTTTGATGAGACGCATGGACAGTCTTGCGGATACTTGTACACTTGGAAAGATGATAGAAGAGATGACTCGGAGGGTCTTCCGCCGCAAGAAGAAGCCACTAAGTGTAATCCAGCCTAGCGCCATATGACTCGAAATGATGGAGAAGCACCGGGTCACCTCATACAAGGGAAAACCTGAACAGGTCTGCAGACTACATTAACATGACTACATGCAAAGTGGGTGTGCTAACATCGATGTAGACCCCAGGGGGTTCACTTTTTCCCTAGGTTGACGTGGGATGATATCCTTATCAATTAATCTAGGCTGTCGTGTTCGCCTTCATTGGCTCGATTTGAAACGGCGAGAAATGCTTCCCGCGCATGCTGTCCCAGCTCTCAACCAACGCTTCACACCTCCGCCAACTGCTGTCCACCACTTTCTCGTGCTCTTCAACACTCCTTTCTACCCAGCCATCCCTCTCGTCTGCCACCATCACCACTTCGCCGCCTTTGCCGGTATATTTGTATTCTTTCCACGGTGTTTCTCCATTCGCGAATCTGTTCCAAGTTCGTGCGTGTTGGGTAGAGATGTCCTTGAGTCTTTGTGACGGGTAGCGGAATTGGTACGTCTTGAACACGTAGTACACGTCGACCCAGTGATGCGCTTGCTGCCAGAAGGGACTGGTAGCGAAAGGATTGCGGACGTCGAATACGTACCGATAGACCTTCTTATTCGTATGCTGGGTGAGATACTGAGCTAGGTAGTGAGTCGGCGCTACAACTATCAGCTATGCACACAACATAATGCGGAATGTCTCACCATCAAAAACGACGTCGCCTACCCAACGTGCGCCTGCAGTTGTGAACACGTTCTTGTCCATTCCCGGCAAGATGCCGTAAGCTCGCTCGACGCGGCCCGCGCTTTTCTCGCCTAATTGCTTTGCGATGCCTTTGAGGAAAGCGTCCGGGCTGACAGCAGTAATTGCTGACATCAACGTGACGCCCTGTATGTCTGAGTAAGCTTCTCGGTTTGGACGTATGATTGAGAAGCATCGACTCACCTCAAAGCCTGTAGTTCCCAGAATGATCTCGTTGACCCACTCGCATTTGCCAAGCAACTCAGGAAAGCGGTCCCATGTCACAGAGCCCGCTTCATCACCAAACCATTCAGAATCTTGAACCGAAAGCCACATATTACCAGCTGCTCGATGCTCGGCGGATTCTTCGACGATCTTTTGTACGTCCACCTGACGTAATTTCTCCAGACCTGCCTCGCCTTCTTCTTCAATACCAACTCTTTTCAAGAAGCTGTTGTATGTCTCGCTTACGCTTTCGGGTGATAGCGGTGCTGTCGTTGGCCCCATGATGCCAGACATGAGAATCGCTCTCTGGAACAGCGGACCCGAGGACGGAGGTTGGCGTAGCATGTGGGCGCATATTGACATGGAGCCAGCGGACTCTCCAAACGCAGTAATCTTCTTCCTGTCTCCCCCAAAGCCCTCGATGAACTTTTGGATCCAGAGAAGCGCATTTCGTTGATCGTTCAGCGCGAGATTTGCATTTCCAGCCTCCGGAGTATGTAGATAGCCAAGCGCCCCCAAACGATATTGTATGCTCGCGGAGATGAGGGGCTGGCCATCGAGGATCGACTGCTCTACCATGAGAGATGTGTTGTGCTGCTCGTCAATCTTTCCGAGCACGAAGCCTCCCCCGTGGATGTAAACCGATACAGGGAGTCTTGAAGAGGGTGGCTGCTGCTTGAGGCACGAAAGCGGTACATTCACCTGAAGAATAGCACATTTCAACTCGTCCGTTGAGTGTGGAAACTTTTCGCCAGGGAAGTTACCGCCGCCAACCGCGTCAATATTAAAGACTTGAGGGCATGCATAGCTAAAGGTATTAGCTTCTCTTCCGAGGGAAGCATCAGGGCAAGTCATACCCGTGTTCCGTGAAGTCTTTTTTGCCCGCAAGCGTGTCTGAGAGAACAGACTGCTTGAAGCGAGCGGGAATGGTGGCGTATGGCACGGCGCGAAACTGAACAACGTTGTCGGGCGCGACGATGCCTGTCATGGGACCTAAGTCGGCATGGTGAAATGTGAAGGTCTGCGGTGCCTGCTGTTGTGAAGTCATGTTTTCTGTTCGATGGTTCTGTCACGCTATCGAGGAACCGCGAAGACAGGCACGGGATATATAAAGATACCAGCGGTGTACGCAGACGACGCGGGGAAGAATACCATTTCTAGACAGCCTTGTATCTACCGGGAAGTGGGGACCAGGCCCGCCGAACCGGTCGGACGAGTAAGACACATCCGATCCGCTTACAGAAATGCTCATTGTTGATGCCTACAATGCTGCCTTGAGCCCCGTGATGCGCAAATTCCAGGATGGGTGGTGTGCCTGACAACGGACAGAATGCGCATATCTTGCAGTTGTAGTAGCTGGGACGTGCGATAGGTAAGGCCGCGGCTTGATATTGTGACTGCAAGTAAGCTTCAGCCCTTCGGACTCAGAATGACTGCCGAGACACATCTTTGTTGGAGTAGCGGCGGGGTTATTCGTCGGCACATCAACGCGCGAGACCGATGATGAACGGTTGTAATAGAGCGCCGAGAAGCGAGCCAATCAGTTCGCTAAGAAAGTGCGAGCGTCTCATCTCGCGATATATTGTACAACAAAGCTGTTGTTGCTTTCTGGCGTTCGAGCGGTGGTGATGATGATGACGTGAACGACTGCACGAAGAATGGCCGGTGGTCGGTGTTTGCGCTAGCTCGAATGAGTGCTAGCTGGCTTTTTCATTTCCAGACGCGTCGCGAAGCCTTCGAAGGTTAGACGCGTCCCATCGACGCGTCTGGCCTTCGCGACTAGCAGCGATGTTTAACAGCAGAAACGTAATATTATGTTTCAAGAACGGTACCTAGCGACAAGGTGGCTAGTACCCGCAGGAGAACTCGACAAGTGGGCGCCACGACCCAGCCACAAAACTCTGCACGCCTCATTCGTACCTTCTCGTCTTGTTATGCACCGGCCCTGAACAACAATACTGCCCTGCGATACCGCACGCTGACGTCGAAGCTCCCTAGACGGAACACCAGAAGTCGAATTTGATAGATCAAACGCCTTTACTGTCAATGTCTCGCTCTCACGCCTATCAGGGTGACAACCACACCACCAGATTACGAAAGGGCAACCTCTGCACGTATGTAGTGTAAGCTGGTCCGACTACTATGTCGTGACGACTGCAGATCTACTCTACTGTGATCCCAAGCGCTTACCTTCGATGTTTGTCATGTTTTACAGCTCAGCCCTTTTCTTGGTTTTCGCTGCATCTTCTCTCTTCGCTCAGGCCGCTGCAGAATGTACTCGGTTCTCCACCAATGGCTCGACGGCATCAACGTACGACTTCCATCGCTTCTACGACTTTAGGCAGCTTCATGATGACATCGATGGCGATGCGGCTTCTGCCTCGTCCTACGGAGAGGATCATACGGATAAAGAAGCAGCCAGCGGCCAGTCCAAGATTATCCAGGCTGCTCCCTGGGTTTCGGGCTGGAATGCGAGAGATTGGTATAGACCGTCACCAAGGGATGATACGGTTGACATGTACTATAAGCCTTCTCGTGTATCAATCAGTCAGTTAGATTCTCCCTTTTATTTCTACCGATCTCTAACCACCCACAGGCAAGAATACCGACGCGTCGCAGGATTCTACCTATCTTACCTTACACACAACAAGACTCTCCGATGGAAGCCAGGTGGCTGCTGAACTAGACTTTGCGGAATACAATGTCACCTACGCCTCTATCCGCATGTCCGCACGCATCAATGGAGCCAGCGGCGCAGTTGCGGCTTTCTTCACGTACCACGATGACACCAATGAGTCTGACATAGAGATACCGACTGGTGCCAAGGCTGACGAAGTGCACTACTCCAATCAGCCCACCGCCGACCCCGACACTGATGTACCCATCGATGGTGCGACGTTCAATGTGTCAATGGAGGACTACCAACCTACCTCAGACTGGAACAACTACAGGCTGGACTGGGTACCCGGGAAAAGCGCGTGGTATATGAACGGTGCGCAGTCGGCTGACACGGAAGTCAACGTACCAGATGCAGAGAGCATGATCATCTTGAGCCTTTGGAGTAACGGAGGCACCTTTTCGGGGCGTATGGATACCGGACAAGAGGCCTGGTTTGACATTCAATGGGTTGAGCTGCTCTTCAACACGAGTGCTAGCGCTGCCACTAATCCTGACGGGGATTTATGCTCGGTAGAGTCGTCGCCAGGCTCGCCGGTACCCAGTGGTTCGCGTAGCTTTCAGGATCTGGTTGCTGGGGGTATCTGGTGGGCCATTAGCATGGCTTCAGCTGTTAGCTTTCTGGTGTTCGTGTAACAACACGAAGTATTTGTAAAAAATGATTCTATCTAAATCACCTGCTAGAGAATGCGCTGCACCGCGCCGATGAACTCTGGAATGAGCAAGACCATGATACGTTGGTTGCTGAGATCGCCGTTTCTAGATTCGTACCGTACCTTCCGAACATGGATTACAGGTGCGGAAGCATTAGTACCGACGGCAAGAGGCACCCGACAGAGGGCTCGTTGATGTTTCCTATGAGCGCAGTTGGGAGGGTATTTTCTCTTGAGCCTGGCGTCATACAGCGTTCGGAGTGGCTCGCAGTGAATTTCATACTTCCGGAGTTCATCACGCGCACGACGCTTTGACCCATGGCGCCTTCCCGGACTACGCGTTGCTTGCTTGCGGGGAAACTGCGGAGGGCCGTCTAGGGAAGTCGCTTTGCGCGAAGCGGTAGTCACGTCAAACGGAAAGCACATCCTGAATTCCCGCAGTCCTACCTTCCGCACCTACCAAATCTGTTATGATACTCGCCACATCACTCATTTTGAGATTTCGTCAAGCACAGGATCCGAGCCACCATCTACCATGCGCATTCTCGCTACTGCCATGATGCTCAGCATGCTCATGCTACTGATCCTTTGCATCCAAGATATCGCCGCCTTGCCAACCGAAGCGTCCGACAATTTGTGGAAGCATATGACCGTACGTCGCTTCCGTCCGGACTACAAGGGTCAGGTACTGACAGATTTTCCTCTAGATCCAAGTCTGTAACGTGGCGAACTTCAAAGGAGCCTGCCGTTACTTCGACGTTATGGTGGACGAGTGTCGCGACATCAGCAGCGATTAGTACGTATAGATTATGTTGTCTTCAGATATGAAGCTTGTGCTAACACATGCGCCTCAGCTCCAGAGAGATAAGCTCAGTTCGCGCCGTGACCCACATGGGCTGCTGTCAATTGTATCGGTATGCTCACTCCTTGCTACCTTCTCTATGGTCTGACCACACGCTCACAAGGGTAACTGTAGAACTCCGCGCTGCGAGGCTCTCTTCGGAGATACCGACATGGCCGTACGCTGGGGCGAAGGCGGTAAATCGACACTTTCAGTTTGGACGAAGCAGGATATCAAGAGCATGAAGTGCTTTATCCTGGGCCGGCCGACCGAGATGATCGACTACTACTGAGTGAGCGTCACGGGGACGAACAAGGGTAGATGCGCCGGTATACACCGCGCTGGAATTAGACATGGACTCAAGACTGGGACAGTCGGTAGCTAGGAAGCTCCACAAAAGCTATTTGTCTGAATATGAGTAAAGAGATCCGGGATTTGTTTGACATCGAGAGCGGACAATGGTACAATGGTAGTACATTATGGTCTATACAAGAAAGGAAAACTGAAAGATACTCTATTTTGTCCCCCGTGGAAACGTAGCGAATCGTACCGGTGGTGTACATGATTTCATAGCAAAGGCCAGGGTATCGGGAGAAAGAAGAGGACCGAGCGGTCAAACTCGGGCGGGGTATATAATGTCGTGACGTCGTAGCGTGAGGGTATCGTGGAAAGAAGAAGAGGGGGTACTGGCCAAGCGCATGTACGAAGTGAAAATGAGCGAGAAAAGAAGGAAAGCGGATGAATCCGGCAGCCGGCGCCGGGCTCGAGTGCTTATCGAAAGAAGGGGAAGTGAGGTCGAGAGGGGACGTATTCTCATGACTGCCACTCGCATTAGAGCAGCTTGAAGTTCTTTTCTTCGCAGTGGACACCAAAAGCTTCGTCGTCCATTTTACCGTAGATGTAAGCTTCGCCGACGAATAGGTACCCAAGATGCTCACCAGAGCCATTTTGAGTTGGTCGGAGGATGACGGGGACGCTGCAGCCATACAGAATAGCAATCACATCTCCCTTCTCAGTCCTAGGTGGCCCAAAGCCAACGAGTTCGTCATGCTCGAAGTCGCAAGTATTGGTGGTGGCACTACAAATGGGGTTGCCTCTGAGGAAGGATCGGTTCCAGGTGACAGCACGGACGCGACAAAGGTAGTCATACACGATGTCATTGGGGCCGCCTCGAAGGTTCCGTCGTAGAACAGTGTTGATGTTGATGTGTCCATTATTCGTCTGATAGGTAAGGCAATGTTGACATGCTTTCTTGTACCAATGAGGGGGTGGGTTGCCCTGCGGATCGCGGTCTGCCACCAGAGTTTGCCATAGCTTGGCTGGAACCTCGGTGATTTCTATGGCGTCCTTGTCGAAGACCCATCCCAGACCTTCCAAACAATCTTTGGTGATAACACCATCGGGAAACGGGTCTGTGCGGAAGGAGACTGTTCCTATCATGACACCTCTCACGGACATCGACATATCGTGTATGACTTGGGAAGGTGGGGCCGAGGCACGATGGACAGGACTCCGGGGGAACTTGACACGGGCTTGCTTGCCCTGCCTACCGCAAGCGTTGTAGTTGTTACTACCAGGTAACCCGACAAAGCTGTCGCCAGCCTTTCGACCGCGAAACAGATCTTCGCCCTTTCCCCAGGCAGAGTCTTCCACGAAAAGGATCCAGGAAGGTAGTTGAACCAGTCGAGGGGTTGTTGGAGTTAGTTCATGGCGTTCTTTTAATGCCCAGTGGCGACAGATTATGTCGATGGATCCCGAGGTCTCGACAACCCATTTAACAAAGTCGCGATACATCTCAAAGAGATCGTTACTGTAGTTTGGAACAGGCGGTGGCCTATGCTGTCCTGCGGCACGCGGGTTATATCTAGTCACCTCTTTGGATATACTTCGAAAGGCATTGATTGTATCGCGTGGATCGGAAGTGTCGAAGCCGGACAAGGAGCATACCAAGCTCTCCAATCCTTTGGTAGATTCCAGGGTGCCGTCGGGTCGCTTGCGAAACAATGTGGATGTCATATCCACCAACAGCTTGGCACCGAGGTGCTCAATCTCTAGGGTTGAGTCATCGTTCAAGTGACTGCGCTTAGCCTGAGAGGACTCGTAATACACCATAAGCCGGGGTTTCAGACCATCGAAGTGTCGGTGAAAGATAGCGATGGCAGTTTGGAAGTCGCTCCAGTCCTGCACATGCTTGCCACAGTGAACTGAAGCGGATTGTGCAAATGCCAGCTCTTGTATGACCCAGCGCCTTGAGAACCTATGGGAGATGAGCGGAGGAAAACCATGTTGAACTACAATGCACTTACCAGCTCCACTTGAGAAGTTCGTACAGACTTGCCCAATCTTCAATATAAGTATCGCCAGTGAGAAGAGCTAAGTGATTCTCCGGATCGATGACCTTGGGGATAAAAGCCATAGCCCTGTTGGAGACAAGATCATCAGGATTGTCGGAGCCAAGCCATACATTCACATTGTAGGCTTTACGGTAGATCTGCGCCATCTTCAGTACTTGCTCTTCCTTTTCTTTGGTGTCAGATTGATTGATGCACAATGCGTCCACCCAAAGCGCAATAATCTCGTTCTCTTTTCGCAAATGTCTGAGAGCTTCGTAGAGGTTTGGTTTGACCTTGATCAATTTGTCTTGCACAGCCGCTCGGAGTACATCCACTGCTTTCCTGATGGACTTGACGGGAGACGAGGCTGGATCATCCTGAATGACAATAGTACTGTCGTCTGCGCTATTGCCCCAGTTGTAGGAAAGGGCCGAGTACGGGTAATCTTCGCCTCCGAGGTGATCATCGCTAACGACCAGTAACGAAGCGTTGATCTGCTCATCGAAGGTGCCCGGCTTGACGAGTAGAAGACGAACTTGATCGTCATGGATACGTGTGTAGTGGTACATCCTGCTCACTTGACCCAAGACTTCCACCCATCTAGTTCCTTTTGATGAGGCAGATGGACTGTTTGTGGTTGTGTTAAAGCTGTGTCTATTGATCTTGACAGCATGACGTGGCGCCCATGCGTGTCTAGAAAGGACGATAGGCGGGGTCGGACGAGTGAGCTCGCGTTCAATCGTAGGGTCGTCGACGTGGAGAACGCGTTTCACAAGGGACTGGGGAGTGTTTGGCGTCTCCCTGAGTTGAGCTTCCGGATCAACCGGAGTGCTGTATGTTGGTAATGTTAAAGAGTGTCGGATCGAAGCCTGCCCTCCTCCAACGTGTGGTGGGGTATGAGGCGGAGATCGAGGGATGGTATTCATGCGGGCGGAAGCTGTCGAGCGGCGAGTAACCTTCGGCGAACGATCCATATCGTCATGCTGAGCTTCGAATCTCCGCCGTTTCTGGGGCGAGTTGGGTGGTTGTTTCTTTGGGGTCATTTTGAGGACTCGAAGACGGTGGACCAACCTGAAGGAGGGATGATGCGCAGAGAGTTAAATATGTGAGTAAGAGTCATATCTCACAGCTGCAGGAACAGAGGTTCCGCCCACAGCGCCACGCGTTCAAGTGGTGGCGCCCATAGAAAACCCCTGATCTGTGCATGCAAAGCACTAGCGAAGGGTTGTGTGTGTGGTGTGAGAACTCATTGGTATGTCAACAACATCCACATGCGTACTTCCAGGGCCTGCGACGGATAGTTGCTTTTCGTAAGGTCGCAGCACATATCGAATAGACGGGAGCGACTGGCCCCCTATGCTAAGCCTCGGGCCGCATCACTTCTCAGTATCGGTATCGGGGACGGCCGACGGAAGAGCGATTACGTAGAAGGATCGAGTACCCTTGCTTGAACGCTCGCTGTAGGCTAGTAATTGGTAAGCTGGGCCCAAGGATCGTCTTCCCACAAATAGTTCTTCGCGATATGGTATCGCAAGCACGTCACTGGCACTTGACAGTGAGGCTGAAGACGGGCATGTCCAACGACAGATAGGCGGGATGGGATGGATTACCAGGTGACGAAATCTCCAATATGGCGGTGTGGGGTTGTAGCGGCGTAGCGGTATTTTTGGGGCTAACGCTGTGGCTTAACTCACATATGAGAGGTCTCCTGCATCCTGGTTGTGTTCGGCAGCTCTGTCACCCAAGTCTAGACGTTAGAAGAATCGATGGGAGCGAGTGGGGCTGTGCCTGCCAAGGTCAGGCACGCTCGCTCGTGGAACTACCGACTGGAAGGTAGCAAAGTTGATGTGGTTCGAAGAATCAGCCTATTGCAATCCTCCAAAGAAAGCGTTGGGTCTTGCGGTGAGGTCACAATACTCCCATAAACAGTGCGGTATACTCTGCCGAGGGTCAAGTCGAGCTGAAAGACCCCTCGCTTCATCCCGATCTTTCTGCCTTCTTGCCTTCTGATCATGGCTGCCTAAATGTGAGTTATCAGATAATTCTCGCATGCTGTATGCCGTGGGCTACAAACAGCTGATCAGCGTTTACGAAGTTGAAAGTGAAAAATGGGAGCCACAGCTTCGCGGCGCCCGTTCCTTATGAAGAAGCATCATCTCACGATAGCATTGACCGGCGTCGTGTTGCGTATCCACACGGCGCAATGCAAAGCCTCGACATCCACCAAGCGGATGGGTGAAAACGACGTCTTCGAAAGCGGCGACTGTTGGGGCGGACTGCGGCTGGGCTGCGCGCTCCCGCCTAGCGCAGAATGTTACATCTTTGCTCAGCCACAAACAAAGAGTTGGCTGGTAAGGCGTTCTTTGCATTAACACATGATGTGCGATTTGATCATTGACGGTTGCTTGCAGCACTTGGGTCGGAGCGAGTGAATGTGAGTGATAATGGCTGCCTGGAAGGTGGCGGTGTTTGGGGGAAGCACCTCAAGGGCAGCGGCGCTCCCCTGAGGTAGCCGAAGCCGGAGTAGCGCGTCTCCCTGTTGGAAGTGACGCGGGCCCAGTGCCTCCCAGCATCAACTACTCCTCCACAACATATGTACCAACGGGACACATCCGCGCACTTAACAGTCAACAGTCGCAATTACACTCATGTAATCCGAGAAGCATTTATCCCACCATGAGGTGTATGTTTTTGACCAATATTTCTAGCCAGAGAGCCAAAGGAGATGACTTTGATCGCTTCGACACACGCGATTTAAAGCCGGCTTTCATCTTCGATTTGTCTGCGCTTCTTCCTTTAATCATCTTCATTCGATTCATCGTCCATCTCTTTCTCGCTTAACATCTCTTCATCCGAATCTTCCTCGTCCAGATCCTGCAACTCAGACTCTGTCAACTGATCTTGCATGCTTCCGTCGTCAACACCGCTCTCCTTCTTGATATCACTTCCGCCCCCCTTCTCCTCTTCTGCGCTTCGTTGAGACTGCCGCTCGCCAATCATACTCAGCAATTTGATCCACTGTTCAACATCCGGATAAGCCTTCCAGTCGCCTTCATGGCGTGTGTAAACTGACCCTGACCGACACCAATCTTCCTCTTCGGGATCGAAATCAAGGGTTTGGACGTCTAGCGCTGTGATCAGCCAGTCCACAAAATCCTCTTGCGCCATTGGCGCATCATTAACAGGCACGGAAGCTTGAGCAAGGTACCGCGGCCTCAGAGTCAGCAAAGCGAGCATGACTGGTAAAGAGAGGTCTCCATACAACTTGCCTATGCGCCTGATACGTTCAGTCTGATAGTCGTAGTACCCGACCAACTCCTCCCCAAACATCTTGTCTCTCAATCCGTCGCCGAAGTCGGGAGACCTCCCCTTCCCCCAACCCGTGAGTTCAGGAAAGACAGTAGGGCAAAGCCCACCAACCATCAAGTTCTTAAAAGGCACCGCCGTATATCCCTTTCCCCGAATACATCCATGCGCCAAATACTCATGCTCGCCATGATACTCACCCGGATCCAAAAGATGCGGCACCCACCAGATCCTCACCTCGCCATCCAGCTTCTCGCGATCAATCACAGCAACGTGAACATCTCCATACTCCAGAGAACAAGTATACGCATAGCAAAGAACTGTGTGAAGAGAAGCAGCCCACGAGCTGAACTCAGTCAGAACGTCTTCGTCGGCGGAGAAGTGGGCTTGCACCATGGCATGCAGTTCTTTCTCCGGTTTTTCGTAGAACCCAGTGACGGGCCTGCCGTTCATGTAGCCTCGGGGTATGATCTCGGTTGCGTTGATGACGGAGAATTCGCGGCCGCCGCCGCTGGATTCGTCGAAGGCGCGGAATAGGTAGCGTGGGACGCGGTTTCGCATGGCTATGGTCACGGGTTGAGTTAGTTGTATGGAGGCCATAGCCGTCGCATCACATTCTTACCTTCAAAATGGTCTTTTCGCTCCCCGGCCATCTTTTCGCCATCAAGGCCCAAGGCGTCTAGAGGCATCGATGAGGTGTTGGTCGGTTTACTCTTTTCAAATATTGATTCCCAAAATTGCATGAATGTAGATATATACACCATATACGCAGCAAACAGCCGGGCAGTCATGCGATCTTCTACGTAGTTTCTAGAACCACGACGATGGGACACTACCGCCCATGAGTAACGCACATTCAGAGATGCGATTCTTCACGAGACATCTTGCCTACTTCAAACCTACGGCTGAGACGGTCACGTAGCTTCAATGCGAGAGACATGACTAACCCCCAGCACAAACGACAATGTACTTCTCACCTACTGCAGATGTTGAACAATAGACGCGCTTGATCATCCAATTTGACTGATATCCTTCGCCATCTAGCCTTTGTCTAATGCTACACCAGTACCAGCATGGTCGCGTCGGAGTATCCAAGCCTCGCCTCGCACAATCAACATCTCGCCGCACCAACAGCATTCCACTACCACATCTTCGAGACCCAAACCGCCTCTCACAAAGCAATCTTCATACATAGTAAATATAATGATTCATATTTCATTTCATCCAGATAGCAAATATACACACGAATCTCCCAATCCATCCCAGCCCATCCGATCCATTCGCCCAGGATTATAAACGCCATGAAAAAGCTCCCTCATATGAAGAAGCTCAGTTGTCATCCCATCATACTGTATTCCAGTACGGCATCCAATAATGAGGGTATTAACCAAAAAAGCACCACCACCATCATCTTTCATGCCTCCTCCACCTCTTCCTCATTACATCAATATCCAGACCGACCCACCGACGAACAAAGCGAATATGAGGATAGTAAGGATCGCCGCGCCCGCTTTATCCCCAGTGGTAATTTCGGATTGGAACTTGGGTAATCGGTCGGCATCATTTCCAGAGCCCAACCCAGGGTTGCCTTCAGAAGTACCACCGGTATCGCGTGAGTACGGCGGCGGCACCCTCTGCGCATTCAACACACTGATGACGTTGAGAGCCGTCATCTGCGGTCCCACGCCTTTGATGTTGTCCCAGCCCTGCTTCCACCAACTCATACCGCACTGGTGGTTCCCGCCGCCGTGGTCAGACGGACCCTCGCATGTTTGCGCAGCAGCTACAGCGGACTTTTGCAGCTTGGGCATGATTTGCGGCGTGAATTCGGGGGCCATTTGCATGGTGATGCCGAGCCAGCGAGCGAGGTACGCTTTGAAGGATTCTTGGTCCGCGTCGCAGACGATGTTTGCTTCGCAAATTTCGACCATGACGCCGCCTTTGTCTTCGGGGAAGAAGATGGCGACTTTGTTGATGAATTTGGTGAGTTCGTTGCGCCACTTGTCGGCGCCGTTGGTGTAATTGTACATCTGTGAACATGGTTAGTAATCGAATCTGTGGTGTAGTAACATTCGTCTCACGTATGCTGCTCCTGCAATCATGATTCCGTAGTTGTAGGTCCAGGGCGTTTGATCCGCGTCGCTGCATGGAGGGTTCGTGCTGATACTGGTTCCGTCGTAGACTTGGCCGTCGCCAGGCAGAATAGGACTATTCGCCATCCAGTCGAATGCCTTCTCGGCCCACTTGGCATATGTGTCGTTCTTTGTGTACATGGCCAATCGCGCGCCGAGATGGAACAGTCCTCCGTTGGATGCGGTGTTTTTATACGTCCACCCATTAAGCCACGGATAGATCTGCCAGCGCATGCCACCGCCGCAAGTGCCATCGGACACCTCCTTCTGGTAGCGGCCGACGAATTGGTTGAAGACGGACTGCGTCATGGCGAGCCAGCCGGGCTGGTCTGAGGGAGGATCTTTGAGTTTGTACTCGGCGGCAGCGATCATGGAAAAGGCCCAGAAGACTTGGTCGTCGTTTCCTTCGTTCTTGGACTGGTTGGAGGGCATCTACGAGGCTTAGCGACAGGTTTAGCGATAGCGCATAGAGATACATACCAAGTCTTGATGCTCACCAAATTGGTGTATCAGTCCCTCGCGGACCATCTCATTGTACTGATCGTCGCCGGTGTAGTGCCAGTAGTCGAGGAGGGTACCGAACATGGCGCCCGCCTGCCACCAGTAGTAGGGTTCGTAGAGGATACCCGGGTAACCACCGAGTACATGGATGCCCTTATCGTCGATAGTCGCATATTGCGCAACGAGCTGTTTGGCGACCTGGGAGGAGACATCGTTGATAGAGGCTGTAAGGTGAGGTTAGCAGACTGTATAAGCGCACAGCATGTATGCGACGGCGACGGGCATCCTACTCTCTGAATTGGGGTCGAGCACGATGGCCTGGGTGAAGGGTCGCACAACATCAGTCGACAGCAGAGAGAGCGCCGCTAGCGCTCGCGCAGGGCTGAACAACCTCATCTCGACATGTGCTTTGCGCCTAAAACAATGCTAACGAATGGCTACCCCGCAAGTGCGTGAGACCAAGTGGGGAGGAAGCGAGATCAAGCAAGATCAAGCAAACAAGCAGCGTGGTGAGGTTGACCGGGGAGTAGGAGGCAGGTACCGGAGAAGGTTGTGGCAGCGGAGGAACGGCGACAGAAAAGCGAGTGTGAGTGCAGGTGGTAGTGGTAAACAGGCGTCCAGCGTTTGATGACGGACGTGACAAAGAGAGGCGGGAGCGATCGTCGAGGCAATAGCGGGCAGCGGAATGGCGGCACTGAGAAGGTAACTTTGATGGATTAACACGGGCCTGTGCCCCCATAGGCTACCCTGGCAATCCCATGGTCGTATTCGCCGCCTGCATCTAATCATCATGCAGCTGGCGTTCCCTCTAAGCCGAGGGAAGGCAGGTCAAGTTGTAATTCACAGCGCAAGCGCCGGTGCGAACGGCGCCACACCACCACGAACGCCATAAACAGTCAACAGATTCCCGCTCTCACTGTTGGTGCTGTCTGCGTGTATCTTGCGCAACGCAGCAGCAGGGCCCGGTATCTGCGTTGAGACTCTAGGACCTCTGGAACGGATTCCGCATGCCTGCGCCCCACCTGCAGGGAATGTTTGTGGCGCAGGCGCCTGACTTTGCGCTGTTTGGCCTGACTTCACCGTTTGTTTTGTTCCGTTTCGTTTCTCACGTGGTATCGATCAACACTGCGGCTGGTGAACCTGATCTCCAAAGCTACCTAGGTACGACGTTAACACCGACCCTCACACAAGCGTTTTCCAAGCAAGCTTACAGGCGTGCTTGAGGCCGAACCCGCCTGCCCAGCTGTCTTGACGGCTCTCTGCCAAGACCTCTGCCAAGCCACTTCCCGTGCAAAATGTGTGGGGATACCGGAAATTGGCGGTCATGGACCCTATTCTTAGTACACAGGAAGTTAGGCCAGGCCCCAAGGCAAGCAAGGCAAGCAAGCAGGCAAGAAAAAAATGGAACACCAAAGATTCTTGGTCAAGGTCGCGAATATCATGCTTTTAAGCAGCAACAGGGAGACGCGCGTATCGCACGCGTGCTCTTACGAAGCCTGCTTGCGTCTACATCCTGAAGACACCCCAAGTGCTCTCCTTCTCCACGCCCTTGTTCTGCCCACCGCACGCCATCTGCAGGCCCATGCCAAGCACCCTCCGTGTATGTTCCGGCGGTATGATACCATCGTCCCATAGCCTTGCCGACCCGAACGTGGCCTCACTCTCGTGCTCGATCCGTGCCTTTAGCGCGGGATCCACTTTCTTGCCCACGGCTTCCATGACGGACGATAGCTGTTCTGCGCCCATGACCGACGTCTTTGCGTTGGGCCAGGTGAACATAAGGCGTGGGGAGTACGCGCGGCCACTGTACTTGTGTTAGCGATGTTGTGTCGAGGAGTGGGAATAGAAGGAGGCTTACCACATGCCGTAGTTTCCAGCGCCAGCACTAGATCCGACGACGACTGTGAATTTGGGTACGTCGACACAGCTCACGGCTGTTACGAGCTTTGCGCCGTTCTTCGCGATGCCGCCCTTTTCGGCGTCCTGACCGACCATGAATCCTGAGATGTTTTGGAGGAAGATGAGGGGGATGTGTCGCTTGCCGCATAGCTGGACAAAGTGCGCGCCCTTGAGCGAGCTCTCGCTGAAGAGAATGCCATTGTTGGCTACGATACCCACGGGGTGACCGTATATCTTCGCGAAACCCGTCACCAGCGTGGACCCGTACAACGGCTTGAATTCGTCGAAAGAAGATCCATCGACGATGCGTGCAATGATCTCGTGGATGGGGATTTGACGGCGCAGATTAGTGCCGACGATGCCTGAAAGCTCCTGGGGGTCGTAGAGAGGCTCCTGGAAACTAGGCTGCGCAGTAACAGTCTGGTTACGATGCCAGTTCAAGTTGCCGACGCTCCTCCGCGCAAGTACGAGTGCGTGTGCATCGTCAACTGCGAGATAGTCTGTAACACCAGAGACCTCGCTGTGAAGCTTGCCTCCACCAAGGTCTTCTGCTGAGACCACCTCGCCAGTCGCTGCCTTGACGAGCGGTGGCCCAGCAAGGAAGATATGACCCTGGTTTTCCACGATGATGTTCTCGTCGCTCATGCTAGGCACATAAGCACCACCCGCGGTACACGGTCCCATAACAACACTGATCTGCGGGATGCCCATGCCCGACATGCGCGCTTGGTTGTAGAAGATGCGGCCAAAGTGGTTGACATCTGGGAACACATCTGCTTGGTTGGGCAGGTTCGCACCGCCAGAGTCGACGAGGTAGATGCAGGGTAACCGGTTCTCTTGAGCGATCGTCTGGGCTCGCAGATGCTTCTTCACTGTGACGGGGTAGTATGTGCCGCCCTTGACTGTAGCGTCATTGGCGACAACCATGCATTGCACACCGTTGACTGTGCCGATACCAGTGACGATACCACCTGCAGGCACATCATCCTCTCCGTACATGTTGTAACCTGCCATCTGGCTCAGTTCAAGGAATGGCGTGCCCGGGTCAATGAGAGCAGATATCCTGTCTCTGACCAGCATCTTGCCTCGCTGTATGTGCTTGTCCCGAGCTTTCTGAGGTCCACCTTGCGCGATCTTCGTGTGCAGATTGACAAGGTTCTCGGTTGCCTCGTCCATCTGGCGCTTGTTCTCTTTAAAGTCCGCATTGCTCGTGTCGACGTTCGTGGGGATCACAGAGACGGCTTCGGCATGGTGGGAATGCGTAAAGGTGGCATTATTTCGAACTGTTTGGGATGTGACCCGCGATTGGGTGTGCGATGGTAGCGTAGGACGCGATGTAGACGAGAGGAGGCAGCGTTGTGTTTGCGATCGGACAACTACTGAAGGTCGTACAGAATGCTTGAGGAGGGTCAAAGCCTCTCTTGAAGGCGCTCTTGAAACCATTCTGGCTGTACAAATGTGCGCTTGGATGGCCTCAGCTGTCCAAACAGCCCTCTGTGTGTATGTGGGGGGAAGTTGCTTTGCGCGTAGTCACGACGCGATATTGATAGTACAATGGACTGAGACGTGCTGGTAAGGTACAGCTCAATTATATCGCCCAAGAGAAAGCAGACAAAAGAGAAGCAAGAAGTATCCGGGCTTCCGCTTCGAAAGAAATTGACCTCGTTGTTTGCCGAAGCGCAGTTGAAGCTGGGGTTCGGATGACATCTCAAGACCGCTGTTAGCCGTACCGCGGCTCTGCGGGGAAACCACGCTAGTCACATCAAGCAGGTACCAAAACACCTTGACCATGCATCGTGATGCGCGAACAACATTGTACTGTATCTTTCGAGCTATTCTACAAGCGTTTATGGTTGCTATTTACAGCTTCTCATTCTCAACCGGCACCTCAACAACCTGATCCAAGCCCTCATACTTTGGAACATCAAGATTATACTTATCCGCCATCTCCGGGCTCAAGAACCTGCCACCAAGGAAATGCCTCCCAGTGAACTTCTTAACCAGTGGCTTAGGCGCAGTCAAGCTGATGAGAGCTGGTGGCATGAAACCCTTGCCAGGTCCAGAGTCCTGAGGCCCGTTCTCGATATCCCACGATGATGGCGCATCGACGGCGAGAACAGGAACAGAAGTAGATGCTAGCGCTTCGATGACTTTGGGGAATGGCTCGCGTACTTCGCCGGAGAAACTGAAGCCGAAGATTGCGTCGACGATGTGGTCGGTTTGTTTCAGTGCGGATGGGAAGTCTTCTGTGAATGGTACTTTGAGGTCTTCGAGTTGTTTCTTGAGGCGCTATGAAGTGTAAGCTTGTGTGAAAGCTTGGTAGTCGGAGCGTTACATACCTGATAGAGCTCATTTTTGCTCTGCTTTGGGTAGTAGATTGTAGGTTGGTAGCCGTAGTGGAAGAGATGACGGGCTGCGACTAGTCCATCGCCCCCGTTGTTGCCAGGGCCACATGCTACGAGGATGCGCTTGCCTTTGCTGAGGGGTTGTAGTTTGAAGACTGAATTGTCAGTTTCACGGAGTGAATTTGATATGGTAGCAACGTACCTGCTTGAGAAACAGAAAGACCAGCAAGCTCCATCAACTGGTCAATGGAGAATGCGCCCGAGGACATGAGTTCTTGGTCAAGCGCAGCTGCGCTTTTGGCAGAGAGTGTCTGTAAAGAGAAATTAGCCGTCGTCACCAAGTCAAAGGATTTTAGAAGTCTACTTACTCGTAGAGCCATCGTACAGATTTCGGTTTAGGAAAGTTGCGTGGTGTTCAAGTAAAGATGGATGTCACACCATATCTTCGTGAGCAACATGGTGTTGCCATTACATCACTGCTCAAGGATGATGAAGAGCGCAACAGCGAACGCACACCACCACAACATCTTCAACTTGAATCTCTGCTAGAACCAAAGATCAGCCCGGAGATTACATATTATCTGTTTACCGAAAAAAGTGTTCCACTCACTCCAGTCACCAACCCAAAGTACACCAACCTCGCACGTGCCCACGCATCTCGGCAGATCCTCGGAGCAAAAAGATATACCCAAACCACCAACCAACCGCCCGCTCCGCTCGCGCAGTCGTCGCAACAGCCCAAAACCTCCCCAACACAACACCTCACAATGGTCTTAAGAATCCGACTCGCCCGCTTCGGCAAGAAGCACTCCCCCTTCTACAACATCGTCGTAGCACACGCCCGGTACGTCTCCCAATTCCATCCAACAATCCCATCTCGGGAGTCCGCAAATACTGCAACCAGCACATACCCATACCGAAATGCCTACTCCGCCTTCCAATACCCAAAAAGACCGCTCAAATAAAATTGCCAAAATTAGTTCGCTGACGAAAAGAATTACAGCACAGCGCGCAACTCCCGCCCCCTAGAAGTCCTCGGCACCTACGACCCAAAGCCCCAACCACCACGACCCGGCGACACCCACGGCCGCCCCTGGAAAGACATCAAACTGGACCTGTCGCGCGCGCGGTACTGGGTCGGTGTAGGGGCTCAGCCCTCAGATACGGCGTGGCGGTTGCTGTCCATGGTGGGGATACTGGAGCCGCAGTATAGGGTGGGTAAGATTGCGGGGATGGTGGTTAAGAGTGGGAGTGCGAGTAAGAGTTTGATTAATGGGGTAGGGGAAGTAGGGGGGAAGCCGGGGGTTGTGGTGGAGAATTTGGAGGGCGGGACCAAGGAGACGGCGGCTGCTACTTAGGTGCGAAGGTGCGCGAGGAGCGTGGGAGGATTGGGTGGATGAGAGGGGGTGGGCAAAATGCGTGGAGAGGGCGAATCGAGAGAAGCTTATATGATTGATGGGCACATCAATATTCTTCGATGGCGTACGAAACATGCCTGGTTGTGTTGCCGTATGAAGGACCCAATCAAGGCAGTCTTCAGGATCAAATGGGCAAGGAAAGGTGCACGACACAGCAACCAGATCCTCGCTCGTGGGAAAAAGAACATCAGCCCTAGAAGATCAGCAAAGGCATGACATGGAGAAGCTAACGTTGAAGAGGACCGGTATTTCCATTCCTCTATCATAGACCACGAGAGGCTATGTCTGAAATGTATAACTTGTAACAATATAACAAATATCAACATGCAGACTTCAACTCTTGATCAACGCAATGACAGGTCGTAAGGACAACACATCTTGGGAAAGAGCGGTACGATTACTATTTCGCTCAAAACTACCACAAGGCTACACATATACCTGTACAACCCTCCAGAATACAACAAAACCGTCGATACCATCATCGACTTGACTCCAACACCAAGGCCATCCCATCCCAACCCGTTCAACCAGTCTAATTGATAAGCCCCCAAGCAAATAACTCCCGCTAAATGCAACCAGTCTTCTCAAACCCATTTCCCCAAAGCAACAAGATCGAAACATCGTCAATGCGCCGCAACCAAAAAGGTATTCGTAATGAGACAAACGACCATAACAACAACACCGTAAATGCTCAAAGCAAGCGCCAAATTACGCAGTAGGCCTCTCCTGAAATCACGATTAAGATGCCCCTCACTCGTAACATACCCCTCCGCCTCTCCACTCTGATACTCATCTTCGTCGTCCTCATCCTTAACAAGACGTTGGTGGTGTGAAGATTCCGGGTCAGAAATCTTGTAATAAAACAAACCAGGTAGAATGAAGGAAATCGTCGTAGAACCCGTGCTTCCAACATACGCCAGTACTTTCTCCAGGCTGGAAACGGTCATGGCGGTGATGAAGGAGAGGATGATGAGGACGGTGGAGATGACTGCGAATTTCAGGTCGCTCATCTCGCTGCTCTTGGGCGCGCCGGGTTTGGGCGTGTTGTTCATGAGTGTGTTTCGTGAGGGGCTGGTTTCGCTTTGTTTGCGGCCGCCGGGGCGCCACTTTAGACATGCGTCGATGCTGGCGCGGCAGGGGTGGATTTGGAGGGGGTAGGAGAACATGACGAGGATGACGATGGCGAGGCGGCCGATGGTGCTGGCGGCGGCGGTGGGGTACATGGATACGATGTTGCCGTGTATGTTGTCGCCGTAGGATAGGTAGCCTGTGATACCGGTGAGGATGTACAGGCCGCATGCGCCTCCGATGGAAGCGAAGATGACGGTGGTTGTTTGGAAGTGCGAGTTGTCGGCTATTTCGTTCAGGATCGAGAACATGTTCTGGTGGCATGTGTAGGCGAAGACGATGACGGGGAAGGCGGCAAGTGCGGAGACGGGGCCCGCCCATTCGAAGACACGGACGTTGCCGCGATCGGCTATCGTGTCGCCTTTGAGGAAGTGGGCTACGACGAGTATGACGAGGTAGGCGATGGAGAAGAGGGCGATCACGCTGGTGTACTTGAGCGAGTCGAGACGGCGCAGGAAGGACAGCGGAATGACGATGAGCCTAAATTGGTTAATACACACCACTCCGAACTTCATGACCAGCACCTACATGAATGCCGTGATCCAGAACTGCCTGTCAACCAGAAAGGTAATGTCTCCAGCGCCTGGCGCAAATCCTCGAACCACACCCGGCATCAGATCTCCGATGATGATAAGATAGCTGACGGCGACGCCGAAGCACTTGACTGCGATGGCGGCGTCGAAGATGATGGATAGATTCGGGTATGTCATCTGAGACAGTGTCGCGAAGGATACATGTCCGCGGTCAATGTAGCGCGCGCATCGCGTCTGAAGGTAGAGGCCAAAGCCTGCGGTTGTGCCAGCCCATGCGATAACGAAGATGCCGAGGAAGATGCCCATTTTGGAGAGCGCGGAGGGCATGGCGAGGAGGCCGGCACCGAGGACTGTACACGGTCAGCATGGTGTCGTGTGGGGTAGCTGGCATGGGCGTACTGGTGTTGGCCAGGTTGATGACACTGGATATCCATGTTGCCTGGCCCTTGAATCCGACGTCTTGCTTCCCTCTGCCTCTCCTACTTGGGTCAGCTTTCGTCCGATAAGAGATATACGAGGCTATCGTACCGTCGCCCTCTCAGCGACCCGGTGCTCGAGGTCATGGGGTCTGCGTCTGCTGGCTCGGGGCCGATGGCGGAGTAGGAAGCCATGCTCTGGGGTGCGAAATGCGCGGTTCGTGTTATTGCGCGTTCATCCGTCGAGGGTTGGCGGTGGTGCTATCTATGTTGCGATGACGAGCACAGGCAAGCGAATGTGATGACAGAGCTATGGGAGCTCGAGCTGGCAGTGAAAAGCGAGGGTGTGAGTGCTCCGCTGACGTCTGGTCTCGAGGCCCCATAACCCGGGGGCTTATCAGCGGCCGCTAAAATTAACATCCGCTCCGCTCGAGGTACGCGCCCGCGTTTACACGGCTGGGCGAACATAAACATCGAATCCAGCACCACCATGGACGAATACGAGGAGGCGGTTCTGTTCACATTTTCACTGCTGGAATCGCGGTTGGATCGCCTGGAGTATATCCTCGGCGGCCCGCAGGACAACACCAAGGACAGGCAAAAGACCATCCCGGATCGCATACACAGGATTGAACAGTCGTTGCAGCAACTGGCGGGCAAGACTGCGCTACTCGACGAGGCCAACAACTTACGTATGCAGCCCTTATCTCCTTCACTTTCCAAGGCTAACGTCACCAGTGAGCAAGCACAAAGATGTCCTCAAGACACAACACGACGACAACGATGACGGCCCCCCACTCGACAACGCCCAGAAAGCTGTCTTGGTGACCGAACGCGCAACAAGCTTCGCGACAACTGCGTCACAGCTCCAAGCTCTCGAAGACCAGCAGATACCCACCACCGATGGCTTCGCCAAGCTAGCCGTGTTGCGACCACGCATTGCTGAAGCAGAAGAGCGCCAACTACAACAAGCACTGAAGATATCCGAGCTGCGGAAAAGGAACGGCTTGCTGAATCAGCGGTATCAGCAGGTCATGCTCCTCGGCGCAGGAAGATGCTGGGTCGACTACGATGAGAGGCTCAGGAAGGCCCTGAGAGCGCTTGTGCGGGAGGAATACAGGAGAAGGCCTGCCGAGGAAGAAAAAGGCGTGGCACGCGAAGAAGAAGAGGGCGAGGAGAGTGAATCTGAGGAGGACGAGCTGTGAGAACTGTCAGCATCACGCAACAGTTCACCGAATCAAGAATGCCACGCTCGGTGCCATCAGTCTCCGCGCAGAAGCACCAATCGCCTGCTGAGACACCGTACGTCCATTACTATTTTCTCAACCACGTTGTGTTGACGGTACGTGGACTTTATGCGTTGCGCAAATACCGACGTCAGACGGTTTCAAGGCGTGGCTGACAGATGCCAGGTGCTTCACGTGTGTGCACTCGTCACAGCCACAGCCGGTACCCGCGACCGTCATTCTAGTTTTGCACATCATCATGACATCTGATAGAGGCTCAGCAGTCTGGGCGGGGCATGTGGACCAGATCAGCAGCGAGCATGTGGACCGGTGTCACCATCGTTGCAGCGATCCAGCGTCGCGCATGTTACAAAAGCGACGCGTTGCCTCGGATCAAGCAAGCATCCGAAAGTGACATATTGCAAAACAAACTTCCCGATCATGACGACGGCCATGGGGAAATTGATGCGTGGTACAGTAACGTACGTCAATTGACCTTTGCACCCTGACCGGAAACGCTTTGCCATGTCACAGGTAGCAGGCGCAGATAGTTCAAACACGAAAAGAGTTTGTAAGCGCCAGCTTTTTCTTGCTGAATGATGTAAAGTGAGGTCAAGTGAGGGTCTCAGCAACTTTGTAGGGCTGCGGAGGGTTCGGTGCCGTAGCACGGCGTTTCATGACCGTCTCGTGTCAGCTTGGTGACCTGGCCCAGGGCCCCGAAGCGTAATGGCGCCGACAATGGTCCGGACGTCAATTTCCTGGCTCGCCTGGGAACTACTGCGCCTAGACACACCTCTCAGCCGCAAATGGACGCGGCGCACGTGTCGGCTACCATGGGTAATCAAGACAGGCCATGGGGAAACGTGGATGGCATGCCTTGAGGGCGACGCAGGGTGCACATGAGATTAGCCAGACTTGTGCAGTGGAATTGCAGCTGTCAGACCAGTTGTGTATGACAGCAGCGGTGTAGATTGTCGATTTAATCAAAGTACCACATTTCGGACGGGGATGTCCTGTGTGTGGGAGGGTTCTCGGGGTGTTCTTGAGTGACGAGTCGAGGATGCATGATGAGGCGTCGCCATGTATTGGGATCCCTTTGAGCGACGGACCTAGGTAGTACTAGCTGCGCCACGACTTGGCTTGGCGTATTGAAGAGTGGATGGTGAATGAGTGAATGGCCGTGAACAGCTTGACATTGTCGAAACATTGTCGAGCAACAGGTGGATGAGATACCCCCATAACGCTGTTAACATTAAGACAACGTAGACTTGTCTGTGTACGGCGGCTCGACGGCCACCAAAGGCACTAATGCACTAAACGCGCGTGCAGCTGTCCAGGCCTTTGGCTGACGGGCGCGGTGCCATTTTAATCTCTGCACAAGTGGGACCCGCAGCGCTGCAATCCCCGAACAACCCTTAGCCATTCCAGCCGGCGCGGCCAATCGAGAACTACTGGGAACCCAAGGTGAAACCGTCGCATCTCTCGCTCTGCTCCCGCCCTCGCCCGCAACTCTCCCTCGACACCCACCGCCTGCTGCCATAATCGACCTTCACGCAGCCGCCAGAGTCGCAGAAGCCTTGCGCGCCCACCAACACTGCTGGTCACTGGACGCCCGCCTCCCGCTGCTTGCGCCCTGTGCACCGTTCGCTGCCCTGCACAACTCCACCAACGCGCCGATATACTGGCCCAACCGCCCACACCCACGAACATCACTCACTCTCTTTGACTCTCGACATTCACCCATAATACCGCATCGGGCACCCACGCTCCTTCCTGCTCTTCCTGCTCTTCCTGCGCCCGCGACAGCATAGCCTAATCGCCCCTTTCCCCGCCGCTCCCACCAACACATGCCCGCTTACGGCTCGCTGGGCGGCTCTCCTTCACTACGCAAAATGGAAAACGGAGGCTACGGCCAGAGGTCCCAGGGCTTCAGCATGAGCCGCATCATTGGGGATCCCTTTGCGCTGGCCACGATATCGATTGGCATTGTGAGTAGCCCGGAGTACGCGGCAGTCGCGGGATCTGGTCGCTAACGTGGTATACAGCTTGCCTGGGTCATCGCCTTTGTTAGCTCCATAATATCAGCCATCCACGGCGGCTTCCCCAACTTCGCCTGGTGGACGCTCGTCTTCATGTTCTTCTGCATTGCGGGCGTCACCGTCACAGTCGCCTCGGATGCGGAGAGGACCTACCATGTCGCCGTAAGTAGCCGCCACTGCCTACCACGCGAACGCACTTGCTAATTCCAGCAGATTGTGGGCTTCCTTGCCGCCGGCCTGGTCTTTACCACCTCATCCGTCAACTCGCTCGTCTACTCGCCCGTCGCGCCCTTTGAAGCCGCGGCTGCCGGCTACATCCTCCTCTCCATGATCGCCGTAAGTCATGCCAGCACACCACCCACCACCAGTCCCGACTAACATGCCCAGATCGTCTGGATCTTCTACTACGGCTCGCAACCACAAGCCAGCCACCGCGCCTTCGTCGACTCCTACGCCCTGCACAAGGAGCACCCCGGCTCGCGCTCCTCCCGCCCCATCTCCAACGGTTACACCAACCGGCCCGAAACCCAAACCGCCAACATCCCGCCGCAAATGTACACATCCGCCCAACTAAACGGTTTCGAAACCTCGTCGCCCGTCTCCGGCTACCCCGGCGGTCCCGTCGGCGCAAACGGCCGCAACAGCTCAGCCCCCCAGTTCGGCGGCATGAACAACAACGTCTCGACACCCACAAACGACGACGCGAACAACCAGCAAGAAGCTTCCATCGAGTACCCATACCGCGCCAAGGCTATCTACAGCTACGAAGCCAACCCGGATGACGCGAATGAGATTAGCTTCCAAAAACACGACATCCTCGAAGTCTCGGACGTGAGCGGACGGTGGTGGCAGGCTAAGAAACCAAACGGCGAGACGGGTATCGCGCCCAGCAACTATCTCATCTTGTTATAAGAGAAGAAGAAGAGAAAGGGCGCGGAGAGACTGGTTCTCTTCAACAAACCTTCTTTACGACCCTGCCACGAATGTTTCCTTGCCTCGTCAACTTTCTACTCTACAACTTACATGTGCAATTAAGCTGCATTTATCGAGGGATGCTCGCTTCGACAGCCAACGCGGAGCTGGAAAGGAGAGAATTTATGTGGGTGTTTTAGGGCTGATTGGATATTTGACACCGTGCAACACAGAAAGTTGCGCACACGGGTGTTATAACTGTGGCTACCATACCTTTCTGCACGATACCCAAAGTTTCCCGTTTTTGTCTTTTTGTTTTTAAGTTCGCTTCTACATTCAAATCAGAGTAATTCTAAATCTTTTGTTCGGCTTTACTCCCGTTTTGCAACCTATGTTCACAAACTTACCCTTCTTTCCTAGTTTTCTTGTCATGTATTTTATGTACTCTGTTTTCGGCATGTGAGCGGTTTCATCTCATGGAATTGAGACAGCAAGGGAGAGTGATCAGCGCATACAATAGCTTCACCGTGTCGGTTTCTATTCAGCGCGGAAGACAGCGCAAATTCTGATAGGTGGAGGAGGAGAAGATTGTATAGAAACAACAAGAGAGAAAGAGAGAAGTAAAGAATGCAAACTCGACTGAATTAATCAAAATGCACGTGCTTTAGTCTCGGTGTGAAGCCTACCTAGGTATGCCATCACCTCTCCGCGAGTTAAAAAAGTTTAGCAAGTGAATACTAGCAAAGATGTCGACCGTGTAAGGTTTGAAACACAAATCTCTGTACACAACTTGAATAACGCAAGACGAAGGTCGTAGTAAGAGAATGAAGATTGGGTATCTAAACGCCTGTCCAAGTTGATGCAACCAACGCCTCGTTATGATCAAGTCTCGAAACGCCGTATCCGTAAGAGAAATCTCATCGACGGTCAATAAAAACCATGACTCTCTACCAATAACTCCGTCTCTCGTAATCGGCCATATGTCTCGCTAAATAATATACCGCCTCCATCCATTAGGAACAAGACACTTCTTCCCACTTTCATCCCGGCCCGTACGGAACCGCTCCCATCGCGCATCGTATCCCGCACCGAGAACAAGAATAGTCTCATCGTCGAGCCATCCGATGAGGCCCTTGGTTGGCCGACCGCCCGGCACACCCGGAATACCTGCACTCAGAGTAGCAGACCTACCGTGCGGACCCCAAGTGGTAGGTTCATCGCCCATTTCGAACTTGGCCGTGGCCGTAGGATATATATCTGAGAACGCGCGGGGCAGACCAGGGATCTTGGACAAGATACCATACTTGTGCTGCGACGGATCGGCTTGTGAAGAGGCATTTGTTGCGGTTACGAGGTCGTAGATGTGGAGGCTGGATTTATCGGATGTCACGGCGAGGGTCGAGCCGTCAGGGGAGAAGGCGAGAGAGAAGACGGCAGCGGGGTCGACGCCTCGACGGAGCTCTGCTAGTTTCGTGCAGGAGGGGAAGGACCATAGCCGGATGATAGTGCCCTTTTCGCTGGCTGTTGCGATGAGGTCGCCGTTCCTGCTTATGCCGATTGCGCGCAACGGGCTCTCGTGAGCGGGTATGATACTCACATTGCCCGTGTTGAGATCGTAGATCTTGACCTGGCCCGCCGCCCTTCCCGGAAATGCGACGATGCTCGTGCCCAGCTCACACAGCCCAAACGGGTTGTTGACCGTCTCGTACTCCGCCGACTTTACCGGCGGCACCTTCATCTTGTATATGCATATCGAGTTGAGCAGCGCGACGATCATGTGTGACTGCGACAGGCGCACGCGCTGGACGGGCGTCTTGAACTCGGTCGATGTGGTGAAGCGCTCGGTTTTGTCGTTCCAGATTTGGACCTCGTAGATGATGTCAGTGTCGTTGACGCTCCAGTCGGGGTCCTCAGGAGGTACCTTGTTCTGGGGGTACTTGGGCTGCTTCCCTCCTCCGACCAGGGCGATGTAACTCTTGTTGCCGAGCATCTCTGCGCAGCCGATGCCGCCGCCGACTTCTGTGGGGGTGTTAGTGGGATGTGGTCGGTTTGTAGGATAGGGTGCTACCTCTGGAAATCTTCTCTTCGCATGTTGAAGACGAGAATACTGGGGGTGTTAGCAGGGGCCTTCAAGGTGTATGCGCGCGTCATACCGCGAAACCCGTTCTCCAAGGCTACCGAGAAGTGTGAGCAGTCGGCGTTGAAGGATGCCGAGAGCACAAAGGGCCCGGCATCCGAGTCTAGAATGGGCCGGGTGTTCATGCTGGGCGCAGCGAATAGAGGAGATGTTTGTACGGGATGTTGTTTCAACTGCTCAAGTGGGGCGTCTTGAGTGCAGTGCGGAGGTGGGTGGAGCGCTGTGCTGAGATACTACGAACGTAAAGTGGCCAGCAAACGGCGCCGACAGCGTTATCGCGGTGTCCGAGAGTATGCTAGACCCATTTTCTCAGCAGCGACTGAGACAGGCGAGAGTGAATAGCGGCGAGAGGGTTGGTCGATAGCGATATCGAGGGTCCACGGCTCCTCCAAGAGCTCGGTCACGCCCTCGGGATCCACCTGAGCTCTCCCGGCGCTAGCCGCTTAGAGCAAGCGCGACTTGAGGACCTGATGGATGAGCAACGATGCTTTTGGGCACCATCAGTCCCATTGATATAACCGGAGAATTACTACTACCTCCCGCGCAGAGCCGCACGTGAGAGACGGGGTTTTCTAATTTACCCTTTCAAGTTGGACTCTTGAGCTTCGAGAGACCCTGATAAAGTACCCCGCTGAGTACTGCTATCAGGCGGAACAGCGCGCAGCCATTATAAAAGCAGCAACGCGTTCCGCTTGCCAACTAGACATACTTACAATACAATTCGTGATCAATATCAATTGCAATCACTCGTGTTGTACATCTTGCCGAAATCAGACGCGCCAGGTGGTCGCGCCAAGAAGGAGACTGCGACCGGGGTGTTTCCCGCTAGCGAGCCCCTTTGCATCGCGCAGGGAGTAGCTGCCAACGTCCCCAAATTTCCACGACGACACCGCTCCAACACCACACCACAGACATACGCCCCCGTCTCACCCCCAAGCAGTCTCGCCTCATCGCTTGATTGTCTCCATTGCGTGTGCACGCCGCCCATCCACCACACCCATCACATTCACCGCCCCCGAGTTCATCATGTCTTCGGTACGACGCTCCCCAACACCACGTCTCCCTCAGGCCACGATGCCGCCCTACCCACCACCACACCACCTGCCATTGACCACACCCGCTAACAATGTCTCAGGCGCTTAACAAGACGCGCAGAAAGAAGAATGTCAAGAAGGGTATCCAGTTCTGTCTGATGGTCTGCGGTGCCTCTGGTACCGGCCGGACGACCTTTGTCAACACCCTCTGCGGCAAGCAGGTGCTCGGACACAAGGAGGTCGACGACCCAACAACGGCACACGTCGAGGAGGGCGTCAAGATCAAGCCCATCACAGTCGGTACGTCACCCCGATAAAGACCAATGGCTATCATCATCGCGTGCGGCTGCTAACAAACATTAGAACTCGACGAGGAGGGCACCCGCATCTCGCTGACCATTGTCGACACACCCGGATTCGGAGACCAGATCGACAACGAGGCCAGGTAGGCATCTTCCAGGACTTACCGCAACCCACGCTTACCCTCCGCAGCTTCTCAGAGATCGTCGGCTACCTCGAGCGACAGTACGACGGCATTCTCGCAGAGGAATCGCGTATTAAGCGTAACCCCCGATTCCGCGACGACCGTGTACATGTCCTGCTCTACTTCATCACACCCACCGGTCACGGGTATGTATGCCGAGCCCCTCTGCCCGCTCCAGCTAACACATCACAGTCTCCGTGAACTCGATATTGAGCTTATGAAGCGCCTCTCACCCCGCTGCAACGTCATCCCCGTCATCGGCAAGGCTGACTCCCTCACACCCGCCGAGCTCGCCGAGTCGAAGAAGCTTGTCATGGAGGACATTGAGCACTACCGCATCCCCGTGTACAACTTCCCCTACGACATCGAGGAGGACGACGAGGACACCGTCGAGGAGAACGCCGAGCTCCGCGGCCTGATGCCCTTCGCCATCGTTGGATCCGAGGACATTGTTGAGATCAACGGCCGACGGGTACGGGCACGCCAATACCCCTGGGGTATCGTCGAGGTCGACAACCCCCGCCACTCCGACTTCCTGGCTGTGCGAAGCGCCCTCCTCCACAGCCATCTTGCCGATCTCAAGGAGATTACGCACGACTTCCTATACGAGAACTACCGTACCGAGAAGCTTAGTAAGAGTGTCGAAGGTGGTGCTGCTGCGTAAGTTTTGTCCCCGCGCTACTACAATATAAGTACTCACATCCCACAGTGACTCGTCGATGAACCCCGAGGATCTTGCCAGCCAGTCAGTGCGCTTGAAGGAGGAGCAACTGCGACGCGAAGAGGAGAAGCTGCGCGAGATCGAAGTCAAGGTCCAGCGCGAGATCAACGAGAAGCGGCAGGAGCTCCTGGCCCGCGAGAGCCAGCTGAAGGAGATTGAGGCCCGCATGAACAGGGAACAGAGCGGCCAACTGCAAGACCACGACGCAGACGAGGCTTAGATGACGCCAACACACCTCGCTTTCAGGATCCGGCTGTTGCATCTCCTGCGGTCTTGGTCAAGCACGGGTGGCGCGCTTGCCACGGAAACCATCGAGTCGTCAAAAGGTGTATTGATCATCACAGCTGCGGGCGTTTGTAATAGGTGGCTTGTGCAATGCCGACACGGAAGGGACATGGTCGGATGCCGGGCTTTATTTCTTCTTATTTGGGGGCCTTTCCATCTTTTAGCCGACAGTGATAGCTCCCTTGGATCACGTCTGTGGTTACACTGTCCCTCGACATGACACTGCTTCTCGTATGTTTTCTTAGCTTTTTCGATACTTATTCCCCCGCCTTTTGGTCCTTCATGTAGGAAGTAGTAATTAACATTCTAATATCACCCCGGTGGTCATAAATGCTGTTCGTTGTTCACGGTTTCGTTGTATGTGCTTGAGTATCTCGCGGTTTTGCTCCTTCCTACCGTGACTGTCAAACTTCAGCGCGAGGAGCGCGCCTTCCACACATTGTCACTCACTCCACTATCGTGCATGTTGGGGGCCTTTCCAGCAGACATGACCATTGACGGATGCGCTGAAATGGCTTTGCTCCTTCCCACCGTAACTACAGATCCTGAGTGTGGTTCGCACCTTCCACACCTGGCAGCTTTCACTCCACACAGAAATCCACTCCACTCGTGCATATTTGGGGCCTCTAATCCATCGACGATCACATCTCTTCTCGTCTTCTCAACACAACGCCCACACTTGCTTTGTTTTGTGCGCCTTCATGTACACTTACGACACCACGGCTGTCGACTTACGCCACATCGCAACGTTTTGTATACACAAAATACGCTAGATTAGCTTGCTGTTTCTTCACCGATCAGTCTTGAGGATGCCGTCCACCTTGGCCCGGCAATTTCTCACCGCACGTTCAAATTTCGTTATTCTGAAGCGAGCAAGCGAGTGGTATTCATGGCCCGCGCCGCGAGAAGCGCATTATATTGCTGGTGGCAGTGGCGAAGAACATGGAGGGGGTCTCATAGGTACCGCAGTAGCCCGATATGTCCAATGGGCACGCACACTCGATTCACGATTCCATTCATACAGAGTTTCTACTGCGCCCTAGATACCTGCTCCGCATCCTGCTTCTCTCTCCAGCCCTACGGTACAGTTCGTAGCCGCTACACTATCGCTCATCACACTTTACTTGCGTCCAATGGTCCAGTCCGATTAATCATCACAGTCACAAGAACGAAGCCAGCCCAGCGACCATCACTCATTCATCTAAGAAATGACAGTGGAAGAGTCAAGAGTGCTGGTGATGAGGAAACGGTGACGTTTCAGGAATCATCCAGAGCTTTGGTTGCGAAGATCGCCGTGTTGCTGCTGGATCTCAGTGAACGCTGGGCTGCGAGAGCAAAGCCATTCACTTTACGCTCAGGCTCGGCGATTTCAGCGACTCTATCAAGAGCCAATGACGAGAAAATCTGCAGCTCTCGCATACATCATACCCTCCATACTGATTAGGCCTGCGCGAATTGCAATGGGGCCCTACGGATCTGGTATCTTAACGTGGGCCATAATAGGTCCTCTCGTATGCTGGCTGTCGAAACTTTCACGCTGGGGTAAACTGCGGACACACCTCAACATACTGCGAGTATATCCTGCAGTGCGAATATACCTCGCCTCCGCGGTTGCCGACAGAGTTCTCCGGAGAAGACCGCAAGAAGCAACTACTGCAGTCAGCTCTAGGCCTTTACCCCAGGTCTTTCGTCCACCAAGCGATCTTCCCGCACCGGTCAAATACTGCACGTCATGGTAGCGGATCGTTTCGACCATCCCATCCTGTCTGATCGGTCTACTCTGCAAGTGCCGATGCGCCTTGCTCTCATGCTTTTCCCGTCGGCTTCTAGTCTTGCAGAACTACTCACCGGTCACATCGCGCACAAGACGACATCAGGCATCACTCTCATGGAAGGATCTGCCAGCAACTGAGATGAGGGTGGAAAAGACATGATGTTAATGACCATAACAATGGGTATTGATACAACTCACTGCAGTAGTCTCCATACACGGCCGCACATTAAACGATCAAGAGTCGCCCGTGCTTGTCAGAACGGCACCCCATCTACTAAAGTTCATGGCTTTTACATTTGAAGGTGGGGATAAATCAGGGGTTAGCCTGCCGTCCATTAGCGTTGTGCTGGCTTTATCCCTGGTGCTTCGCGGATTGACAAACACCACGGCACAGCGGCAAAGCGAACGCGAAAGTACGCACGCATCGGAGCTTCGACATTGATTAAGGCAAGTCTCGGTGCTATACCCGTCCAGCCATCTCCTGCCAGTTTGAACATGTCGATCCTGATCACGTCAACGGCCTAAACTTGGCCGAACGTACGTCTTCAGATCCCAAGATGCTCCAGGCACTGGCGTACTCCCCACACAGTGGGTATATCGGCCCGCTTCTCGCCAGATTCATCTGGTCTGGCCTCTCATGCTTCCCTTGCGTATCGGACCACGATGCCTTCAAGATAGATGATCTTTGACAAATCCCTCAGCCAGACATGAACAACCCGGTATCAGACCCTTTCAGCGTCGGTCCGCTTGCACACCCTCGTATGCGACATCGGCATACCGAACGTCGCCGACTCTGCACGCCATGTTCTATGCGTCTCTTCACCGTTCAGATCCCAGGATGGTCAGGATGTCAGACTCGTGGCTCGATGACATTGGCTTCATTGAACGGAGTACGCCCGGCCGGTACTCTATCTCGTGTGGGTCCAGGAGCAAAGCCGAAGCGCAACTATCCGTCCACGTCTCGGTGCCAGTGATCAATACAGATGGGTGCAGCCGGTGCGAATATGGCTAACCGTCGCTGCATCATGCCGGAGATCGCCCCGATATGCATTCCTTCCTTCGTTTTCGCAGAAGATGGTATCATTGAGGCGAGGTGAAAGCGTGCAGATGCGTGAGACACGCAGACGTCCTGGTCTATTATGCAATGCCGTCCCAGGAACATATCCTGCATGTGGTCCTGGATCGAATAAACGCCACAGCCAAGTGGCGGCAACGGCGGCGGGGAACCTTCACACGTACCAAGTGCCAACACAAAGTCGACGCGTTATCTCCTCCTCGTACACGCGGAATACAGCGCAAAGAATGTGTTCTCGACCGGCATACATAACCGACAGCTTTGTGTATGAAACGTATGAACCGAAGTTCGTCGATCGGTAGAGCGTTTGGTTCTCTGGCTTGCGTGCATGGCGCACGCCCCTAACCCCACCTTTTCCCAACGGTTCCACCTTTTGACCTGATCCGGCTGGAGATGTACAACCATTATCATCATAACCGCGCAGTGCGCGGCTGTCGTTATTATGTTCGGATGTCGACGCAATGACTCAAAATATTCTTTGGGACCGAGGCGGCGATTTGCCGGTTCAGCTGGCTACTAACGACCCACTGCCTATCAGCTGCCGCGAAAGCTGCGAACTCTATCGTCCCTCGCGACACGCCTTCCCGGCTGTGCTACTCAGCGGAGCAGCATGTGCACTCCTTTCGTGCCGCGTCTGCAACAGCGTTGAGCGTGTAGTAGCTGGCTAGTTGACCTTACATGTCGGCCACCACTTATTCATCATCAGCTACTGCAGACTGCTGCGAGGCGCCAGGAACCGAGGACTAGACACACGCTCGGATGGGGAAAGCAGAGCCTCCTACTAGCTGAATCCAGTTGTACTGTATACAGGATCGAATCATAAATCCGGTTGACGCCATCTTATGCAGGCGGGGTCCCACCGGCGTGGTTCGGGAATGCCAGGTGATGCAGGTCTCAACACAGCCGCCAACCGCACGTCAGCTACCCACCTTCAGAGTTTTCAGGAACGTCCGTCAGTGTGCAGGAATGCACAGTAGCCGGGCACGCGCTCGCCGAGCTCACCGGAGGACCGAAGTCACCTCATCAAAACGAAGATTGACGGACTGTCCTTGAGGCCAGTCAGGATTGATGTTCGCGTGAGCCGCTTGGAGCGCGGCGGTAGTCTACGCACGACCACATCCGGAAATACATCTACAAGGTTATTCATTGGATGCAGATTAACTTTACCCTCTTCGATGTGCATTACTCCGTAGTCTACAGAACTCTCCCGGCTGTGAGCGATAGGGTTTACCAAGTGGCCACCAGGTGTTCTTTCTTCGTCGCTCAATGCAGGGACCCAGCATCCGACCGAGCCTTGTATGCATGCAATACCGGGGGTTTCGTCACCCACCCCCTTCAACGTCTGCATCGAGATGGAGTGGGACCCATTTCCTCATATGAGGATAGATGCGTTCAGCGAAAAGTCTAGACTCGCCAATCGGATTGCAGATCGGCTGGGGAAGGAAAAGTATCCCTGTATACGCTAGCTCAGCCACGCACCTCTTACCGAGTCTGAACGGAGTCGCTCTTCAGCGCCGGGAGCAGGGGCATGACTTCCCCGAAAGCTGAAATCTCACTAGCTGCCTAGTCTAAATCGTTCTATCCAAGGCCATTGTGCACTGGTATGACCAGCCGACTTATTCTTGCACGCGACTGCGGCGGTAGAGCTAGTAAAATGGGACCCTCTGACAGTTCCGTCATCACGCACAACATGTTGCCTGGTGTGAGCGGGTACCACTTTCGCCTTCACCTGGGTGCCGGTGCTGGCGTAACCGACTGCTCTGTCATTAGTTGGAAACTTTCTTTTGTACAACCCTCCCGCTTCCTCATCCTACCATTGGTGAAGTCGTTTAGCTACTTCTTCCTCCTTTACTCGAACCAGGTACCAGAGCGATAGTACATACTACACCTGGTGCGACGTGAAACGCCACCAGATCACGTAAACTCACGTCTCTACACTTCCTTTTAGTTGGCTTCTTAATCGTACATCTTGTCTTACCTGGGCCTCTCTTTTCACCATCATTCATCTTCCCACGCACTGAGCTTTACACCTCTTCACCACATCTCATCATCCAAGACGTATTGAGAGCACTCTTCCAAAGCTATGGACAGACCGCAAGTTTCGATACCACCTGTGAGTAGTACCATCAATATCGCATACAGCTCCAGCATACTGACCCCGAACGCTAGGCTGCGAATATCCTTGGTGTAGGTTTCTCTGCTCCACCCACGTTTTTGACTTGAGTCATGATACTGACATACGATCTCGTTCTCTAGACGCTCGGCACTGGTGAGTACCTCCGAACGTTTCGTGGCTAAGGACTATGCTAACTTGAGTAAAGTGTATGCAACCCCACGTCAAGCCCTTGACCCCACGAAGCACTTGCTAACAAAGGTCCGAATGCAGCTGCTGGTGTATACAAATCATCCCACAGTAGGTGTCACCCGCATCAACTTTGCACATGACAGTTCGCTGACTGCGTTGAAGAATATGGACCAACTGGCGGCGGAAGAGCACCGAAGGCCTTCCCGGCACCATGCTGATACTCTGGTCAATTTGTGCGACGCCCCACATGAACGAGACCGGTCGACTCAGCTAACCACAGGATGCAGGCGGAGTACCGTTTGGTGTATACGCGATTGTTCAGGTATGCCATCACCCACCGCACAGTCTATCTCACCATTTACTTACGTGTGATTAGAACTTCAACTTCGCCCTCAAATTCCAACCTCAAGCTTTCGCCAGTCTCACCCTAATCGCATGGGGCCAAACACTCTACTACCACAACAAATGGCGGGTCTGGACAGCGACTGTCGCGACCATCGCTCTTGCAGCTAGCTTCGGTATTATGGAACTCATCCTCATTCTTACACTGCGCGTAAGTCAACCCCGCAGATCTCCATTTGGTCGAGAGTGACTGACAGTGTACCGTACAGGGACCATATAGCCGCGGTGTCGAATGGCCCATGATGCTAATGGCCATCTCCGCCTCCGTAATCCAAGTCATCGGCCTAATCCCACCATACTTCGAGCTCGCCAAGCGCAACGGCCGCGTCATTGGCATCGACTTCTGGTTCCTCACCATCGACTACCTCGGCGCCTTCTTCTCGCTCATGGCCGTCGTCGCGCAGCAATGGTTCGATGCCCTCGGTGCCAGTCTATACATTGCCTGCATGGTCCTCGAAACTGGCATCTTTGCCAGCCAAGCAGTCTGGCTATGGCGTGTCAGACATGTGCGCAAGGAAGCTAAGAAGGCGGGCAAGACGTACGACGAATACGTTGCCGAGAACAGCGGCAAGAAGTTGCCGAGGTGTGGGAGTGAGGAGACGTTTGTTGATGTTGAGACGGGGTGCGAGAAGAAGACGACCATTGGTGGTGGAGAGTATGATGCTGGTACGGCTGAGAAGGCGACCGAGAAACCTTCCACGACCCAAGAGGAACGTATCGATGCCACCGAGGCGACTGCGACTCCCGCATCGACATCCACGGCCACCTTAACGCCCATATTCACTTCCATGACAACAGCGCCATCACCCGACACGGTCCAGGCACCCCCTGCTGCCGTTCTGAAGAACGAAACGTCCGGTTGAACACCTCTTTCCGTATCTTCCTTTCCCTTCGGATCATTTGCACGGCGTTGCACCTACCTCTTCCGATTTCTTCCGACTTTTCCATGTCCTGTACGATACCTCACGATGGCGATCACGGCGTACCAGTTTTCCTTTCCTTTCTTTCCTTAATCTGGCGACGATGGTTAAAAACTCTTCCTGCTCCTCCTCTGGTAGGAGGTCAAAAGCTCGTTTCCTTACAAAAAGTTGAAAATAACTTGGGTGGCTATCTGCTATGGTTTATGGTGTTATTCGGGGATGGGGTTGGGCCAAACTGCTGACCGGTGTGCGTTGGCATGGCATGGCACGGCTTGTACGAGTAGGAGTTTAAAACTAATAATATGGTTGCTCTGACAGTGTGGACCTTGGTTGCGATACATCGAAGCCAAGGCTTATAATCGACACGTGATGTGACAATGCGCGATAGGCATACGGGCTAGTGAGATGTCTTCGCTGATACTGTATTGGAGTGCCTGTTTGTCTGGCTACAGTTTGCTACTCTGTTTACTACACTTCCTCCTCCCATCAATGATAGCAGGGGCGACTATCAGCGAAACTTGCTACTCATCATCCATTTGAGCCTTGCCTCGCTGTTCCTTATTCTCAGGCCCAGGTCGCTTAGTCGACACAGTACCCTTGAGCTTCGCAGTCTCAGCAACACCCTCACCCTTCTTACTCATCTCGCCCTGCTTAGAAACCTGGGAGCTATGGTGGGTGTCACCATTAGACAAACCCTCTTGCTTTCCAGACATGTAGTTGAAGCTCCTGGGCTTTCCGCGGGGATCGGCCTGTGGTGTTACTTAGCAATCAAGAAGTGGAAAAAAGTGTTACATCTTGTACGAACCGGGTCGGCTACATGTGAAGGTGCAGCCCCGTGACCCATAGCCTTCGGACCCAACTCTTCATTTGGATCCGGCCTGCCAGCACCAGGTGCGCTGGGATCGCCTTTCATAGTGATCTTGTGGCTGCGCATGTTTTCCTCGTTCTCGCCAGCCATCTTGCCTGGCATGGTTGGATGCGGCTGGAGATTGGCCGCGAGGTTCTGCTTTGACGAGGGACGCAGATCTGAATTGATAGCGAAATAAAGACCGCCGGTGAAGGCCATGGCTACACCTGCGAACTTACTAGAGGATACACGTTACAGGAGGATCGGGATGAGAGTTGTGATGGCATCAAAACGTACAATGTGAAATCGCTATTCTGCACCTTGGGGATTATGGGCTCGCTGGCATACTGCCTGCTCTGGGCGCCATTCTGCAATTGATGGGGCCTAGCGCTACGAGAACATTTCGAGCCCGGTATAGTAGTGCCTGTAGCAGAGGCAACTCGCGGCTTTGTAAAGCGAAGTAGCGGCATATTGAATCACATAGATGTGTATACTAGGTGAATTGAGTGTGGAGGAATTGATTGGTAGTTTGTTTCCATCTCCCATGATATTTAGACATTTGGTGCTAGGCCAACATCAGGTTCCAAGGTTATCGTCAATGCGCGCGAGATGATGCGTCATCGATTCGTCGGAGCCATCTCCGGGGTATGAGTGTCGTATTGAGAAAGGGGAAAAAGCAGTGCGTGCGCCATAGGATGCATGAGATGAGAACGCGTTTCATCAGAGTTGCATGGAAGGATGACGTCTTTGCGGGGTGCGGGCGCGTGTCTGGGGAATTGGACACGGAGGTTCTGGCTAGCGTGGTGAATACGTCATGGTTCGTGAGCGATGACCCGTCAGCGACGAGCTGATTACAACTACTACAGATACATACTATAGCCGTACGCAACGGTTATCCCAGCTTTCAGACATCACACGTTCGAGTGACATGTGCGGACTAGTGGTAAGATATCCAATGAGCGACCTAGGCAGTGAATCTCATAAGCGAGCTAAGCAGTCCTTCCACGCGACACGTACGTATACCCTTAACCACGACAACAAACTATGCACTCGCCTTTAACGTCTCAATATGACGACAGGCCTTTTTATGGCTGAGCATTCAATGCAGGTAGATCTAGACTATTGCGATAGCAGTTCGTTCGTACGACGCTCAACACACTGCCTCGCACCAACGATACGACCACGGTTCTCGTCCACGACGCGATAATCTCCCAACACTTGCGACATGCTAGCGATTCAAGAGAGAAATGCGTCTCTCCCGAGTGTGTGAAAAATGTAGACCTCTTTCCGGCTGCTTCGGTTCGCATTGTACGTCGATAAAAAGGTCCCTTCCAGTGGAACATTCCTGTCGCTTTCGGGAACTGTAAACTTGCGGAAAGTGACGACTTTCGTCGTATCTTGCATCCCTCTCAACTGGAACAATTAAGTACCGAGCGAACTCGACTATTCTACTTTCTAGGCCATTGCGATACAGCTGCCCGCAATGTCCTGGACGAGTCTGGTCTGCTTTTCCTGACCAAGATCGGACGCGCAGCCTTGCACTGGAAAGTGTCTGTGCAATACCTGGGAATGCATTGTGTACATGTTGCGTGGGCAATGGAAGGGGTGAGAGGCCTTAGTAGTACCATTTCCCTTCCTCGGGCGCCGTGACTGGCTACGAAGAGAGCGAACAATGTCCGATACCTGTAACCACCTCATTCTCCGTCACACCCCATTGAACTTTGGCTAGCTGCGCATCGACATCGTCAGGTGGAGGGTGGCAGGCGGCGCTTATCGCAAGACTGCAAGACGCCACAACAGGCACCCTTATCTCTCTCTTTCTAAGACCCATAGCACCAATTACAGCCAACAACGCAAGGAGAACGAAGAGTAGAATTACAAGGCTTAGGGCGGAGAAGCCCACTGCTGATGTCGATGTCGCGATAGTATTGGGGGTATTACCGCTCAACGAGGGACCGAAACTCCACGTCTCGGTGCGGACGAGAAAGAACGCTTGAGACATTAACCAGTGGAGCGTAGCACTGATGATAAGGAGCGGAATACTCCACCTGTACGGCATTTGCAAGAAGTATGTGCTTCTTTGGTAGCCATACGGCTGTGTGACTCTCAGGCCTTTCCTAGATGTCCCGAGGTTGTTCCACTCTTGAGCAGCAGCCATAGACGTACAAACTATGTTGATCCAGAAGTAGCAAAAGGATAACAGGACCTGCGGGACGTTGGAAAGCCAAGCACTCCATAGAGTAGCTGTTTCTTCGCCTACAGCAGGGTTCATGTAATTGGTCGAGGAAGTTCCCCATCTTGAGCGTGACACCAGTGCGCCTGCGAGGGCGCCACCGCACAGAAGTAAGGAGAACACGCATCTGAATGGTCAGCCAAGCTTCTGGTAATGAGGCCAAGATACTTACGAAAACGCGTAGACTTTCGAAGCTACATCGTGGTATGGGGAGAAGTACGATCGTGAATACGGAAGCCAAGCGCCTTCCAGTCGTAGATGAAGATGCTCGATCTCTTTGTTGCCACGATTGTTTCCAATTTTCGGAAGATCCTTTCTTGATATCATTCCCTCTCGGCTAAGTAGGCACTTGTTGATCGTATGCCGATCTCTTTGCTCCAAGAATGAACTTGCAGCGTCTCCCAACGTGACCAGGTAAGCCGATCGATCTGTGACAAGCACCAAGAACATGACAACAAGCTTGATGAAGTTGAAGCATGCTACCAGGATGAGGAAACGCTTGCTGACTTGCACTGTACTAGGCGTCTCGAGTTCCTTTCTTGAGGCGGCTTCTGCTACATGGAGGTAGACGCCGGTCTGACGCTTGCCGTCTTGCCCAAGGTTTGAATAGTCCAGCCATTGAGGCGAGTCCGCGATAAGATCTTCTAGTGCCGAACGGCCTCCAACGGAATCGGTTTCCACGTAGTTGCCGTCAACCTGCGAAGAAGTGGCATTAATGCGAAGAACCGCGAGGTCGATAGCTACCCTGTCAATGGCTAGAAACAAATCGCCGTGGATTGAGTTATGCTCTTTAGAATACGGCTCATTCCACTGGTGAGCTGTCAGTGACCAGTAGTCTCCTTTAGTCCAGGTGTGGTTGTCAGTACTGTCAGCTATCTGCCTCCATGCTTCTGACGCGATGTCCATCGTTTTGATCATATAATCATCTCTGTTGGTGATGACCTTGAAGACTGAGGCGTTGTAGCTGATGCATATAAGCTTGCGCAATCCTTAGGCTCATCCGACACGTACAACATGTGCAATGGTGTTGATGACAACGCCAACACGAAGCAGAGGAATCTGCGACTCCATGGGATAGCTCGCATATTGCGATTACTCAGTCGACCGACATCAAGCCACTCTTCTCTTGCGTGCGCAGCATCCAGGTCTTGCCGTGTGGGGGAGTTCAAGACTTGCATGGTATAATTCGACGAAGATAGCAATAGCGTGCTGAGTGCGTTGATGAGAACATGCAAAACGGTGTTCCACTTAGAGGCGAGCGCCTCATCTCCTTCGATGATCGTGGATATACCCTCGTTATCATAGCCAGATTTGCTGGTTGCTCCAACGACGATAAGGGCAATGTTGCAGGAAAGGACAATGAAGGACATGCAACAGCCGAACAGCACGCCCATGCGCCACCCATGGAAGCGACTTCGTCTCAGTCGCATGTCCCAAGCTTGTGTTACTTCCCTAATTCGTCGTGGAAGCTTTGGTGGTGTCCAACGTTGTGGCATTTTAAGTATAGCATTGTTGGCTGCGGTGGTCTTGGCATCTGTCATGGATTGCCTGCAGAGTCAGCCTTGTGTAGAAGACGTTGAGATATAGATTAGCAGCTCACGCGATTGGGTCGCTTGCATTGACTTCCTCTTGCCAGATCGTCTCATGGTTACTTGGGGTGCTATTGCGCCGCGAGATACTGGTAGTGCGCTGTGGTAATTGCATGAGTGGTACAGCATCATCAGATTCCCCGTAGTCCGCACGCAGATGTGGGAAAGGAGGTGCCGGCGAGAGGTGCCCATATTCGTGAGTCTGTGGTACGTGCATGCTTGGTAGTAACAATGCTACGCAGAAGAGAAGAGAAAAGAAGAAAAGATACAGGTGAGAAGCTGACGAGGGGGGCGGAAATGCTTATCACGGCACTGCAGTGTTCTGACAAGGCTGAGATTTGCCTTGACAACGGCCCCCATTTGGTCGCACAACCATGTTCGTATCATCCTATTGGTAGATGTAGAGATGGGAGTATGCATCAGAACCGTGCGCGGCTGAGGGTACGCGGATGCACATATCATGGTGCGTGAGCGCGCGGTACTCAGCGAAGCTATACAGGCTATCGCATGCGTTCGCTATGGCGAATATCATGAGCAACAACAAGGGAATAGTGTACGCTCACAAAGCGTATACCAGGTATCCGCAAGGCGGTAGTCGTTGATGGTCTATCGGGCGGGGTGGAAGAAGCTGGAAGTTGCGAGTTGATCGTGACACGGGCACGTGAAACGAAGTTCCGCGGCAGGAGTGACCTCATAATGTCAGCACAGCCCTAGTGCATCTCACGCACCTTCATCCTTCCACCTCCACCAACGCGCACTTCAACCTCGCCTTTCGCATCGCACGCAGCCAACCTCTGCGACAACTCCATCACGATGGGTGCACCCAAATACCAAAACGTGCCTCAGCGCGACTCGCTCGATGAGGCGGCGCCCGCGCCGTCATATTCGCAGGCGCCACCCAGCTACCAGGCAGCCAACGATCCCCAAGAAGCCCTCCTCAGCGGCGTCCCTCGCGGCGAAAACGACAACCTGCCCGATGACTTCAAGTTTGGCGGTGTTGTGGCAGAGGCGACGCTGGATATCCGGATGGCCTTCATCCGAAAGGTCTACGCCATCTTGTAAGTGCCTTGCCTTCATGCCTCAAAGGCAAACGTCGCAGTACTAATACCATACAGGACCGTCCAACTCCTCGCAACCGCCGCCGTCAGCGCCCTCTCGATGATGTCGGAATCATACAAGAACTTCATCCAACAAACCCCTGCGCTCATGTGGGTGTCGCTGATCGGCTCCTTCGTCTTCCTCGGCCTCACCTTCTGGAAGCGCAAGTCGTACCCGACCAACCTCCTCTTCCTCGCCGGCTTCACCGCCATGGAAGCATACTCTATCTCCGTCATCGTCTCCTTCACCGACTCCAGGATCGTGCTGCAGGCGCTCTTCTTCACACTGGGCATATTCATTGCGCTGAGTTTGTTCGCGTGCCAGAGCAAGTACGACTTCACGCACTGGGCGCCGTACCTCTTCGGCGCACTGTGGGTGGTGGTCTTGTTCGGCTTCATGTCCATGTTCTTCCCCCACAGCAGCTCGGTTGAGCTTGGATACGGCGTTGTCTGCGCGCTCATCTTCTCTGGCTACATCCTGGTGGACACACAGATGATCATGCGCCACTACCACGTCGAGGAGGAGATTGCGGCGTCCATCTCGCTCTACCTCGACATCATCAACCTGTTCCTTGCCATCCTGAGGATCCTCAACTCGCAGAACAACAACTAGGCGGGAGGATATAGCAGGAGCTTAGATTCACTTGGGAGAAATTGTACGGCGTTATCGGTATTGATATCACTATGTTGGGAGCGTGTGGGTCAAGGAGCTGGGTATTGATTATCGTACTCTATGTTACTTAACTTTAGTTGTATAATACCACTTTTACATTTCTCTTCCGTATCCAAGTAACGACCAGAGACTCAGCGATTCGATGCTATAGACAGTTCTTGAGTCTTCCATCTCATGACGGGCTCGACGCGCATTCTCATGCGACATCCAATAGCTATGCATGCATATCAGTCAGGCCATGGCGGGGTAGCACTATGGGGCTGCAGGGAGCGTGGGCGCGTTGATAGGTCGGGAGGGTGAAACGCCCGGACCCTTGATTTTCGGAGCACCAAGCTTCGTCGGCGGATGTCTTGGCAAACCGACCCTCGCAGGAACTCGACGATAACGGGTGCAGGGCCGTGTTAGGGGCAGACGGGGACGAGACTGAGCTTCCATATAGGCTTGCCACCTCCTTTGGCTCGATGCAACACTGCCTGCCTTTGTTCGCGTTACACGCGCATGCTGCAGTCGGGTTAGGCGAGGCCCCATTTTTGAAGTGGGCAGAAAGGTAGCGCGCTCCAGACACAGCTCTTGCTACAGCGAATACTGCTAGCTCCCGCGACACCTGTCCAGAAATACAGGGAGAGCAATTGGACACGCCTGTGCCATCCTTCACCCAGACTCCAAGCTGGCACGCAGGCAAAGGTGCAATTCGCGTGGCCCGCTCAGGAGATTGTTGATCCGCGCTTGCCCCATCCATCTCTAAACCCTGAATATCTTTGCTTGGGACCACCACACCGCTCCCTCGACTCTGCTCTGCCCGGGCGCATCGTGCTCTCCCCCGCCGAAACCTCGCCTACGCATCGACGACAGTCAGCGCCCATTCTTTTGCCCGTTTCGCTGCTCAATGGCTGTTGGTTGCTGAGACACGCACCCCAATCCGTTCGCTAAGACGTGACTGTTGAGCGACAACCAACGACGCCCATCGAGCCCACACGCCGCACTACACGCCGGGCACCGACTCCGGAAACCGTCGCCGGACTGCAAGCACTCTCTGGAATCCATTTCTCTGCCATTGGCTCCTCTATCGGACCGCCTCGAGACAGCGCGTATCGCGACAGCGTCGCTCCATCACTCTCTCGCTCCCCACATTGGGGCATATTGCAGCCACCCACCATGGCGACGACACACAACGCCAACGGCGCGCTGCGAAAGACGCACACGGCGGACATGCAAGCGCAGAAGCTACCGACTGCGCCCAAGAGGCGGAAGATGCAGGCAAAGAAGGTCGAGGATGAGGGGCTCATGGCCTCTCTGTGCACCCTCATCTTGGAACACCAGATTGGTACGCTCTCGCAGAGTCTCAAGGATACTGAACATGTGAATGCTGACTCCTACAGGCATCTCCGTCAACCTCCTCACCCTCCTCGTCCTCACGCACACATTCTTCCCCCGCGCCCGCAGCCGGACCAACAAGTTCTTCCACATGTCGTACTACAACCCCGACACCAACATGTACGGCTGTGGCACCGACGATCTGCCCTTTGTCCTACTGTGGACCGTCATCTTCACTGGTGTACGCGTCGCAGTCATGGAATACTTGCTCGACCCGCTGGCAAGGCTGGGTGGTATCAGGACAAAGAAGGGCCTGGACAGGTTCAAGGAGCAGGCCTGGTTGATTGTCTACTACACCGCGTCGTGGTCCTTGGGAATGGTATGTTGCACAACACAGAACATATGGAGTGGCAGTGCTAACAAGGCTACAGTACATCATGTACCACTCCGAGTTCTGGCTCGACTTGCACGGCATTTGGGAAGGCTGGCCTTTCCGTGAGGCTGACGGCCTTTTCAAGTGGTACTACCTCGTCCAATGGGGCTTCTGGGTCCAGCAGCTTCTTGTCGTCAACATTGAGGAGAAGCGCAAGGATTATGCGCAGATGTTCACCCACCACATCTTCACCACCGCGCTGATGTGCTTGTCATACGGGTACTTCCACATGCGCGTTGGGATCGTCATTCTGACCATCATGGACTTTGTCGACATCATCCTGCCGGTGAGCAGTCCGAAATCACTAGTTGAGCACGAGAACTGACAAGCACAGACCGCAAAACTCCTCAAGTACATGGGCTACTCGAATGCCTGCGACTACGCTTTCGGTCTCTTCGTCATCGCCTGGGTTGTTACCCGCCACGTTCTTTACATGATGGTCTGCTGGTCCATCTACGCATACGCCCCAGTCGACATGGCACCCGGCTGCTACCTCGCCGACTCCACCTCGAAGTACACCTCGTTCGTCCCCGCATCCAACACATCGCAATTCGAAGCATACGGGGGTAACAACCACTGGGGCAACCTGCTCAAGGCGTACAACGACCGCAACGGACCCATTTGCTGGAACCCGCAACTCCGATACTACTTCCTCGCGCTGCTCCTCACCCTCCAAGTCTTCTGCTGCATCTGGTTCGCTACCATTGCGAAGATCGTCTACAAAGTGCTCATGGGCAACGCAGCCGAGGATCTGCGTTCAGATGACGAGGGCGAGGACGAGGAGGTCGAGCAGGAGCAGACCAAGACCATCTTCAATATGGCGACTACCTGCGGCGAGAGCGGAATGAGCTCCATGACGCCCAAGGAAGAGGAAGTCGGCGTCGATGCTCTCACCTTTGCGCGTCTCAACGGCGCCAGCCAGCGCCGACAGGCAAAGAGGGAAAGCTCGCGCGCAAGTGGGATTAGTATTCCCGGTCATGGCGATCGCAAGGAGCTGCTCGGTCGCATTGGTTGTGATAAGCCTTCGTAGGCTTTTGTGGCCACGGCCACACAGTTCTTGATATTTTCGAGTGCGTTACGAAAAGTCTCGCGGGCGTCTGTGGCGTGATAGAGCATATAGTCCTGGGTTCTTCATTTCTTTCCATCATTCTTGGAAACGGGTGTATAGGCTTCGAGGGAATATACCACCATTTGGCTTGGTCGATGCGTGGTTCCGTCTTTTGGTTGATGATCATATGTATACCCCCAGAAATCGAAGTTAGAGTGTTTTCTTGAACTTGTTGGATGGCTGGGCGTGCCATGGGCGTGAAGTACGGATGATGCTTGATTACGCGGCGTGGTTACCACCAGGGCATGTGCAGTCATCCCGCTCTACACCTCGGCACATGGCTAGTGTGAGTGGGATGGTGGGGCTGATGTTCACACATCATGAACCAAACGTTGTTCTGACTACCTAGGTACCAACCAAACTTCAAACACGACACGTGTTGTGAAGGTTCCCCCTTGCATTAGCAGCTGTGCCGTACCGTTGACATATGGCACCTCATATCCTTCGACTGAAACCGTTCACAGTACCAGCTATTCACACCGAATAATCCGTCGACCTTTATATAACCTCGACGAAGTCCCCTTGGAAACATCAGAATCCTATCAACAAATCAACTACATAAACATCAACACTACTACCATATAACCACTACATCACCACCACACCACCATGCCGTCCCCAGACTCCCCCACTCTCCCCACCCCACCCTTCTACACCCACATCCCCAACATCAACAACCTGCGCCTCGCCACTTACTCCCTCACCACCACCTCCGGCTGCACCCTGCGCCCAGGCATCCTTTTCCGCAGCGCCGAAGTCGCCAAATTGGATACCGCCGGCTGGACCGCCGTCCGCGATATCGGCATCGCCCACGTCTTCGACCTGCGCAGCTTACCCGAAGTCGAAAAGGGCTGGGCTGGTATTGTTGGAGATGACCAAAATGGTGAGGGTAAGGGGGAGGGGGAGGGAGAGGGAGACTTTAGGCCGGGATGGATTCAGGCTATGGAGGAGGCGGGGGTGGAGAGGAGCTGGACGCCGGTGTTTGAGGAGAGGGATTATAGTCCTGAGAGGTTGGCGGAGAGGTATGCGAATTACATGGATGAGGATGTGAAGGGGTTTGTGGAGGCTTATGCTAGTATTTTGACTGATGGAGGGGCGGCTTATGGTACTATTTTGCGGTATCTGGCCAGTCTGCCTTTACCACCATCCGATGGTACCAGCAACAACGGCAAAGAAGGAGAGAAGGTTGGTGCACTAATCCACTGCACAGCCGGCAAAGACCGCACAGGAATCTTCTTCGGCCTCCTCTTCGATTTCCTCGGTGTCCCACGCGAGCAGATCGCCGAGGAGTACCAACTCACCGAACTCGGCCTCCGCCCTGCGCGCGACGAGATTGTGCAGCGCTTGTTGACGAGTCCGGGGTTTAGGAAGTATATGCTCGCGCAATCAACCGGGCGACCTCTATCGAAGGAGGAGATGGCACAGATTATCCAAGGACGGGATAGCGAGGGTTCTGATACGTCGGAGTTTCCGCCTGAGATCCTGGAGAAGGGGAGACAAGCTGCGTTGCGCATGGTGGGGTCGAGGAAGGAGAGTATGTTGGCGAGTTTGGATATGTTGGATGAGCGATTTGGGGGCGCGGAACGGTATATGAGAGTGTATTGTGGGCTTGGGGATGGGGAGTTGGAGGCGTTGAGGAGGAATTTGGTGGGTGGGAAGGGAGTGTGACTAGGTGTGGGTTGGGAAGGGAAGGGGGTCTTGACGGGGAGGAGGGGAAGGTTGTAGCAGCGGTCTTGGTACTCTAAACGTCTCTCTCGCTCTCTTGGGCTCCGTCATGATAGAACTCGAGATAAGTAAATGACCTGTCGTAATGGACACGGCAGAGTTTCCGAGGCTGTTGCGGTACAGGATGTATTCCCTGCATATGCTCGGGAAGACCGCCAAAACTCTTCTTCAACTTCTTTGTGCTCTTGAAACTGTCGCTCAATTAGACTATCGCCGTCCTATTAGATGAGCGGGCAAACATTCGGGCCCACCTGGGCGGACCTGGGCGGTGGCAGTGCACTAGTGTCCAGACACTAAAACGCTTGCAGACGGGTTAGTGTAGGCAACAATCGATCATAACAAGAACGCCATCGCGAGATACCGCCACTATTACACATTATCGACGAAGAAAAGCAAACCACGTTAGTCCAGACTGCTCTCCGAGTCCATCTACTCAGCATGCCCACTAGAAGAACCCGACCCACTATTGTACCCAAGGGCTCGTGGACCACGTCCTTGAATTGGGACCTATGCGCGACACCCCAGGGCGAGATACGCGTACCTTTTCAACACCATGTTCGTCCAGGAGAAAGAATGAAGTCTTCCTTGCTCGACGGTTTCAGACACTTTCCACGCCTGCCATTGGAGCTTCAGCACCACATCATATCGTTCTGCGACAACGCAACGCTCTTCCAGCTTATGCGTGCATCACCTGCTACGCGCGAAGAAGCCGCCAAAACTTTCTGGTCTGATCCTGCCGTCGAGTATCGCATACGCGGCTCTTGGTTACTTTCTGGCGGATATACGGGCCTTACACATGCCGCTCTCGAGGCTCACAAATACATGCAATACATCCTCATCGAGCTTTCGGGTGCGAACAAGACTCTTTACGATGACTGGGTGGATCTCATAACGCATCATATCAAGTTCTCAGATGAGGAGGAAGCGAGAATCTACGCAGAGTACCAGATAGCTGCATTCTGGCAGGTGCTGCGCGAGTGGTGTCCCCATGTCGTGAGCGTCGTCCTTCATACCAACTATATTCTCGAACCCGGCACAGCGCCTCCCAGATTTCTCACGCAGCTGGCAGAAGCATGTCCGAATGGGATCCATGTACGCGCGTCGAACTTTCATGTTGACCATGATAGTCAAAAGCGTCCCAGGTCGAGGAAGCGTTGGCAGGCGATCAAGTCTACCGATAAGCCAGTAGCTTGGGAGCTGATCGAGCCCTTGGATACACCGCGTCTCGTAGTTCCACCATTTCAGGAACGGGCTGGACCTGCGGGAAAATGGTGGCGTTGGATGCATGACGAGACTGAGCCTTACGACTACATGTATCATGCGCGAAAACTTCTCCTCATCCAAGCAACGGAAGCATACTATCTGCACACTCTTATATCTCCTTGTATATGTCCAGTGACTGGATGTGGTCTAGAATTCGAGGAACCGGGCCAATGGACATTGCACTACGTGTCAGCCAACGACGAACTACATGACAAAGCTACATTATCCCCGCCTCCATGCGCGACGCTTCAGAAATCGTTTGCAGAACATAACGCACGTTTAAATAGCATGCGAAAGATGCAAAAAGAGAGACTGATCGAGATGCGCGCCGAGTGGGGTGAAGAGGGAAGTGAACAGCGCAAGCACATCACACAGCAGTTCCTCCAGCAATTACGCGATGATCCATTGTACGCCATTAGGCAGGAACCAGAGAAGACTCATTTTTGGCGTCGGTATCAGGTCATGATGAACGAGAAAGACCTTTGGCACTGGGGATGACGACTTTAAGCCTAGGGCCTTCTGTTTCTACTGAACATACGCGCGAGCATATAGTAGAAGAGGAATTCATATTTGATCTTCCCCTTTATTTCGATTCCAAGTGCCATACAAAAGACATCCGGAGCGCTGCGCACGTCACGAATGCGGAGAAGGACTGGAAGAGACATACTGGTAAAGGTGGGACGTATAATCAGGTATACCAAGTAGCCTCCGGGATCTCATCCAATAACTCGAACCTCCCCAACTCGCGGTTCTTATACGCGACAGGATCATGCAACGTATGCGTCCTAACATCTCTCCAAAACCGATCCAAGCCTACTTTCGCACTCGTCGCTTTCGCGCCTGTGACCTCAAACACCCCAGAAGTAACCCGCAGGCTGGTATCTGTTGTAACGACCTTGACGCTTGCAACCCATTCCGCCAGCTCGCCTCGCTGCCGTGCGGTCAACTTCCCGCGGGTATCCAGATCGCCGGCGTATTTGTTTAAGATGGCATCGACTTCCTGGCCTGCGCGGTCTGCCAGGGCGGATGCGGCGCGGAGGTGGGCATGAAAGTTGCCATAGCGTTCGAGGATGTAGAATTCGTCGGTAGCTTTCTCTTTGTTCTGCTTATGCGTTAGCGACATGTACTGGTTCGGAGGATGTGGGTGTGCTTACGTCGCCACCGAATGGCCATGCGCGAGTCCCCTTCACTGTATATTTTGCTGCATATTGTTGTGCGCCCAGTGCAATACCGAGGTAGAAGTTACTGAAGACAAGCTGGATGGTTGGCAGAAGCAGCGTCGCGAACGGTATCTCCAGCGCACGGGGGTCTGGTTCTTTCTTCTCGATGTGCCAACCCAGGGCATCCTCCCAAGGTACGCGCACATCGGAGATCTTCACACTACCCGACTCTGTCAAGCGCAGACCAATGTTGTTCCAATCATGGCCGAATTGGATACCGGGTTGATCCGTCTTGGCAAAGGCGAAGATGTGATTCCCGGTGCCTTCGTATACGCCTTCGAGGACGGTGAGATCGGAGACAACACCGCCTGTGTTGAAGAACTTGAAACCGTTGAAGACGAGGTTGTCGCCATCGGACTTGATGGATAGGTCGCTGTCGCGGGGATTGACCGCGCCGCCGATGAAGTAGTTGTTCGAGATGATGAGCTTCTGGAAGCGATCGGATTGTTCGGGTGAGCCAACGATGTTCGCTGTGGTCGACCAGAGGAGGTGGTAGCCGAGTAGCATGCCAATTGATCTACGTCGATTAGCATACATATGCGCACGGCAAAGGAACGATCCTACCCGTCTGCTTCGGCGACTTTCCGAATCGCCTTGTAGCCAACACTCCAAGGCTGACCACCGCCACCATACTGCTTCGGACCAAGGAGCTTCAGTAATCCGGAGTGCTTCAGTAGCGCAACTTCCGCACGTGGAGACTTGTTCTCTTGATCTCGTATGACGGCATCGACGGCGAGAACGTCAGCGACATCTTGAGCACGTTGCAGCCACCCTGCTTCGTCTTGAGGGATAGAAGACCACTTGGTCTCATACTCAGCATAGACAGTCGGGTCTCTGAAGTCGACTGCTTGCGCGTTTCCGGACTCGCCGTTAGTTCCATTGGGGATGGCCATGGTGTGGATGGAGAGAATGATAACATCTCGATCATGATCTTATATCTGAACCCCGCAGAACATCTCTCGGAATGATGAGAATCACGCAGAGTATTGCGTGCTATTTGTTCATTCTCGAGGCACTCGCATTGGTGCACATGAGTACATAAGTAGGTTTATGATGGCGATGAGAACGACCGGAGAGACAGGGATATACCGCCGACATGGTGAGTGTTGAGCTGTCTGCCGAAAGGCAGGTGTAGCTGGGAATAGTCCGATAACGTGGGGGTAGATCGCACGATACAGTGTTGGTACAACATGTGAATGTGAAAGTTTGAGAGTGAGACGCGTCGGCGGACCGCACCTGCATCATCCCATTTGTGCTAATCGAGAATGAGACTAGTCTGCAACCCGTGCGCACGTCCGAACGCGAACCGCGTTCGCCATCTAACCCCTCAATCGCATCATCCCCAACTCCGCACCATCACGGCCCACCACCACGTTCAGTAGATTGCGCACCTCCGATGTGCCTCCTGTCTCGCGCGTGCAAACTTCCTGTCCACTGGAGCTCAGTCCGCCTTTCTCTTCGCAAAGAACCGGGAAGTGTCGCCGAGTGGTAGCTCAACGATGGAGTCTTTGAGCAGCAACGCGAACGTCAGATACCACCCAGTCAAGCCAGCCAAGAAACAGAACGCACCACCGCCTTTCTTGAGCGCGACTGACGAGGTCGGGTGTCCATCTGCCGTGGCAAAATAAGACGCCGACACTAGCAAGAATCCTAGCTCGACACAAAAGAAGATGATGATGTAGACTAGGTTTGTCGGCAACGAGGCCACGAGGAATACCAAGGCGAAGACCGTCCACACTGTCACACGATTAGTTGCGCTTTCGCCACTTGTCGGTCTTGAGCAACTCACTGATCATGAAGAATCCGAGAGCGTTGTTGTATTGCTTCACATCGCCTCCATATGCTGCCTCAACCCCGAAGGCAGGGGTCAAGATCGCACCAAAGCCGGCGTAGAACAGACCAAAGGCGCTGAAGACTGTATAAGCGAAACCGTTACCGACGGACAGCTCCCACTGTGCAGTGATTACCAGGCCTAGTACCCAGTCAGCCAAACCATACATACATCGTACATTTCGATAACTTGCCGAATGCCGCCGCAAAGAAGAAGTTGGCGACGAAGACATTGTTTGTGGTCACTCCTCGCCATTCCATCAGACTGAGCGACAGCGTGGTCAAAGTTGTCGCAAAAACTCCGATTGGAAGCGCCGTCTGGACACGTTAGCAACTGGGTATAATGTAGTGGAAGCATAACTAACTCCAGCACCCAAGGTCTTTGGAGCTGCGATTGGCACAACCGAAGTGTCATGAGTGACTTGCTTCTCGACGTCGGTAGTACCAGTGCTGCTTTTGCTGTTCAAGTCAATTGTCGAGAATTTGGACATGATTGTCTGCGTGCACAAAATGCTCCACGCAAGGTACCGACTCTGATCCACAGCCTTTTGTACTCAATTCTCATGAGTTTCCACGTTGAGAAAGACCACATCGACGCGGGACGACGGCGGTGTCGGCATGTTGCCATTGCGACCATGCGATGGCAAATTACGTGCTTCGGCCTTACTTCAGTGCTGAGTAGCGTCCATATGATCGTGTCGGGGCAATTTTATAGTATCACAGTTGAGGCTCGCTATGCTGATCGATCTTGATGTGGGGTATGCGGTGCTTGAGTATTTTGCTGCAAGTTACGGCACATCACGTCTTCGGAGGGTGGGATTGTCACATCGAACCAATAGGCCGAAGCTTGTAAGCAGCCAATTGAGGACGCCGGACTCGAAAAAGTTGTCGCAAGATCATGCATCACACCCTCTCATATGCGAAGCCGAGATGTTGAGCTGGGATACGGAAGTCGACCAGCTGGCTCAGGCAAGATCGACGGCAAGTCGGCTGCAGTAGAGGTGAATACCATCCAGTCTACGGACCGGGTCTAATCTAAGGCACTCGTGCAAATCCCGCGTTCAGATGGCTGCATATCACGCAATCCACGCTTGTTATGCGCATATCTGATCTGCAATCGAACCCCAGGTCTATTTTGCGGGGGATCATAGTACAGGTACTCAGCTCGCATACCTACGTATTCTCAAACTTGCGTTCTATCGTATCACTCCAGACAACCATGACGCCGCGAAAGAGACAAAAGACAGGTGAGACATGCGGAGAATAGGGCCATCAAGTACGTGTAGGGCTGATGATATGTTTAGCAGCAGCTCAGAACGGAACGACGAATGGCGCCAATGCACACCTGAACAAGACAGCGCAAGATTATACGCCAGCAAAGCAACTGGACCTGAACCAAGATCCTGATCGTCTCTTGTTCGCGTGAGCAGTCCCTCAAAGACAGCCATTTACCGCATCTCCTAACCTTGCGACATTGTAGTTACTGGGTCCCGAACGTCTCAGGCGGTCTCGTTGTTTCAAAGATAGCCCAGCGGACGAGTTGGGACCTTGCATCCAACGTACGATACGCCCGGACAGCCGAAGCATACGGCTTCGAGTATGCGCTCACCCAAATTCGTTTCACCGCGTCGTATGGAGCCGACAACCAGCACGAAAGTGTATCATTATCCCAAGCGCTGTTGCACAACACCGAGCGCATCAAGCTCATCGCTGCGATACTTCCCGGGCCATGGAACCCCACCGTCGCAGCAAAGCAGATCGCAAGTATCGACAACTACACCAACGGGCGCATTGCGGTAAACATCGTTTCAGGCTGGAACAAGAGTGAATTCCAGAGTATCGGGCAATGGTGGCTCGAGCATGCCGAACGGTATCGACGCTCTAATGAGTTCATCCGCGCACTCAAGGGCATTTGGACCGCTGGTGACGAGGGCTTCACTTTCGGCGGCGACTTTTATCAATTCCGAAACTACAAGTTATCACCCAAACCACTCCAGAAGCCGCACCCGGAGATCTTCCAAGGTGGCAACAGCGACGACGCTCGGAACAATGGCGCTGAAGTCAGTGATTGGTACTTCATGAACGGCAACGACCTGGACGGCTTCCGCGAGCAGATTGAGGATGTGAAAGAGCGTGCGCGAAAAGCTGGGCGGGAAGGCCAAGTGAAGTTTGCGGTGAACGGCTTTGTCATCATCCGTGAGACAGAAGAAGAAGCTATCCGCGTGCTGAAAGAGATCCAAGGGAAAGCCGACACGGAGGCCGTTGAGGCGTTTCGAGAAGCAGTAAAGCAGGCTGGTGCTAGCACAGGTAACAAGAAGGGGATGTGGGCGGACAGCAAGCTAGAAGATTTGGTGCAGTACAATGACGGCTTCAAGACCAAGTTGATCGGTACTAAAGAGCAGATTGCCGATCGGATATTGCTGTTGAAGAGTCTGGGCGTGGACTTGGTGCTGACTGCTCACTTGCACTACGAGGAGGACATCGAGCGTTTCGGCAAGGAAGTATTACCGTTAGTAAGGAAGCTGGAAGCTGCAGGCAGAGGCAAGGATGTGGACGACGAGATCAAGCGTACGGGCGATGTTTATCGGAAGTCTTAGCTGTTATGCAGCGGTGTAAGCTATCTGCAATCTCTCTCTACCCACCTCTCAACCACTACGCGTGAAACTACACAAGATTAGGAAACGTCTGAGCCGCCGCAATACCCAAAGCCTTAGCACTCCCCTGCTTCACAACCCCGTACGTATCCTCATTCGTCCAGAACTCAAAGTCCGCAGCACCTTTACCCGGCTTGTTGATCTGCCAAATCATCCACGGCACCTTGAGACCATTGAAGATGTCGATATGCTGACCCACCACACTCGCCTTGTTGGAACCTGACGCGCCGAACTCTTCGAATAGCACGAGTTTCTTGGCGGCTTGCGCGTGCTGCAGTGCGATGGGCGCTTTGTTGCGCCATTCGGATACGCCGCTGTAAGAGTGGATATCGACGAGATCGAGAGTCGCGCAGCTCCAGTTCTCGGGTATGTCGGAATTGGGGAATTCGTTTCCGCCGCCTAAACATGGATAATCAGCATCGGTGTCTCTGCGTTTGAAGTAGTGCAAAGTGGGTTGTAGACCACGTACCTGTCGAGATGAGAATGGCGCTGCTGCCCATGATGCTTCGCATCTTCTTGCTTCGATTGCACCACCATTCTGGTGCAGGCGCGATGTTGTTGCGCAGATGCCCCTGTCCCTCGTTCTGGATGTTGAACGAGAAGATGTAGTCTGACAGATCCTTCCACTGCGGTGAACCCGAGAGCAACGCATTCTTGTGTTGAAGAATGTGTGTGAGGCGGTTGTCAAAGTCGAATATGGGCGATGCGTCCTGGTAGAAGAACGTCACATCGTTCTGAGCGGCGGGCGTCCTCGCGCAATCGATGGCTGGGAGTTTGTACTTCGATACGTAGGTATCTGTGACACGCACGCGTTAGTATCACCGGCAACTCCAGTTCGATCTTGAAGGGAACATACCATTACCCCAGCAGCCCAGTTGATAGCGATCATGCATAGCGATGATGAGTTTGATACCTCGGTCATGCGCCTCGACCATCAACTGATCAATAGCCTTTAGCTGGGTGTCGTCGTATGTGCCGACCTGCTGTGGCTCGATATCGGGCATGTTGACTGAGCCAGTGTCTTTGTTGTTCTGAGGCGTGGGCGAGATGAAGATACGCAGCGTCTTGAGCTTGGCATCTTTGACCGCGTCGAGTACAGCTAGACGATCGGCCCTGTGAAGAGTAAGTATATGGATGAGAAGGCTTGTGGTGCGCGTACTTCTGGTAGGCATGGAGGAAGTACGAGTTCACTCCAGCCCAGCTCGAAGAGATAGCTCTCTCATCAAGTGGTTGCGCCGCTGAGAAAGTCGCGCTCAAGGCGAGTGGGAGAAAGAACTTGAGAAGCTGCATGTTGGTTGTGTTCGATGCGAAGATGCTTTGATGGCCGTCATTTTGTCGAGGAATCTGCTCTTTCTTATGCTCCCTTGCTTTACGTCTTTAACCTAGCGTCATTCACATTCCATGTGTAACCTTCTGCCTTTGGACTCGCTCTACAACCTTCTCTTTGCTAACTTCTGTCTCCCACCTTGCATTGTTCGCGCACTCCGACTCTATCTTCTCCACTCTATGTCGAAACCCAATCTTGTAGTGAGAGGAAGTCTTGGACTAACGCCCAAAATGATTGTGCGAGTGCGGAGCAGCCAGAACCGTTCCAGATAGGGTTAGTACATCTGTACTCCGTACCAGCACGCTAGCCTTGTGAAGGACGGAGCCCGACCGCGCGCGTCGCATCTAGATTAGCGGATATACAAGGCTCGCTCGTGTTGTAAAACAATCCCTAGCAATCCCCGGAGTGACGTTCTTTAGTATAAAGCGGACAGGACTGCGGGTAGGCCCAGAACTCGAATGTATGATCGACATTTGAGGGGAAATGAATGGCGTACTGACGTTCACGGCTGTCGGCTGTCGGAACTACATGTAGTGCCGAGGTATCGGAGTCTCCGAGCCTTCTTGTCCCTGGAGCCGCGGGGGCATTGAACAACATTGCTCTCTAGACATATGATCTCTCACCGAAACATAGCTTCCAATCCAAGGTAGTCGTGCTGCAGCGCGGTCGCAATATGGTTGAAATTCTGCGTGTGCTACCAGCAACCGTACTAAGGGTTGAGTTGATGTCTTCCAACCCTACGTAGACTGGTGCAACGTCAATGGAGTCTTTGTCTAGCTTCATTAGCTGTAGCCCCTCCGAGCATGTAGGGGCACCGATGATGCCTAACCATGCTGAGCAGCCATGCATCAGCGACGGATCGCGATCATGCAGTGGTCTCACTGGCTTTAGGCCTCCCATGTCCCCTAGAACGGTTCCGTATACGCGTATCAGTGTATTGGCCATATGTATCAAGCGGTGTAAACATTGCGATGTTAATCCTGGGTCACCGGTGTGCAGGCCAGATTACGCGATGCCTGCAGAGTGCCAGGCAGATGTCGGAATTTGCTCATCGCCTCTGTGGACATGCGTACGGGCGGAACAGAAACTCGTAGAGTACCCCGACTACGAAGAGGCCGGCAAACAGCTCGACATAGCCAGTTGTCGTGTCAAGGTCATGCTGGATGAATGTTCGAAGCCGCGGCGAGCACGAAGAAGCCGAGCGATATGGCAAGAGCGCAGCGACGGAGAAGATGATCGAGGCACGATTGTAGTCTTGATCGGGATTGCTTAATTGAAGGAACATCGACTCGTAGAAACCGGCACCTTGAAGAGAGGCGAACGTTTAGCAGCGCGTTGCGTGTGGAGGTTGAGGGTGGAAGCGCGCAGGTGGGCGGGCCGAGGCGCGTCGTCGCTTAATTCCGGGCAGGCTGCAAGCTTATCTCCGGGCGGGTGGCTGCATCGCCGCAAGCCTCCACCCCACGTCCTCAACAGCACTGTAGCTGTCCACCACACGCCGCACCGCAAACGGATACACGCAGCCCGTCCATCGAGATGCCACCGATTCCCACGCGTCGCGAATACCCATAATGACATACGCGCACACTCGAGCACACCCAATCACGACTCCCCACACGGCAAGCTGTGCGCGCACTCCTGCGACGACGAACTGGCGACGCGATCAACGACCACCCATCGCCTCAGATACAATGAACTCGGTTCAACCGCTTCATAACGCTCGTGCGTTTTTGTTATTACACCCACCCGCAGAGAGCTATTAGTAGGCCGTCCAGCCAGCAAGTCGGTCGGCACATTATTGTGACCACATACTCAACCAGCGCCGTCTTATCGGAACGCCCAGCCCGACATATAAGCAGGACATATTCATGTGGAGCGTTAATTCATCTGGGTGCTTCCGAAACGCGTCGGTTCATGATTTGAAGGGCATTGCAGGTGATGCCGACCAGCTGTTGTCGCACGTCTTCGCGGCATTGCGCGATACCGATACGTCATGCACTTTACGAGTCGAATCATCAAGTCGGAGACTGAAACATGTAATGGCATGCTTCGCTGGATTAGGCGATCGATGCTTCGGTAAGAGAGCAGGCGCATTCGCCTCGAGACGCTTGTGTTCTGCTGAAAACGAGAACATCACATGAATTATGATCTGCAGTGCTTGAATGATCCAGAAAAACATTATTATTATAGCTACAGGTCTGACAGACTGCAAGATCCTTCACTATCTAGTCCACCGCTCTTCTAAACGGTTCCCTCCTTGTCCAAGTCAGCAGTGGCAGTGCCGACCTGGCTGAGGGCAATAGGGATAGGTCCGTTCATCCTGACCATGAAGTCGCCCACCATGGAAGGTCTAAAGTTATGTCAGCACGCGTTCTCCCCACCCGATAATCGCTCGAATAACTCACCCGTTAAGAACGTGGGCCAATCTCAGATAGATGCCGCCCTCCACCTGCAAGACGCGGAATGTGTACGAAGAGTCGTCGCAGCTGTAGACGGTGTCGACCTCGAAGGTAGGGTTGGCAGCGCAGTGGACGTTGTCAACGTGTTGAGAGTGAACGTAGAACGAGAAATATGTCGCGTCGCGACCGCCATACGAGGCGTTGTTGACGGTGACTGTCTCGAATTGGTCCTCCTGGACGGCGGTGGGTGCGGCAGCGGCAATGCCGGCAAAGATGGCAGCGATGGTGGCGAACTTCATGATTGATTCGTGGATTGGTAGCGAAAGTGGGTGAAGTGAGTGAAGCTTGTTGTGAAGAGATGGATGGATGCTGTGTAGTGAGTACTTGACGGAAGCCATGCAACGTTTATATACGCAGGTCAGTCTACGTCCGCCGTTGACTAGTGCAGTGACAAGCTTTCGTCTATTTCGGGCAGGCGTCAATGCGGCTGATGCTTGTGCTTTGGAAATATCTATACGGGGTTACATTTGAGATTGGCGACAAGGAAGTGCACCGCTGAACGGACGTCAGACTGAAGATGATTTATTAGTAGCGGCGCTATACCTCGCTTTCGTGTAGTCCTTCCTTGCAGACTTGTGGGGAAGGAGCCTCTAAGCTAATCGGCGCGAGTAGGTTTGTTTACCGCCTCGTTTCTCGAAGCCTTGCATTCATGCCACACCGCAAACGTCCACCACCCACCGCGATTCCGATGATCATCTCGTAAATATATCGGGCGAGCCACATTATCTCGTATCGTGGAGCAGCGGTGCGAAGATAGCCAGCGTCGACACTTCGCTGCACCTGCGCAGAATCTCGCTGTCGATTCCAGAGTCTAGTATCGAGGCATACTCAACATAGATTCAGCGAGATATCCCTTGTAGAGAATACTATCTTATGGCTTGACAAGCCGTCGACCTCGTCTTCTAGAAGGTTTTCGTACGTGTTCTGCGAAGGCTCACGTGAGTACCCGCCGGCTTTTCATCCGTAGTACGGGTTCTTTACCCGTAGTACACAGCTCCCGGTCGTTGAATAGCATGCAATGTCCGCGCTGACCCGACAATGCTAAACTTAGCATCTTAATACGGGGAATTCATGCGCATCTTCAAGGACCATGCGAAATATCGGCGCGACTGCCCGTTGCGTTGTGAAATTATGCGACGAAGCCGAACGCGAAGATGTTTGAGTCCAGCGCACAGCAGGTTTACGTCAGTGGCAGCGACGTTATCAACTTCCAGATAGGAAAGAGCTGCTGCGCTATGGAGTATTACCTTCCGAGCTTTCATCCTTTGTGTCTTTGTCACTCCAGCAATGCGGTCTGGGTGTGAGTTCACTCGGCCGACGTTGTTACCACAACCCTCGCTACCAAAGCGCCGAATACCATCACACCGGTCAAGCTGCACGGTCGTACCCAAGTCATGGAAATGGAAGCGTTTGCCTTTCTACATGTGCTTCGAGTGTTTCTTCCCGCGGTCTCTTTCATCGCACGCTACTGTCCCACATCCTCGAAGCTGTCATTCTCTTAGTGCAGCGAATAAAGACTATCCAGATGTCCTCGGGACTCGTCACGGAAGCCTTCATGGAAACACACCAATACGCAGGGTATTGATGCTTCGCGCCGTAAAACACCAACACAACTCTCGTCTTACACCAATCGCGAAACACACCGCGAGGAAATCCGAGTAGGTACGGTTTCGGCTTTGTACGGTGCGAGACACGACTCTTTGAACTTCTCATGGTAGCACCGCGCAGTCTTTTGGTACGGCTCTCTAGGGAAGCTGCGAAGTCCCGATGATAGCTGCAGCGTAGCCCATTCCCGGAAGCTCTCCGATCCTCGAAGCCGGGTTCAGCATGAGCTCGTTTATCGATCACGTTGGCGACTTGCTGGACGTCAGGCGTGAGCACCTCCACGGGCGCAATCCAAAAAGAGCCTTGCCCAAAACCGCCGATTTGACCAATCTACACCTTGAAGTCTATTCCGTCATGAATGTCGTTGTGGAATTGCCAAAGTGATGCGATACAGAAGGTGCCATCGTCGGGACTTGAGCTGTTGCGTGAGGGTCGGAGCCGTGTGACGTTTGGTGCGGAGGATTACCTAGGTAGCTGGTGTCGCTTGGCTGCCTCGGCGATGCCGCCAAGCTTCCTCGGGTTGTGGGGGTGCGCCCATCGCGACATCACCAACTCGATCCTCACAGCGTCGCCTCCGCCATCTTCCTTCCCGCATCGCGCCTTGATGCCCCCTTCACCAAACATCTCGCGCAGGCAAACCGCTTGCACATGATAGAATCAGCTCACGCAGCCCCGGCGCTCAATCGTCCACCGCCGCGCATCCTCCAACCGATCCCTCATCGCAATGTGAACGAGGGTGACAGTATCTCCCACGATCCTCCAGTTCTCATACCTTAGAAAGAGCAGCGCCATACTTGTATGTCCATCGCTGTCGATTTTCGTTATAGCGTAGGCGCCCCCACTCGAGCGTTGCACCAGGTCCCGACTGACGTATCCCAGTAGCAGATGTTTACTCATCAACGTATTCTCCACCCTCACGCATGTCCCCACACAAACATCTGTTACACGCGCGCAAACGATGCCGGCAGACGAGCACTATACCATTACAAAGACTCGCTTGGACCCCATTCCAGCAAGGCGCCACACCGCCTCTCGAGCCGCAGCGTATGACTGGGACGGCCCGCTGGTGCTAGCATTCTATTGGGAGTTGCACATAATCTAGGACAAACGTGTTGATGAATGTGCGCCGTGTCGCACATCATGAGGCTGAACAATACCTCTTGGGATCTCAAAGACGTGGCTACGCAAGCTGTTTGGGGACATGGAAACGACGACACGCGCATTCGCGCTCGCTTGGCTGATGCGCCCATTGGGATTGCAGAGCGCGTCGTTGCTTTCCCGAATCAACGTTGCTTTATCACCACTGGGCTTGCCGCCCTGCACGCATGCAGCCTCGATGTCGGTGGCTGTGATCCACGTATTTCCGCCATGATCTGCATCTGTCCGCGGACAGTCCATACTCACACCATAGGTGAGTTTCTCCCACAAGAAGGGTAAGCATCGATGTAGACCACAAGATTCAGCTCAAGCCTTCTGTCTATTTGCAGTTGTTCTTGCCCGTCTGAAGGAGACGTCCATTGCCAGTACCTCCAACGCTTACGTATCGATCGTGCGATATAGAATTCCACTCGCTGCTTCAGGCACGGGCGCGCCACAGATCTGCAAGATGGTTAACAGATGGAAATGACATCTAGTGTCAAATACAGCCTGATTATCCGCAACTTGGACTTGTCGCCTGTGTTCCCCTGCTCAATCTAGCATGGTTCCGGCCATGGTTATGAAGTAGAGGGAACATCTTATCACGATTCTCGCATGCACTAAAGACGTATCAACATGCCTTTTCCGCGGTCGCTCGCCTTCCAGTAAGTAAGGGCTGCGACTGTTACCCGCTTTAACCCAAACACCATGCCGCGGTCACATACTTCTCTTACCACCCTCAAGCGTCGTCCGTCTTCACGCACCAGCGCGCGCGACACAGCATTTGCGGAGCGCAGCAGTCCTTAGTCAACTCTACTTGAATAGAGTTTTCCACCGCGAATCGTGGCCGAATGGCTATGTATAGTAGTCGCTTGAGCTTGAAACCGGCTCCAGTTTGTCGTTCGCACGGTCGCGGAGGGCGCTGCGCCCTTTGCTTATGAATCTGACCCACAAGCGAGGTGGCGCCTTACTCTTTCCGCACATCCTGCCCTGGTGAGACCACGTCGCGCGGTGTCGATGAATTTGTTGTAACTTCGCATCTACTTAAGCAAGCGTAGGTCGCTGTCGCGTTCGAAAGGAAAACCCGTCACTTCCTGTCTTGAGGCTCTTCACGTACGACCTCAGAACACTAGACGACAAGCACGCGACACATCTACACACGATGACTACCGCGGATCACCCTGGTGTAAGGAAAGTGCAAACCGATGGCACCCACTCCCTTGCGCTATACACCCACGGCCCGGAACCGACCGATCCTCATGATGCGGCGGTACTGTTTGTCTCTGGTGTTGCAAGCAGCAGGCTCAACTGGTCAGCCGTCGTGCGACAGCTCTCCGCATCCATGCGCTGCTTCACCTACGATCGCGCTGGCTACGGGTTATCCGACAGCGCTCCGTACCCGCCCACAGCCGAGAATACTGCGTCAGATATCCAATACCTTGTCGAGAACATTCCCTTCAACAATCCTCTTATCCTCGTCGGTCATTCTTGGGCCGGCGTACTGATCAACGAATTCATTGCGCTGACAGGGAATGGACATCACATTGCCGGACTGGTACTTGTCGACGCGAACCACGAGACAATGCCACAAGTCTTGAACGTCAACGACCCGGATCTCCAGGCCATGTCCGAGGGCATCAACCCATACATTGCCAAAGGCATTGCCGCAGAACACAAACTGACGCAGCAGGAATGGGACGCACTTATGGCTGAGGAAGCGACCGAGAAGTACGCGGCGATTGCGCGCATGGAAGAAGACGAGTACGCAGCAAGCTTCGCGACACTGCGCGACAAGGGATTGAGTGACCAGCAGCCGCTTCTCGGGCAGAAGCCTGTGTATGTTATTGGAGGCATGCGCAGTCGGGATTGGGATGGGATGTACAAGGCTGGCGTTGCGAAAGGGAATGGGAGCAAAGAGCAGAGGCGTCGGGTACGCGAGTTGATCGGAACGGCCGACGAGAAGAGCGAGATCATCATGAGGCGACATCTTCAACTCTCAACGAATAGCAAGCTTGCGTTCGCGCGCGCGAGCGGTCACTTCGTCCAAATAACGCAGCCCGAGGTCGTAGTCGAAGGTGTGAAGTGGGTTGTTAACGCGCGAAGAAGCTCGTAAAACGCAGATTACGAATAATTATTATAGAACGTACTTCTACAAAGCTGTATATAAGCTTTATACCTTATATAAGATTTAATTCTATTATTAAGTAGAAATCTAAATCTTAAGTAGTAATACTTATAGCTTAAAGAGCTACTAATTCTAAAGAGGTAAGAACTATTACTAGTACTCTAAAGAACGTATAACTAAATCTTTTACCTACTCTTAGAGATATATTAATTCTATAGCTTATATAATAATATTATTTTATTAGTAAACTAATTCTATAGCGCAAACTAGTCTAAAAAGAGCAAGGTCTATTACTAGTACACAAAAAGACGTATTTTTAAATAATAATATTATAAATATTACTAGTCTACTTTATTTTTATTTAATTATAGCTTTTTAAGCTAAAGATTTATATATCTTCTAGTATAAAGTATTAAATCTAACTTTATTAGAATAGATAATAATAGACTATTATTATATAAAATCTAGTATATATATAGTAATATTAGAGTATAATATTAGTAACTTATAATATAATATTAGTAGATCTAGATATTATATTACTAGATATAATACTAATATTAGTAGATCTAAAAGTAATATTAGTGTAATAGACTACGCTTAGAAAGATTCTTAGTTAAAAACTTTAAAAATCTAGTTAAGTTTTAGCTAAGCTTAGAAAACTCTTTTAAAGTATATAACTATTTAGAAAGTTTTTCTTTCTAAAGCTATTAAATTTATCTAATATTTTCTAGTATTTACTCTTAGAGTTAGTTTCTTATAATAAAATTTAATTAATACTTTAAAAAAGTTTATAAAAACCTTTTAACTATAGATATATTCTTATATACTTTAGTAAAAAACTTAGCTTAGTATACTATTACTCTAGTAGAGTAAAGCTATAGCTAAGAATAAATTACTTAAATACTCTAATTTATACTAGACTTAGAAATAGATACTAAGAAAAGATAAACTAAACTCTAGCTAGTTAAGAATATACTAAAGTTATAAACTAAATAGATATTAGTTTTTCTTTTCTTAAATATATTTAATACTAATTAACTTATAAAAGATAATACTATTTCTTTAAAACTATTTATAAAACTAATAATTATCTAGAAAATACTAAATCTTCTTTATTATAAAATTATATAACTTAAAGCTAATATATAGTATATACTCTTTTATTATCTAAATATTTTTATTTTTTTCTTTTTTTCTATTCTAACTAATATATATATAGTTAGAGCTAAATAAGTAAAAGCTAAACTTCTTAGACTATAAAATATCTAATCTAATTTATTATAATCTATTAAAATTCTAAACCTTTAACTCTTTACTAGTAACTATAGTAACTACTAATAATTTAAGCTTTAGATAGTAAATAAGCTATAGTATAATAAAGAAAAGCTAGAAAGCTAACTAGAATATATTTTCTTTTAGTTAATAGATAGAGTAGTAAGTATTATACTATTATAAATAAGCTACTTTAAGAAATCTAGTAATATAAATACTTTCTAGAAGTTCTTAAACTAATAATTCTTAGATAATATACTTAAAGAAAGATTTTAGAAAAAGCTAATAATATTTAAGTAAGATAGTAAGATTTTCTATTTTTATATCTATTTTTATATCTATCTTTATATATATTTTTATATATATTTTTATACTTATCTTTATACTTATCTTTATACTTAAGATAAGATATTATATTAGAAGAAATTTAATTAAAACTTTTAGCTCTAAGTTAAAATAAGTTAAGCTATATTTTTATAAAGTAAAAAGAAGTTATTAAAAGTAATTATATAAACTTTATAGACTATATAAACTTATACTAGCTATTTAGTCTTAAGATTTAGAATTTTTAGACTTTTTTACTATATTATTTTATATATAGATAGAGTATATCTAGTTATATAATATACTTTAATTCTAGCTTTTAATAATTAATATTTAGTATAGTTATAAGGTTTAAAAGAAAAATAGTCTATTTTTAAAAACTTTTAAATCTTTATTTTCTTTCTATCTTTAGTTATAATACTAAAATAGAAGCTAGTAAAACTTTATTATAGTAAAAATATTATATATAAAGCTAGTACTTAAAAAGATATAGTAAAGTTAAAATTATAGAAAAAAAGTAACTAAATTTTCTAAACTAAAAATATTTATAAAATAAATATTAAAACTTAAGAATTTATTTAGTATAAATATTAAGATCTTAGTTTTTATAAAATAAATATTAAAACTTTAGCTTTTTTTTATAATAAATATTATACTAGTATATAAGGTATTCTTATATAAATTAGATCTTTAATAACCTAAGAATTTTTTAGAGAAAGAACGTCTTTTAATAAGAGCTCTTTAGAATTATCTTATTATCTACTATTTTATCTTTTACTTATACTTTTTAGTATTAGACTTTTATATAATACTTTAGATAATAGAATCTCTTTATAATAGAACTCTTTTCTACTAAACTAATATCTATATACTTTCTTATCTATACTAATTACTTTATATTCTTATAGTAATATATCTTTATACTCTCTAATACCTATATAAATAGTAAAGTCTATAAAGATATATTCTACTATATAGTATAAAAAGTAGTTAGTATATATTAATGTAATATATATAGTAATAATAACTATAATAGATATAATAAGTATAGACTTAGCTCTTTTCTTTAGATTAGCTAGAACTATAATAGTAGTTATATTTAGGCTAACTACGTTCTTAATACTAAGTAATATTAGATAAGATAATTACGTAGATAAGGTAACTACTTAGAAATACTAGAAAATAGTAATTTAACTAATACTTAGAATAGTAATATTAGAAGTATAATAAAATACTAGGCTAACTAGATTAGTATAATACTATAAGAGTATATTTAGAATATATAATAGTGTAGAACTATAGTTTAATAAAACTAATAATCTAATAGAGTATTATAGTAAGTAAAACGCTAAGCTATACTAACTATAAAGGTATTTAAAAAGTATTCTTTACTATTAGATAGAGAGTATTAAACACTATTAAGTATTAAGAACTTATTATTTAATTATATAATCTCTATAGTATAGTATCTATTTAGTATTTAATCTATTAAGTAAAAAAGTATTAGCTTCTTTATAAGTTATTTAGAACTATAATAACTACTAAAGAAATAGAAAAAGTGTAAAGTGTTAAGAGATATAGTAATTCTCTCTTCTAAGTATTTATCTACTACTTTTTTAACTACTTTAATACTAAAAATACTAACCTCTAGAACTATCTCTAAAGTAGAGAGTATATTATTATTTATAATAGTAACTAATAGTATAGTTTCTATAGTTTACTCTAGATACGCTACTCTAGTCTTTACTAGTAATAATATTACTAAGTTTCTTAAAGACTATAACTAATAAGCTAATAATAAAGGCCTCTCTAATAAGATAAAAGTCTCTATTCTTCTAGATTATATTAGTAATAAGAATTACTCTATTACTTATATTATTAAGCTCTTTACTAGTTATAAGAAGAAAGACTAGACTAAGCTTAAAGTAAATATAAAGAAATACTAAGTAGATAAGAATACTACTATTAAGATAGGTAAGCACTTATACTTATAAGCTTTTATCTATAAGTATATTAATAATCTACTTAGTCTTACTAAGTATTATACTTACTTCTACGTAATAGTAAAAGCCTATATTACTAATAAGTAAGTTCTATAGAAAAAACTTAGCTTTCTCTTCTACTATAAACTTCTAAAGTATAATAAGTAGATAGTTACTTTTATAATACCTAACGCTTCTAAAAGTAATAATTAGACTAAGTACTATATAGATAAAATCTATACCTTTCTTAAGAAATACTATAAAAAAAATAACGCTATTAATAATATATATATCTAGAAACGTAGTAGTATAAATACTAAGATAAAATATATTATACTTACTAATAAGTATACTACTTTTAATCTAAAGAAAGTAAAGAGTATTATTACTAATTTTAAGAAGTAATAGAAGAAGTAAGAATCTCTACTTTCTTCTAACATAGATTCTAAAATAAAATAACTTATAACTTTACTAAATAAACTAAGACTTAACATAAATATAGTTTATTTCTTTATAGTCTACTTATTAGTTACTCTAATCTTTAAAAATCTTTATAATACTTTATACTTTATAAGCTATATAACTAAAAAAGAGTCTTCTATTAAGAGAAATAATAGTTCTTTTATTACTAAAGTATCTAGAAATATAGCTTCTAAAAGAGAAACTATTTAGTATAGAAAGGCTAAGTATACTAATACTTACTATATATATAATAAAAAGAGTTATAAAATTACTAATTATAAACTCTATAATAATCTTTATAACCTAGATTAGATTAGTTACTACTAGAATAGTAAGTATAAGTAAAAAATATACTATTTTAGACTACTCTATAATTACCTTAACTAAATCTCTAGCGCTTTTCTATTAACTTATAAGCTTAAATAGCTTAGATCTAAGATTAAAAAGTATTTTAACGTTACTAATAATATAATAGAATAGCCTACGTCTAGTGTTCTTTCTAAGAAGTTTAAAAGAAACTCTTACTCTAAGTATATTCTTAAGTAATTAAACTTAGCTAATATAATTACTTACTTAGACTATTATGTTAATTATAAAAATACTTAATAGTAGTTTATTTAGTTTTAGAAAGGTATTAAGTACTCTAAGTAGGTCTAGCTACTTAATAATATTAATTCTAATAGTATTATTATTAGTAGTAAGAACACTACGTTTCTCTATAGCGCTAAAGATAATACTATTAGACGCTTAAATAAAAGTATTCTTAATAACTCTAATTAAGTTTATAATAGCTATATTAAGAAAAGAGGTAGACTCTCTAAGTAATTATAAAGCTTCTAGCTATTACCTAAAAAGAATATAATTAGATAGATTTCTAACTTATAGGCGTTAGATACTACTATAATACTAGAGAATAGTTAGTTAGAATAGCTATTTCTTCTATAAGCTTCTAATACACTATTTATAGTTATACATCTATCTACTAATATCTATATTAATAATAGTATATTAGCTAATTCTAGATATTTATTATAAAGCTATAAGAAGAAGATAGTTAAGTTCTTAGATACTCTTTCTAATCTAGAACTTAAGAAGCTTATTAAAGAATAGCCTAATTATATTATAATAGTGCTTCTAAGTTAGAAAGTATAAGAAGTAATAGTTTCTAATCTAATTAGTTAAGATAATATTACTAATTAATTATATAATCTTCTAAAGAAGAATAGTATAGATATAAATAGTATTAGAATAGTAAATAGCTTTAAGGCTAGCTACACTATAGATTTTAGATAGGCTTTATTTTTACCTAAAATCTATACGCTCTTCTATACGTCTACGCTCTACTATTATAACTTCTATAAATATCTATTATAATCTCTACTAACTATATAGTTATATTAATATAACACTAATACCTTTTATAATACTATTAATATATACTACTTAAATATATAAACTTAATATAAAGTTACTAGTTATAGTAACTTATAGAGTAATACTCTTAACTATATATCTACTAAGATAGTATATAGAGTATAGAGACGCGCTAAATACGCGTTTATATAAATAGATCTACTAGAAGCCTAGATTTATATTTATAGTAATTCTATTAAATACCTTATTAATATAAGCGTATAGATAAATATTCTTTATCTTAGTATAGCGCACGCGTTAAAGATACTATATAAGTACTAGATATAGAAGCTTAGTAATCTACTATAAGATATTACTTCTACTAATAGTAGCTATAAACTATTTATTAGTACTATATTTAACGTCTCTATATATATTAGTACTATAGTTATTTACACTATCTTCTATATTATTATAAACTTTATACGCTTAGCTATACTTAGAGAACTATAGTATATAGTATTATATATTAGAATATAATATAATATATTTAGTAGAGTATAATATTATTTTTAGTCTAAGAATAGAACTAAGTTAGTTTTCTTTATTACTTTAGACTCTAAGTCTATATATCTATTCTCTACTATAGATTATAAGTAAGAGAATAAAAATAATAATACTATAGAATATATATAAGTTAGCACTATAGCTAACTCTACTTTAAGACTACTTTAAAATTCTTTTATAGTATAGTATCTACACTAGAAAGTATAGTGTAATCTAATATATAGTTTTAGATAATATAATATACTATTTCTAGTAAGTATCTAATAGATATAAAAAAGATAGATACGCTTTCTCTTTAATAATAGCGTAGAAGCACCTTAGATAGATAGAAATACTAAGCTAATTATTTAGTATAAATAGAAGCTTACTAAGTATACTATTATATATAAGATTAACTATAAGAAGATACTTAATTACGCGTAAAGAACTTATTAGTAACTAGAAGTTACTATCTTATATAAAATAGTAGATAAGAAAGTTTAACTTATTAATATTTCTTAAGTAGATAAGCTAATAGAGTTTAGATAAGAAGACTAGAAGAAGTAAGCTATTTAGCGTTAATAACTTTACCTATCTATTTATAAACTAGATCTAGAACTATATAATAATATTTTTAAACTATAATATACTATATTTTTATAAGAAACTTATCTTATATCTAAAAGACTAGCTAATCTTTATATTAGATTATAAGTTACGTAAGAGAAAAGAAATCTCTTTATCTAGATACTCTATAATAGAAAAGTAGCTTTATTATAGAAATTTACTAAATCTAGTAGAATATACTCTAATATATACCTACTATATAAGATCTATATAGTTAAATACAAAGCTTAGTAAGTATAAGACTTTACTATTTCTAAGAAGCTTAAGTAGATTATAGTTAATATAGCTAATACTTATCTTAATAGAGGTACCTAGAAACACTATAATAGTTAGTATTATAATCTATAGTACCTAGTTTCTAAGAAGAATAGAGAAGCTTAGTAGATCTCTAATATATAAAAGATTAATACTATTAGTATATATAATATAAACTTACTACTAATAGTAGATAAGTTCTCTAAACGCTTTACTAAATATCTTATTAACTCTCTTATAGATTTCTATTCTAGTTATAATTAGATTACTCTTTATACTATAAGCTAGAATATAATAGTCTTTTAGATACTAGTTAGTTTTCTTTATTTATATACTATAGTTATAGAAGTAACTAACTTAGTTATAGTATTCTAGCGCGTTATAATAAAGATTCTTAAAAACTATTAGCTAAATACTATAGTATTTATTAATAATATTACTTATAAAAGTTCTAAGATAAACTATAGTAGTAAGATAGCTATATCTAGTGTTTATTACTACGTTTATAAATATATTCTCTAACTTAACTATATTCTTATAGATATTAAGCACGTAGAAGAAATAGTCTCTAGTAAGAAATACTACTTTCTTATAAAGCGCCTAAAAGTTATTAGCTATAAAATTAGCTTTAAAGAATACTATTCTAATAGTAAAAAGGTTTAGAAGCTTTTAGATTAGCTATCTTACTATAATATATATAATATTTACTCTTTTCTTAGACTATATATCTACTACTACATCTAAGTAAAAGAATTTACTACTATTACTAAGCTTCTCTTCTATTTTCTTTATAGAAATATAAAGTATAAGTAAAGTCTAGATTAGAATTAAGTAATATATATACTTAAGTATACTATATACTTAGCACTAGCACTAGTAAGCTTTAATTACTCTAATACTTTAAAGTATAAGGTCTTTCTTATAACTAATACTAGTTAGAATAAAAAAAGAGCTTATCTTAAATAGCTATAAACTAATAGTAGATACTATTCTATTTAATTTAAAAGTATACTCTAGTTAGTAAAAAAACGTCTTTAGTATTCTACTAAGTTAGAATATAAAGTAGTACTATAGGCTTTAAAGAAGTTTTATATATATCTATATAGTATACACTTTACTATTAAAACTAATATAGTAATACTTATTATCTAGCTTAATTACTCTTTTACTAATAACCTAGAATTAGTTAGAAATTAGTAGATCTCTACTATTTTTTTTTAGAACTTTAATATTATCTATATCTTTAGAAAGAAAAATATTATTATAAATACTTTTTCTTACTACTCTAAATCTAATAATTAGATTCTACTAGAAGAACCTAAGAATAATTTTAAAAAGTTTATTAACTATATAATTAGAAGTATAGAAGAAGAGCTACTATCTATTAGAGCGTTTTAGATACTTAAGTATAAGTATACTAAATAATCTAAATAGATTACCTAGTTTCTTATTAACCTTAAGATTTCTAAAGATATAACACTAAAAGAGCTTTATATATAGAAGAAAAGAGCTCTAAACTTCTTTATATATAATTATACGCTCTTTTATAAAACTTTAAGAAATATAGCTATATACTATATTATTAATAACGCTAATATCTACTTATAAACTATATAGTTAATATATAAGACTATTAGCTATTATAGAACTAATACTATATACTCTATACTTTTCTAATATTACTAGTAGCCTAATATATATAAAGATATTTAAGAAAGAATTTAGCGTTATTTTAAATACTAGCTTTACTTCTCTAAAAGAAAAGTTAATATATTAACTAATATATATAGCTTTGCAATTTAGAAGTTAGTTATAATTAATATAGTTTATATACCTTACTACTAAGATAAGAAGTATCTTATTATTACTAGAAAATACTTAAGTAGATAGCTAGAGGCTAGAGCGCTTTCTAATAATAAGTCTAGCACTATTACTAAGTTTATTTATAAGAATATTATCTATTAATAGAGTATAATATATAAGCTCTTAGTTAATAGTAGACTAGACTTTACTAAGGTAGTAAAGTATCTTATAGCTAACTATAAGATTAAGTATATCTAGTTACTTTTATATAATCTATAGGCTATAGGTAAGATTAAAAGTAGATATAAGTTTATTATTAATACTCTTACTAAGCTATTAGGTCTATAGGTAAATAACTTACTTACTATTTTTCTTACTAACTATATTTCTACTTAGTCTTAGATAGGCTATTTACTATACTAGTTAATTACTAGATAAAATCTAGTTCTTTTATTAGAATTAGAGCTTCTAATATAGTAGACTCTTCTATTCTAAAAAGTAAAGAATTATATATAACTTCTAGTAATACGTGTAATATAATTAGACTTCTAGAACTAATTTACTAAAAATACTATTATCTATACTAATTAACTACGTTAAGCTAAAAAGAATTATTAAAATAATACTAAGAAGATACACTATAAAGAGCTTTAACTTAGTAATTTAGTTCTTTTATAAAACTCTATATAGAAGATTAATATATCTAGAGATAAGAAGCTTAACGCTAGATAGATAGGTCTATATTATATTTAACGCCTATAGCTAGAGTAAAACACTTACTAGATTAAGAATCTTAATAGAATACTACTTCTATATAATATTCTAGGTAAGAAACTAAAGCTCTTTTACTAATAAATACTAGAAGATATTACTAAGTAATATTAAGGCTAGATAAAGCTCTATAACCTAGATAACTAAAAGAACACTAACGTCTCTACTAACGTACTAGCTAGCTCTATTAAGTATAATAAAAAAGATAGCTAAAATATCTTTTTCTAACTATAACTTAAAAAAGAGAAGATAAGTAATACTCTAAGACTTATTAGCTAGCTAAGTATTTTTCTAAAGCTTATTAGTTAGCTAAGTGTAGTTATTACTAAGCGCCTTATAGAAGAAGAATAGAAAGTATTTAAACTAAACTTTATTTCTTTCTCTAACTCTAATATATTATTAATATTAGATAGAAAAAGAGCTTAGGCTATAGAATAGCTTTTACTTAAAAAAGAAAAGAAAAAGCTTACTAACTATATTAGAATATATAGTACCTAGTAGAAACTAAGCGTAGAATAGCCTATGCGTAATAAATTTAGTTTAGAAACTAAGTATAGTAATCTAAGAACTAAGCGTGCTAGTTTAAGAACTAAGTGTACTAGCTTAAGAACTAAGCGTGCTAGTTTAAGAACTAGAGGTAGAAGTTTAAGAACTAAGTATACTAGTTTAAGAACTAGAGGTAAGAGTGTAAGAATATAAGAAACTAAGAATCTATTTAGAGCTTAAGAACTAAGTAGAGCTATCTAAAAACTATACTAATCTTAGTACCTAATTCTAGATAAAATAGCTTTTACGTAGATAGGTAGTAGGCGTACTACTAAAGAGTAACTATTACTCTTACTTAATTCTTCTCTTCTCTTCTAGTACTACTATATTTTATATATTGCTCTTCTACTAATACTACTCTTTTATCTTTTCTTATATATTTAGTTCTTTACTTTTCTATTCTTTGCTTTAACCTTTCTCTAAGTTACTAACTTTAGTAACTATACCTTTTGTCTAGCTATTAGAAAAGTATAGAATACTATATATTATAGACGTATACTTACCTTATTAAGAGCGCTAATAGCTTTATTATTAAGTCTATTCTATTTAACTACTCTAGAAACCTAAAGTTATCTAGTAGAGGCTTTTCTTATACGTAGGCAAGTAGTAATAGCTTTATCTAGAGTACTATTACCTAAGCATTCTTATTATATATAGTAACTATTTCTATCTATTATTATATATAGGTCTGCGTTAACCTCTTCTTAATAAAGATATCTAGGTTATTAGAATTTAGTAGTAGGCTAAATACCTCTAGGCTTTCTATTCTTATCTTTATTATATTCTACGTTTGCCTATAATCTAGTCTTTCTCTAAACTTCTTCTAGAGTACTAGGTCTAACTTCTTTATTAGCTCTCTACTAAGTTTCTTTAACTATATACTTATAAAAAGTACTTTCTTAGTAAGTAAGTTATACTAAACTCTACGCTATTCTGTGCTGCGTTTTTATAATCTAATTTTCGCGTCTAGGCGCTTAAACTTCTTATAGAAGAGGTCTAACTTGTACTATTTTCTTATTTAACTAGCTAGAGTATTAACTTCTATTTTATTAAGCTTAAAGTACTTATTCTAGAACCTAGCTACTTTATTATCCTCTAATCTAGTAGCTACGCTGCCTAGCATACTATTTTCTACCTATAAAGATTATTATATTATAACTAGAAGATATTAGGCTACGTAATTATAAAGCTCTTTTCTATAATAAGCCTGCCTTTTCTATATAGCTAGAGTTGCTACCTAGTTCTTAAATACGTTAAAACTCTCTACTACTTCTACCTAGAATATTATCTAAGCGCTAAGTAACACGTTTACTTTAGAAAGGCTTATAACGTAAGATTAATACTTTAATTCTTTATTACTTACTATAACTATACTCTTAGCTTCTTTCTAGTTCTGCGTACTTACTATAGAATAGACTAGGTTTATATTTATCTTATCTACTAATACTTTATTTACTTATCTAGTAGTTAATTTCTATTTTTACTTTAATCTAGTTGCTAGCGTATTAGACTTCTATAAAGCATTCTTCTTCTTATCTAAGCCTATACTCTTATTAACGTACTTAGACTATATTAGATTATTATAGTTATACTTTATTATTATTAGTAGTATAGGCTTAGCTAGATATTAGTATATCTATTATAAGGCACGCTCTAGCAACGCTATAACAAAAGTAGTAATAAGTAAAGAGCTATCTAAAATTATAAAAAAGAATATAAGATTAGAAAAGTATAACTATATTACTACCTTAGTTATAAGTTAGTAATTATCTTTCTTAGAGTAGTATATAGAATAGAAGCAGGCTTTTAGAGTCTTTAGTATAGTAATTATAATAAGGTTAAAGCTATAGTGTTAGCGTAAAGACATAGAAATATACGTAGTTTAATACTTTACTTTTCTTAGCTATAGTTATAATCTTAGTCTAAATATTATATCTAGATTATATAACTCTTTTTTTTATTTAAAGTACTAATAATTTATCTAATCTACTACACTAAGCTTCTTTGCTAGCACTATATATTATATTACTTAAAGCCTTTTTCTATCTTTATATAAAGCCTAGCTATAGTATTCTTATCTATAAGGTCTATTACTATACTATCTTACTAAGTAGTATTATTACCTACCTTAGCTTACCTACTTATAGTAAATAACTATTCTCTTCTACACGCTAAACTATCTAAAACAAAGTAGAATTCTAAGCTACAGAATTTGCATAGAATTATAGTAATATTAAGCTACCTACTTAGGTTATACCTACTCTTATAGGTCTTACTCTCTACTAATTAGTTAAGTATAAGTAATACAGGCACATATATATAGGCGTCTCTAGTGTTAAGAATATAAAAAAATATCTCTATAACTAGTATAACGTACGCGCTACTAGCGTAAAAGTAGATATATAAGTAGAATAGTAGGCTATACACTAGCGTATTATCTATATATAGTAGTTTTTTATGCGTATTCTAGAAAGTAAGAATCTAAAGGCGCTATAATATTTTAAGATTATACTAACTATACCTCTTTATAATTATAATAGTCTACTAAAACTTAAAGACTAAAAAGAAGTTACTATTAAAGCTATAGATAATAGTAAAACTATAGTACTCTATAGCTCTGCTCTAGAAAGTACTAGCGCAATAATTAATAAGCTATTTACTTACTATAAAGCTGCTAAGCAATTCTAAGTCTAATACTATAATAATAAAATTATATAAATCTCTCTTACACCTAAGTAGTAAACTAACCTATATCTTTAGTATATAAAATTCTAGAAATGCGTATAAAGCCTATTATAGAAGAAGATACATTAATATACTACCTCTCTATTAGAGGTAAAAGCCTGCTTTCTATTTAATATAGTTAAAAGTATAATACTTATATATTAATGCGTAGTTACGCGTATGTTATAATAAGCGCGCATTTATATTATAGTAGAGAATAAGTAGTATATACCTACCTCTTCTCTTATATATTACTAGGTATTTAACTTCTAGTATAGTATTATAGTAGCTAAGATCTTTTAGTTCTTCTTTTAGGTATATTTCTAGTGTTATTCTTAGCTAGCTACTCTTCTAGCCTTTACTTCTAATTAGTAAAACGTATAGAATGCGCTTATATTCTATCTTAATAGCGTTCTAGAACTCTTCTCTAAGATTTCTTTTTACTATTACTAGTATAAATTAAACACCTTAGAGCGTTTATATTATTTTTTCTAGATATCTTTTCTTAAATAGACTATTATTAAGAATAACTTTAAGTTTGCGCTTATTACTTCTCTAGCCTTTTTTACGCTTAATATATAGTAGCCTAGCTTCTAATCTACCTACTTATTTAGTACTAACCTAAGTGTAATTAAGAAGTATACGTATTTTGTAGCTTATTAAAAACTCTAGAATAAAATTAGTTTAACGCTCTCTATACTAGTAGAAGTATTAAGTAGCTTAGATAATAATAGTAAGCCTAACGTACAGCCTATAGAAGTAGCTATACTAATTAATAAGTAAAATATAGCTACTACTACTATTATAACTACGTAGTTAGAGTAGAAGGCGTAGAAAAAGAATAATAGCTTCTACACTTAGATTAACTACTACCTAGAAGAGACGTACTATACGCCTATAGCGTAGATAATCTTATCTACTTAGTATATTAGTTAGGCTTAATATAGAGAGACTATTAACGCCTTTATTTACTAGAATAGCTCTACTATTACTATAAAGAAAATCTCTACTACGTTTAATAAGTTCTACGCTATAGTATAGTTCTTGCAGTATAAAGCTAAAGACTTAATTCTATACCTTATCTTTATAGATAGTCTTATAGATCTTCTTATACTACTATAGAAATCTATAGACTACTACTCTAGTAAGTAATAGCTAGATTATTTACTATTTATAACGCTAGAGTCTTGCAAGAATATACCTATAAATTTTATTCTATACTAAATAGTAAAAGCTATCTAAGAGAAGAAATATAATAAAATAATATTTTAGTTAGACTAGTATAACTATATTCTTTAGTATAGTAACGTTATATAAGAGCTTCTAAGTACCTTATTTCTTCTTATATACTTTATAAGTAGATAGCTAGCTTATATAATAGAACTTCTTAGCGCTTAAGTAGAGAACTCTATTAATAATAGTCTACGTAATTTCTTTATATATAAAGGCCTTATTACTATAGTCTTATATTACTATAAGAGATATAACTATAATAAATCTCTTAAGATAATCTATTACTATCTACTAGAATAAGTAGGTTTACTTCTTATATAGTACTATAGTTTTATTTACCTATTTTAGTAGATTATTATAGAAGATTAAACTAAAAAGTAATAAGAAGCCTATTACTACTAGTTCTAGAGTCTGCTACTATAGATAGATATAGATAGAAAATAATTCTCTTATATATAACGTAAGTATAACACTATTTAAGACGCTACGTTACTATATCTTAGCTAGTCTATTACACTACGCCTTATATAACACTTAATTATAGCGTTTAGTTATAAACTTAATAAGAATTATAGTAAAAGCTATACTAGTAGTGTATAGATCTTATTACTAAAGAAGGTTAACAAAGCACTTAAAGAAGAGTAGAATAAGTATTATAAACTTTAAGCTAGACACACAGCACGTACTAGAGTTAGTATCTATAGCTCTACTATAGTAGTAGTTTTTTAAAGTAGATTTACTACACTAGAAGTATATTAAATAGTGTCTACTATATAGTATATAGACTTAGGCTTTTATAGCGCTAACTCTAGCTATAATAGTAGTAAGAAGATTACTACTAGTTTCTATTTTAAAAAGCAACTTACTACTTAAGCTTTACTTAATATTAGAGTAGTTCTTTAAGATAGCTTTAGCGTAAAGAGCTTTTATAGTAACTAGAAAATAGTAATTAACGCAATTCTTGCTTATAAACCTATAGTAGCCTATATTACTAGTATAGAATCTAGTAAGAGTATAGCGTTTCTACTACCTATCTACTATAAGAATTATAGGTAAGCTATTCTAGTTATACTACTTATTATACTTTAAGAAGATATTATCTCTAAGTGTAAACGTCTAGTAATTATCTAGAGCAAGTAGAGTAACTCTTTATTTAATAAAATAGCTAGCATTATTCTAGCTATACTAGAGCACCTATTAGACACCTATTTCTAAGAGATAGTAATATAGGCTTAAGACATTAGACGCTTAGAATAAGTAGTAGTAGATAAGTTCTACTATATTCTTCTTTCTAACTATAAATACTACACTAGACTTATAAATATGTATAGCGTAGCTTAATATAGCGTTTCTATTACCTTACTTTCTACTACTATTTCTTATTATAGTAAGAAGAAAGTATATTATCTTATAGAACTATAGAGATAGATATAGATATTCTAATAATACACTACCTAACCTAACTTAGCATATTAAGTACGCACTATACTACCTAAACTTACTATCTAAAGCCTTACTATAGTCTATTATCTATCTACTAAGGCTTAGACAGCTAGTAAACTTCTAGTATATATTCTTTTCTAAGATAATACTATATAGCTAGCAAAGAAGCTATATAGCTTCTAGTATTATATAGATATAGGTAAAGATAAGTAGAAACAAACCTAATTTAGGTTTAAGCAAAACTTTAATAGCGTTATAGTAGCTATATCTACCTTTAATTCTAGTGTAGACGTACCTAATATATCTAAGATTATTATTATAGAAGAGCCTAATTATTCTATTATATATAATTAAATAGTAGAATGTAGAGAATAGAATAGAATACATTATATTATTTGTATTTTAATTAAAGATAGACTAAAGTCTTTCTTTTATAAACTAAGTTTACCTAACTAGTAACTTCTTAACTAAATTATATAGCGTAATATCTCTACACTAGACTAGTGTATCTATATTATATTAGATAAATACTTTAATAGACTAATATAACGTATTAGCTACTACTAAAATAAAGAAAAATATAATATCTATAAGGCCTATATAGTTAGCTACTTAATACTATATTCTAGTAGATTTATAGTACTACCTCTAGAGTTACTCTTTCTATCTAGTTTATACGCTGTAGCTACTACAAGTACGTAACGCAAAGTGTTCTCTAATTCTAAGCCTAACGTATATTCTTTACCTTCTCTCTATACTATAGCACTATCTATTAACTAGCGCTATACTAATCTACTACTACAAACTCTAACTCTAACTTAGTTTAGTATAATCTAATCTATTAGGTCTATAAAGAGATACAGGCATTAGAGTATATCTTTATTTAAGTATTATCTATATCTATTAACTATCTATAGTTTTAATAATAGAATTATCTTCTACACTAAACCTCTTATCTAAAGCTGCGTAAATTAAGTAGATATTAGCATTTATAAGCTATTAAGCTACCTCGAATCTCTAATAAACTAAACTTCTTTAGTAATAACTTATTACTACTAGTAAGTTCTAGACAAGCTATTATATAGCTTACTTTATTATAAAAGAAGACTTTAACTACTCTAAAGGCACTACTCTCTATAACTATACCTAGACACTAGTAAAGCACTTTCGCACTATTAAGATAAATAATAATATAGTAGGTAGACTACTATATTTCTAGTATTTCTTTCTAATATCTATCTATAGTAGATAGCAAGATTTAGATAGTACTCTAACTAAGAATCTAAAGATAGAAAGCTATACATTTCTACACGTAGTAGAGAATATATAAACTACGTTATAGTCTACCTTATTCTACGTAAGAGATATATAGCTATACTATATACGTAACTATAATAATAACCTAGATAGTAATAATAATACTAATTTTGCGTTCTACTTCTAGAAAATAAAGCCTTTTTCTAAGCTACTTAGTAACGTTAGCTATATTATATTAGACGTAAATTAGCTAATATAGAAGTTCTTCTTAATAGAAGAAGTAAAGTAGAAGTTACTATAGAAGAAAAAGGTAACTATAGTGTATATAGTAATAGTAGCGATATAAAAGATAAGCTAAAAAAGAGGTAGAGAATAGTTTAGAGAGAATAAGAAAAGAGTAATAGATACTCTCTTAGATAGAGTAGAAATTAAAAGAGAGTAAGAAATTAAAAAAGGTAATAGTTACTCTTACTAAGTTATACTCTCTTCTTACCTCTTCTCTTTCTATAGCCTTTTATTTCTATAGCTAGTAAAGCTAGTACTATTAATCTACTTTATATTATAATAAACACTTATAATAACTAAATATATACGTATATAATAGAAACTCTCTATATCTATATTATAATAGTCTAGTAGTAGATAAGGTATAGACCTTAGCCTATACACCTACTAATTAAAGAGTAGAAAATCTATTCTAGAAATTAGACGTAATCTAACGTATTACCTATAAAGTAATACGCATAAAATAATATAGTTTATAACTTACTATATAGCTATTAATAAATATATTTAAACTAAAGCTATTTCTAGATAGAATAATAGAATTAGAGGGGTAAGATAAATAGAAAAGGCTCTATAGGTAGGTAGAAGGTAGAGAATTAGTAAAGAGAGAGAGAAGAGAGGAAGGCATATACAGGTAAAGTAATAGCTAACTCTATTTAGTCTAGTGCCTTACTTTAATCTTAGTACCTATTTTAATCTTAGATCTCTACCTTATTATTCTTCTACCTACTTATACCTATCTACCTATACTTAACTACTAATAGTAATCTATGTCTACGCCTACTTTACGCGCTTTTATATCTCTAGAGCGTCTATAATTACGTAAATTACTACTAAATAGCTTCTAGGTAATTATAATATTAGAAGCGTTAATAAAAGAAATACTAATAATTACGTAGTAATAGTCTCTTATCTAGACTATAATATAGAGACTAAAAGTAAGTTTATAAACTATTACTCTCTTTAAATTTCTTCTCTCTTCTCTCTCTCTAACTACTAACATTTATATATTTCTAGATAGTTTACACTATATTAACTATTACTAAATCTAGAGTATAAATATTAGAATTAGAGATTTACTACTATTTTCTATTTATAGAAAGGCAACGTAAGAAGTAGAAGGTTAGAAAAAGTAGAGAAAGGTAAATTTAGTAAGAGTAATAGTTACTCTCTTTAGATTCTTTTCTCTTTACTATTACTCTCTCTAGTTTCTTATTCTATTACTATTACTTTCTCTAGTTTCTTATTCTATTACTATTACTCTCTCTAGTTTCTTACTCTATTACTATTACTCTCTCTAGTTTTCTTCTCTCTCTCTATTTCTTTCTCTAGTTTCTTTTCTCTTTTTATTACTCTTCTTATATTTCTCTACTCTTTATTCTTCTTATATTACCCTCTATAATTATCTATTACTTTTATACTAACTAAGGTATAGAGCTAAAGATCTCTATATTATTTTCTAACTTAAACTATCTTTATAAGAAGAAGAAGTTCTATAATAAAGATCTACTCTCTCTGCCTCTAGATATAGATAATAAGAACTCTAATCTTAATATAGAGGCTAATTAGCAACCTAATATAGAGAATATAACTATAACCTCTTCTTTTCTAGAGCTATTAGAGCTTTACTCTAGTAAGATATATACTATTAACACTAACGCTGCGTATCTCTATAGCTTTAAATATACTACTACGTTTAATAATATTCTTAAGTAGTCTAGAATTAAGAACAACGTAGTACACTTTACCTATATCTACTTTATCTAGAATAGAAAGTTTAAGATAGCTATAGATATTAAAAACTATTCTACTCTTAGTTAAATACTTAAACGTATTAGTAACCTTTAGAGATTAAACCTCTGCTTCTTTAACGCTAGTCTTAGACACCTAGAAAATAGCCTTTCTAATAAGAAAGTAACTTTATATACTTTTATTATTACTATATTCTAAAATTATTAGTACGCCTCTAATAGAGTGCTACTAGAAAGCACTAGTCTTAAGTAAAATATAGAACCTAAGTAGGTTATAAGTCTTATTAAGCTCTTAGACTAATAGAGTAGTAGATATATAGATATAAACACTAGATAGAATATATAAAAGATTAATAGTAAATATTATAACGCACTATCTCTAAAGCGTAAGCTAATTAAGCCTCTTTATATTCTTTAGTAGAAAGCTACTAACTTACGCGTAGCTAACGCTAATCTCTTCTAGAATATTAAAAAGCTAAAAAAAACTACTACTTCTATTACTAAGATATAGAGATAGAATTCTAATAGTACTCTAGTTATAAAACTTATTAATAGCATAAAGCTTACTAAATAGACTATTATAGTTAATTCTAAAAGTAATATAGAAGAACTAGATAATTCTATAGCTAAGCCTTCTCTAGATAATAAAGAGAAGAATAGTAAGAAAGGTAAATCTAAGCGCAAGACAAAGTATAAGATTATTAAGTCTACTACTAGTTTTAGTCTTAATACTAGCTCTTTTTATAATAGCTTTAAGTAGTAGATATAATAGCTAAAATTTAACTATATACCTAACTCTAATAACTCTTAAGCTACTTAGTTCTATAATAGCTATATTATTAGTTACTCTAAGAATATTCTTAATACTATTATAGACTTTTAGAAAACTAAATAGTATATAACTAAGGCGCCTAGTATAGTTATTAAGCTTACACTACATTAGAATAAAGTAAAAGTAAGCGCCTTACACACTATAGAGAATATAACTACCTAACTATAGAAACTAAATACGTAATCTACTAACCTTAATAATAAGCTTATAGAAGTAACTAGTAATACGTCTAGAAAAGAAGCTGCGTAATTAAAGAAAGAGGTAGATAAGACCTAGTATAAGGTAGTAAGCACTAAGGTATAGAAAGACTAAGTTAAAAAGATATATATATATACTAGCTACTAGGTAGGCAAGAAACTCTAGAAGACTACTAATAATATTTCTAACTTTATAACCTAAGTTTTAGCGTTAAAGTAGTATAAGTTACTTATCTTAACTAATAGAGAAGACTAAGAGAATAATAAAAATAGGTCTACTCTTAATATATATAACTTAACTACATACGCTAACGTTAATAACGTAGCTAATATTATAAATAACTACGTCTACTAGCTAAAAGATTATTATATAGCGCTAAATTATAGTTATATATAAACTTACCTAAGCTCTAAGGTTCTAGAATAGTTAGCTAGATTCTACACTAATTTATAGTAGTAAATAACTAGCACTATAGAATTATTAATATAATAAGAGGTTGCTAATATAAAGCACTTACGCTAGTATAATAAGATTATTAATAAGAACTCTAATAGTAAGTAGGCTACTATAGACGCTAGACGTAATATAGATTATAGTACACTTCTTATAGATAATATTAGCATTAGTAAGTTAAACACTACCTACCTAACCTAACTTATAGTATATTTTATAGAAGGTAAGATAAAAGAATTTAAAAAGAGTAACGCTAATAGAGTAGAATTATAAAAAAGGTAATAGTTACCCTCTTTAAATTCTTTTTACTACTCTTCTTCTACGTAAGAACTATAATTAGCTAACTCTATTTATAGTATATTAATAATTATAAGTTTAAGCTATAGATATATTATAATAATAAGAACTAGAAGTTACTTAAGAAAGCTTCTAAACTCTAACCTATATTTATTATTATATAGTTATATCTTATTAGTTAGCTTATAGAGAACTACTCTAGGTTCTTAAAGTATTTTTTAGTCTATATCTATAGAAATAGTATATAAACACTACCTCTAAAGACTAGCTATATTACCTAACATCTTACTTACTTCTATCTAATATTTAATACCTCTAATAAATATAACGCCTACGTTATTATAGTTATATTATACTAGATACTTACTTTATAATACAGCCTAAAAACTTAGAAGTAGTAGATACTAGCTAATAACTAGAATAAGAATAATATTAATAAAAATAAGTAAAGTAGTATTTATAATAATAATTAACCTAACTAGTACGCGCTTTATAACCTAGATAGTCTTATTAATAAAGTATTATTAGATAAGAGTTAGAACTTAAAGAGTATATTTCTATTTCTTATACCTAGTTTATACCTTCTCTAGTATAGAGTAGCTACTAAGAAAGAGAAGTAAAGATAGAAAATAGAAAATAGAGAAAGTAATAGTTACTCTTTCTATAATCTCTTCTCTTTATAGTTACTTTCTCTAGTTTCTTCTCTTAAATATTGCTCTCTTTATATTCTTCTCTTTTACTATTACCTTCTCTAACTTTTCTTATTCTACTATTACTCTCTTACCTTTACTATTATACACTAACTTTTCTTCTAGGTATAAAGTTCTATATATTAAATACTATCTACCTATTAGGCTGTAATTAGACTACTATCTTAACTACTACTTCTATCTCTTATAAGTATTATAACTTTATAAGCTTTTTATTATTTATCTAGTTACTATATTCTAATAAGATAGCGCGTACCTATATTAGTAGCACTTTGTATTAGAGCTATAACTAGCTAATTCTTTTTAACCTATATTATAATAAAGCTAAAGATAATTAAGCGCCTATTAATTCTAATAATATACACCTTAAGTTTACTATCTATACCTATAAAGCTTTTATTTATAATAGTAGCTTTACTACTAAGGTAATTAGAACCTATCTTACTACTATATAAAAGCGTTTTATAGTTAGATATAATTTTAACTTATTATATATTATTAATAATAAAGGTAATATCTATTATATTAGTAAGGCTATATCTACTTTATTACGCTATACTATTAAGCTTAAGAACTCTATACCTATCTAGGTTCTATATAACCTTTTAATAGAAGAGTATATACACTTAACTATTATTAAAGATAAAAAGAATCTAGATAAAATATTTCTTAATAAAAAGAGCGCCTAACTACTTAGACTTATAGCTATTTCTCTAATACTACTTCTATTAAAAGATATACACTACGCTAAGGTACTAGCTAGTAAGGTATTTAGCTCTAAGTCTAAGTCTAAGTATAATAGTAATACTAATATAGATAATAATAAGCCTAGTATAGAAGAAGAGGTAAAAGATATTCTACTTATTAAAAACTCTTATATACGTAAGTACTACTAGCTCTATAATAATAAGAAGAATACTAAGTTTCTCTAGAAGCTTATTAAGAATATATATAAGAGAGCCTATAGTATAGATCTACTATAGAACTAGTATCTTTTTTCTTATAGATATAACTTTAACAAGATAAGAGCTTAAAAGCTAGCTAGCTTCTTTATTTAAATATTAGCTTGCCTCTAAGTATTATTCTCTATAGTAATAGACTAAGTTAATATTTATAATAAGAAGACTCTAATTTTTATAAACTTACTATAGAAAATAATCTTCTATATAACTATACTAAGAGCCTTTTAGTATAAGGCTTTAGCTATTACGTTATATATAAAGAAGAATGTCTAAGAAGTAACTATTAAGAGGTTTAAGTTCTATCTTACTTAATAGAGATTAGCTTTTAAAAGCACTATATACTCTAATAATATAGAGGTTCTTATTCTCTTATATTATCTTAACTCTAGCCTAAACCTTTACTATAAATATTACAACTTACATACGCTATTACCTCTACTATTACTATCTATCTAGGTCTAGTCTTATAGTTAGCTAATACAATTTAGCTAAAAATATAAAGTACTTATTATTTACTATTATATAAAAGAAATATATAACGCTACTTAGATAGCTAGTATAATATATAATACTTTTACTTATATTATAGCCTTTGCGTATAGAGAGCCTACTATAGTTAATAAAGAGAGTTTTATTAGCGTTTAAGTAATATATAAGTAGCTAGACACCTTTTATAAATTCTAGAATATATTAATTTTAGAGAAGTATCTAAAGTTTACTAAGCTTATTTAGTAGAATAAAGTTAACATTACTCTAAGTAATAATAATAAGTTCTTACGTCTACTTAATATTTTATTAGAAATTACTATAAAGCTTTACTTATCTATAACTAGCTTTAGTTTTAAGACTACTTAGAACTTATTCTATTACGCTAGCTAAGTTACGTATAGTAGAACTCTAGAGAGTTAATCTAAGAAGTACGCTACTATTAAGATAGTTAATAGATATAAGAAGCTAGACTCTATTATAGAAGAGAAGAATAAAGGTAACGTAAGTAATAAAAGCTTTAGTATACTAGGTTTAAATATAGCTACGCTAACCTACTACTATAAAAAGAAGAATAATAACGCTAAGGCAAAAAAAGAAGAAAAAGTTAAGATAAAGCTAGCTAAGAAGGCTGCTAAAAAAAAGAAAAAAGCTACTAATAACGCTTCTCTAACTCTAAAGCGTTCTAAGAAGAGTAAGCCTAACCTTACTAAGCTAAAGTTATCTAGTAGTACGTCTAATACTATTCTAACTACTAGTCTAGCTTAGAATACACGTAGTTATAGCTAAAGTACTAACACTAGTAGTGCTAGTTATAGTAGTGCTAGTTATAGTAGTAATAGAGCTTAAGTTTAGAAGTACTATTTTAAGTTAAGACTTTATATAGTCTAGATTAAGTTAGTTTAAGTAAGAGAAGTATTAAATAAGAATATAATATAGGTAGCTAGTATAGATAGTTATTAATACGTAGTTAAATTACGCATATATAGTATACTATATACTATTATTCTACTATAATATTTATATTAGTAGTTAAAACGTACTATCTTACATTATACGTAAGTAACTATTATTCTAGTAATTACTATATTAGTAAAGAGGTAGACGTAATAAAAGTAATAAATGTATAGGTAGAGTTATCTATAGCGTATTAAGAACCTCTAGAATTAGCTAAAGCGTTCTTTAAAGAAAGTAAAGAGTTAGATAGAAATAGGTAAAATATAATAAAGTAATAGTTACTCTCTTTCTATATATAGAAGTAGAAACTTTAGAGATAAGAGAAAAGAAATCTAAAGAGAGTAACTATTGCTCTTCTTAAAAAGCTCTTTTTCTACTTAACTCTCTATACTTAGAACTAGTATAACTTCTTACGTAAAATCTATTCTCTATTATAATAAAACTATCTAGTAATAGAAGTTATACTTACCTAGTATTAAAAAGAGTTATATAATCTATAAATGTCTAATAATATAAATATAGCGTAACTAAGCGCTTTATCTTATCTCTATAACCTTTATATAATTTATATACTACCTCTTAAGCTAGTTATAGCGCATAAAACTAAATATTTCTAGTAATTCTATACTTACACTAAATAATAGCAACAACTAAATTTATAGAAAGAGAATAAAGTAATTAGAGGTAATTAGATAGAGTTAAGGTAAAATAAAAATAGAAAATATAAGAGTAGAAGAATAGAGAGAGTATATTAAGGTAGAGTAACTACTAGCTCTATACGTCTTAGCGTCTTGCTTTAATCTTAGCAGTATTTTTAAACTAAGATTATATTCTTCTTTCTTCTTCTATCTATCTATACCTACTTATAACTACTCTCTATAACTTACTATAAACGCGCTATCTTATTCTAATAATTACTTTAGTAGTTACTAGATAGCTCTAAGGTAATTGTAGCTTTACGCGCGTTACTATAAGCTATACTAATAAATACGTAGCTATTTATACTTATCTTTATCTATAATATAACTAGCTAAAGTAAGTTTATAAAAGGTTACTCTCTTTAAAAAGCTCTTCTCTTTCTTAACTCTAGGTTTCTAAGTAGCTAAGAATACTAAATACTATTTTTATATTAGTACCTCTGTATTTAGTCTACGTAGCTAATACTAAGTATAGACTTTAAGATTAGAGGCTATATCTATATATAGAGTGTTAGAGTAGATAAACTAATAAGCTTATAGAACTAGAGAGAGGTAAATTAAAAGAGAGTAATAGTTACTCTCTCTAAATTTCTGCTCTTCTTATTACTCTCTCTTATTTCTTCTATCTAGCCTCTTCTCTAGTATTACTCTCTTTAAATTTCTACTCTTCTTATTATCTTCTCTTATTTCTTCTATCTAGCCTCTCTTCTAGCGTTACTCTCTCTAAATTTCTACTATTCTTATTACCTTTTCTTATTTCTTTTATCTTACTACTCTCTAGTATTACTTTATACCTTTATATATTATATGTATACTAACTATATTTAGCCTCTAGCTCTAGCACTCTGCCTTAGCTATAGAAGATTATCTCTAAAAACAAACTACGTAGTAAGAAATTAGACTCTAACCTACCTCTAATAACTAATAATACTCTAGAGAAAGACTCTAATCTTAATATTAATAGTAACGCATCTACTACTATTATAGATATAGTTATTAACAGCGCTAACCTAGAGCTATCTATAATATATCTCTCTAAATAGTAATCTATTAATAATAAAGTTACTAAATACTTTAGTTTTAATTATACTACTACTCTTAAAAACGTTATTAAGAACAGCAGTATCTAATAAGACGTAAATAGGTTTACTAACCTACGCTACGCGTTTAACGCTAGATATAAGACTACTAATAGAATTACTACTTATCTAGACCTCTTATAGATTTATAACTAACTATTAGTACTATATAAGAGTTAATCTTACCTATTTAAGTATAGTCTCTTAGACTTTAAGTAGAATCTCTCTAGTAATAAAACTACTCTATATACCTTAGTAACTATAATATTCTAGAAGTGTTAGTTTATAGCGCCTAGCGCACTATTATCTAGTTCTAGTCTTTATCTAGAGATAGAACTAGAGCGTATTCTTAGTCTAGTAAAGCTACTTAATTATCTATATAATAGCTATATAAATATAAACAAAAGTTATACTATAGTAAAGAAAGTTAATAGTAAACGCTATTCTACCTCTTCTACTAAGTATACACTAGTTAAGAATTCTTAAGTCTATAAGGTAAAAGTAGTAGCATCTTATAAAGCTAACACTAATCTACTTTACTATATTAATTAGCTTAAGAAGTCTATAGCTACTATTATAGAGTATTAAAGTCTAAACCTAGACAGCACTCTAAAGGTTATTAACTTTAATAGCGCTAACCTAGCGCTAGCTTTCTCTACTACACTAGAAGAGAAAGCGCCTTTATTAGATAGTCTAGATAACAACTCTACGCTAAGTAAGACTAAGAAGAAGAAGAGTAAAAAGAGTAAGAAGCTAAGAAAATTTACTATAGTTAAGTTAATAAAGAGCTACAGCCTAAATACAACTACCTCTAGTACTTCTAGTTTAAAGTAGACTTTCTAATAGCCTAGATTTAACTATATACCTAATTTTCTTAACTCTTACAAAACCTAGTTTTATAATAGAAAGATTATAGGTTACTCTAAAGAAGTTCTTAATACTATTATAGATTTTACTATAATAGAATAGATTTATTAAAGTAAAAAGAATAAAAACGTTGCTATAGTACCTTACACTAATAAGTCTATTACGCCTACTTTATAATCTATAGATTTAATTACTAAGCAGCTTAATAAGCTTTTAGTAGAAAAGAGTAACTATACTAATAAGCTTACTACTATAAATAGTAACTTTTCTAGTAAAAACGCTATATATTTAAAGCTTATAGCTAAGTAGGCTAAGTTTAAGATTAATAGTACTATATTACATAAGTCGCGTATTAAGAAGATTAAAATATACACTAGATATAATAGCTTAGATAAGCTCTAAAAGGTAGAAAATAATATTCTAAACTTTATAATCTATATCTTAGCTTTAAAGCGTTATAAGTCTCTTACGTCTATAGATAAGTCTATAGATAAGTTTATAAATAAAGAGTAAAGTAAAGTTAAGTAAAAGAATATTAATAGAGTACTATTAGATATATATAATAGTAAAGTACGCGCAACTATTAATAATATAGCCTATACTATAGATAATTTTGCCTTTTAGCCTAAGAACTACTAAGAAGTATTAAACTATAGCTATATTTATAGTAGGCTTAGCTCTAAAGTACCTAGATAGATAGTAACGTCTTTTACTAATCTTTAGTAGTAAACTATAGGCGCCGCTAAACTCTTATAGAGATAAAATATAGTAGAAGAGAAGCGCCTACGCTAGTTTAAGACTTTTATTACTACTAACTCTAAGATAAAAACTACTACTATAGATTTATATATAGACGTTAACTATAAAGCTCTACTTACTAATAATATAGGTATTAGAAAGACTAATATAGCGTGCTTATTGCGCTTAATAGTAAGTTAGACTAGAGTAAAGTAGAAGAAAAAGTTTAATAAGAGTAACGCAGCTAGATAGAAAAATTAGAGAAAGTAATAGTTACTCTTATTAAATCTCTCTCTATAGTTATCTTATTATATAGTAAATTAGATAAGCTAACTATTATATTAGTATATAAATAATAGAAAATACCTTCTCTAGACGTATTATAACAATAAGAATTAGAATATACTTACTAAAGTAAAAGTACTCTACCTAGTTTTTATTATTATATAGTTATATCTTATTTTATAGTTTACTAAAGACTTTATAGCTTTCTTAGAAAACTTCTCTATTTTTATCTATAGTAATTTAGTATAGACACTACTAGAACGTATAACTTATATTACTAGCTATATCTTCTAGTCTTACTCTATGTTTAATGCTATAAATAAGCAGAATATCTAAGTTATTATTATAATATTCTATTAGATATTAGCTCTCTATTATAGTTCTAAGGCGCAAAAGCGCTAAATATTAGATAATAGCTAGAGATAACGTAAGGCTAATAGCAAGAAATAGTTTAGCGTACGTAATTAGAACTAACCTAATTAGCGCGCTCTCTATAATCTTAATAGTCTTATTAATAAAGTCTTACTAGATAAAGAATAGAATAGTAAAGATATATATATATTCTACTTATTTAGCTTATAACTTTACGTATATAGAGAGAGCTTTATAGAGAGAGATAATTTAGAGAAAGTAATAGTTACTCTCTTTTATTATTTCTCTCTTAGCTATTACTTTCTCTAATTTTTCTCTCTATTATTACCTTCTTCTATTATTTCTCTCTTAGCTATTACTTTCTCTAATTTTTCTCTTTATTATTACCTTCTTCTATTATTTCTCTCTTAGCTATTACTCTCTTTGCTTTCTTCTTTTACTATTACTCTCTTTAATTATTTCTTCTCTAGCTATTACTCTCTTTATATTATTACGTTTTACTAACCTCTCTTATAGAAATAAAGTTCTATACCTCTATTACTATCTATACACTAGACTCTAACTAGACAACTATTATAACTATAACGCTAATTCTATATAAATATAATAATTTTATAGATTTTCTTAGCTTTATATAGTTCTCTTATATAAATAAAATTACCTAAGCCTATATTAATAGTAATATCTATTAAAGTTATAAGTAGCCTACTTTTATAAACCTATATTAGAATAAGGCTAGTTCTAATAATACTCTAGTTAACTCTTTAGATAGTTCTATAAAGTATATAGCGTATACCTTTAAATACTTTATCTATAACTAAGAATTTACTACTAGCGTTATTAGTACCTGCCTAGCTACTATATAGGCTTAATTTATAATCTATAGAGATTTTAATTTCTAGTATAAGATTAATAATAAAAGTATAGTTTATTACATTAGATAGTCTATACCTAAGTTACTTTAGTATACTATTTAACTTAAAAATCTAAAGGCTACCTAGAATCTATATAACCTCTTAATTAAAAAGTACGTTTATTTAACTCTTATTATAGATAAGAAGAATCTAGAAGAGATACTTATTAATAGAAAGAGCGCTTAGCTACTTAGTCTTACTACTATCTTTCTACTTCTACTTTTAGCTAAGAGTATTTATTATATAAAGGTTAAGAGCGTTACTTCTAATAAGAATAAGCCTAATAGTAAGAATAAAGATAATAATAAGCTAGGTTAAAAAGATAAAGTAGAGAACGTCTCTCTTATAGAGAACCTACACCTTAAAGAGTATTATAATCTATACACTACTAAGAACTACTATAGCTTTCTCTTAAAGCTTATTAAAGATATCTACTAAGAAGCTTAGAAGATAGAGCCTCTATAGAATAAAGCCCTCTTTTCTAATAGCTATAATTTTAACAAGATAAGAGTTTATAAGCTTACTAGATTCTTTATCTAGACCTCTATTTAGCTATAGGCTCTATACTCTACTATAATAGACTAAGTTAATATTTAAGATAAGAAGGCCTTAATCTTTACTAACTCTCTATAGAAGGTTATATTCTACGCTATAATCTTTTAAGCTTTTTAATATAAGATAGCTGCTATTACCTTAAATATAAAAAAAGAGCTTAGAAAGACTACTATTAAGTAATTTAAGTTGCGTCTTACGTAATAGAAGTTAAACTATAATAAGGTAGGCTATACTAATAATATAGAGATAATAATTCTATTATACTATATAAACTTAGGCTTAAACCTCTATAACTATTATTATAACCTTTATACGCCTTTACCTACTTCTTCTCTTATAATATAGGTTTAGTTCTATAAGTACCTAATTTACTTTAGTTAGAAGTATAAGATAGTAATTATTTAATATTATATTAAAGAGATATATAACGCTACGTAAACTACTACTATAATATATAATACACTTATATATGTTATAGCCTTTACTTATTATAAGTCTATAAGTATAAGTAATAATAGCTTTATAGGCGTTTGTGTATTATATAATTAACTATAGTCTCTATATAGCTACTAAGATTTACTAATTAGTAAGAATAATAACTAATTTAACGCGCTTATAAAGGCTAGAAAGATTAACCTATATCTAAGCTATAAAGATAAGTTTTTACGCCTTCTTAATATATTCTTAGACATAACTATTAAGCCTTGCTTAAGTAGAAAGTTTAAGACTACTACTAACTTATTTTATTACGTAGATTAGATTAATTTTAGTAGTACTCTAAATAGTAAGTCTAAAAAGAATATAACCTTAACTATAGTGTAGAAGCTAAAGAAGATAGAAGAGGTTAAGAAAGAAAATAAAGACAAGATTATAGGCAGTATAGTCTTTAGTGTACTTATACTAGATAAGACTATGCTTAAGCGCTAGTGTAAGAAGACTTAGAATAAAGCTAATATAGTAAAGAAGAAGAAGCTTACATTAAAGGTAGAACTAAAAAATAATAAGTAATAACTAGCTAACAAGTTCTCTCTAAAGAATAATAAGAAGCCTAAGCTACTAGCCTCTACTACTTTCTCTCTTTAGCGTAGTTAGGGTTAGGGTTTAGGGTTAGGGTTAGGGTTAGGGTTAGGGTTAGGGTTAGGGGTAGGGTTAGGG